>WEIV01009510.1:14703-56519 GCA_013390005.1 Calyptomena viridis
GCAGAGAAAAACTCCAGCAGCTTCTTAAAGAAGCCTCTCTCATAGCCCCCCCAGCTAATAAAAAACTCTGACTACTTAAAACCACAACAGATGCCAAAGTGTAATGTAAGTAATGTCTAGGGAACAAGAAATCAATGAAATGTTAAAACTTCCATATCAATTAAGTTGTTTGTAATTATAATAATGAATAGAATTAGTAGATGTTAGGTGACTATGATATGATGAGAGAAAAATAACTTAGATTCTGTAATGGTGCTGAATTAGAGTTGCAGATGTATTAGAATTCTTGAAGTAAATAAATAATCCAGTGAGCAACAGCAACTTCTGAAATCTTGAAAGATTATTTTGTTAGGAGTCTTTTCAAAATTCTAATTGAATTAATTTCTGGTTGAAGGATAAAGCAAAAGGTAGGAATCAATGGCATTTTCTTTAACAGAGGTTTCAGTTAGTTTCCAGTAGGATCTATACCTGGATCTGGTTTTGGTTATATTGAAGAACTACGAAACAAATAGTGAGATGACAAAGTTTATTAATATATTATTGAGGGTGATAAAAGTAAAAATCATATTCCCAGGAATTTCTTATACTATTGAGTGACTGGGCAATAATTTGGCAGCCGAGACTGAATGGTGATGAATGCAAAGTAATGCAGAAGGAGTAAAACTAGATTTGATATACATATAGAGTGATGGGCTCAACTCTTACTATTCCCATTCAAGAATGAGATTATAATTATAATAAAGATAGTTCTATGAAACCAGCATTTTAATAACCATTTGCAACTAAAACCCCCCCCCAAAAAAGAAAGAATGTTAGGGATTTTCAGAAAGCAAACAGAAAAAAAAGAAAACATCATTATCACCGCTTAAATCTGTGGCACAAGTATGCCTTGCTTATTAAATGTAATTTTTTAATCCTGTCTCACTAATAAAATACAAGAAGCATTAAAAAGATACAGAAAAAGATCAAAATGATTGTCAAACCCAGTGTGGTTGTCTGCAACACTAGGAAATGCAAGATCTGATCCTATGGTAAGCAATAGTTGTAAAATCATTTACCCAAGAATACCTCCTACAGTAAAAATGTTTACTATCACATAAAGTATTTCAAAACTGTTTCATTCTATTTAAAATAGTTGCATCAGTGTAATACATTCTCATTCCTTGTGTTATCCCTTGTTAAGGAAGAGTGTTTATAAGAAAGATGGTAGAAAGAAGTGTGAATTGAAAATCCTACACCTTGTTCCATTTGAGCAGCAGATTATCAAGGCCCTTTAATGAAGTGGATAGAGAGGAAATTTTGAGCATTCCGAGCAAATGGCAAAACTGAAGGCTTATTTTGCAATTTCTGAATGTCATTAGATATTTTATCCTGCTGTTACTACACTGAAGATTGTCATGGAAGATGAGAAATAGGGCAAGGGAAAAATGATCTCCCTTGACGAGATCCTCAGATAGACTTTCAATGGTAAGGCCTCCATGAAAACAGATAGAAAGATCTCAAATGAAAGTCAGAGATTTTGTATTCAAGACTGCATATCAACAGTGGATGGCTAAGTGGGACCTTGCTAGATCTTAATCTTGATCTCCTCAGATCTTTCGGAAAATAAACTCCATTAAACTGCAAAGGATCCCACAAAAGGATTTGAGACTAAACTGATGGAAGGATAACATGATTAAATCATTGATTAACCTGAATGACTGCAGGCCATTGAGAAGCAAACTACTGCTGAATGAAAAGAAACAAAACCCTTTAATCACTGATCAAAGATAGAAACATGCCATGTGATTGCAATTTTTGGCCATGTCCCAGCATGGAATTACTTCTTTCAGTTCTTTGAGTCTTCAACCAGAGGATGCCCCATAAATCTGTCTTCATAATTATACACGTTACAATAACATTTTTGGCTGTGTTGATATTGTCTGTGTCTATGGATTTCAAACTTTAGCAGTTCTCAGGATGGAAAGTTTTAAAAATATCACAGCCGATATGCTGGTATTAAACAGTTATTTTAAAATGGCATAGAATCATAGGCTGCACCACACTTC
This sequence comes from Calyptomena viridis, assembly GCA_013390005.1. NCBI lineage: Eukaryota > Metazoa > Chordata > Aves > Passeriformes > Eurylaimidae > Calyptomena > Calyptomena viridis. Next base: position 16,752 of record WEIV01009510.1, read on the forward strand.
AGGGTTTTAGACACTACACCACTTTGTGGTATAAACATTCATTTCTGAATCTTCTGATAGTTCAGAACTTCCTAGCTGAATCAGGGAAAAAAATAATGTCTCTTTTTTTTTCTGAGACAATTTTTAAATTTCTAAGAAAGGAGAAGAAAGAAGAAGAGGATTAATAGGTGAAAAAATAGGTGAAAATAGGTGAAAAAATCTGAATACAGATATTTAATTCTTTCAGAACAACTTCCAAGTGTAGCTGGATATTTTTAAGAAATAAAACCTTGTGAATATATAACCTTCTTTACTTAAAAGAACAGGACATTTGTATGGGTTGCTAGTGCCCAGGCATTGGTAGCAGGGCCTGCAGACGGGTTCTGTGAGGAGAGTCCAGGGCTGCCCTGAGCTGGACACAGCTATTTCCAGTTGGCTCCAAGCCACGCACTGCAGGGCACAGCAGAGCACCCCAGACAAGGCTGGGGTGGTGCCGAGGAAAATACTTAAGAGCAAAACTACCAGAAGTCAGAGAAGAGTAGAGGGGGAAAAAATGCAAGAAACAACCCTGGGAACACTAAGGTGGGAGAAGAAGTAATTGGAGAAGATGGTTCAGGTGCTGGAGCAGAGATCACCCTGCTGTTGAATGAGGTGTTTCCCTGCAGCCTATGGAAAGACATTTGCAGAGGCAGGGAAAAAGTGTGAGAGGGAAGGAGCTGTAGAGCAGAATTATTGTGGTCTGACCACAACCACCATTCTCTATCCCTCTGCACATCATGGGATAGGGAAGGTAGAGGAGTTGGCAATGGAGTGAAGTTGAGCCTTACAGGGGAAAACAAAAAGGTGGAAGAGAGATGTTATTTTAGTTTATCTTTTTTTCTCATTGTCCAAATCTCTTTCACTTAGCAATAAATTAAACTAATTATCCCCAAGTTTTTCCTGTGATAGTAACTGCTAAATGATCTTTCTGTCTCTATCTCTACCCGTGAGCTTTTTAATCCTTTTTTCTCCCCCTTACATCCTGTTGAGAAGAGGGCCTGAGAGAGTGTGTGGGTGAGGGTCTGACAGCCAGACCAGGTCAACCCACCATGACACAATATATATGTCAAACCTGTACGTCTCGAATTCAGCCATGGTCATCTGTGAAGACATAACAAGTTTAATCTCAAGGTGTCACAGATAAAATTTAAATCCATATCTTGGTCTAGATCCAACTGACTTTAAATTTGAAGAATCTTTGTTTTGAGAATTACATTTTGGTGTATAAAATACAAACTAGTGAGAACATGAACAATTTTGGTTTGATTATGACAATACATTGCAACACTGAGTACCTTCTATTTCAAAATACAAAATAAAAAGATGTGGATAATATGTATATCTTATATTTTCCAAGTGACTTTCCATGTCTTTTGGGAAATGTTTGAGCTTTAAAAATCCAAAGTTTTTCAATCAGATTATAGCCCAGTTATTTTAACTTGTTGATTTTATGTTATATTTCTTTTTACTCTTCAGTAGGTGAAGGAGAAATATAAAGCTATAAAAAGTCATAAAAAATGGATAACATTGTAAAATATTCAATCAGGCAACAATGGCAACCATCGACCATTATCATTCAACCAAAAAATTTTCCAGTATTCAAGTACTGTAGATACAGGTTTTGATGTCATAAAGAGAGATACTCTAATATTTTAGTAGTACAGCATTAACTTTAAAAGCTTCAGACAGTTACATTCCATGTAGCTGATAGTTGCACTTTGCTTTTGAATCCAATGGGGAAGCACATTTTGTAGTGTAAAATCACTCTGTAGCCTATAACAAATTATTACATAGCAAAAATATTGTTAAAATTGCATCAAACAGCTGCAGTTGGGGGACAAAAATACAGAGGTTGAAGGATCATCATGAGTGTAATTACATTCATGTAGGGGGACTGTAAGAAAACATGAGTGGAAGAAGGGTGATTCCACCTCAACTCAAAACACAAATGGTGATAAGTCCTTCCAGTTTCACATGAATGGTAATAAGTACATTTAAATTCATTTCAATCAGAACTCGTACTTTCAATCCAATGTCTTGTTTAACAAATTGTGATACTATCAGGATGAGAATCTAGCATAAATCAGCAAGCCCAGCGATACGTTCCCATTTAGTTACTGGTACTCCAGTTACTTGTTACTGGTATAAAAGTCAGAAAAGCAATCCTAATATTCATTGTTTTGAAATATGACCTTTTAGCTTTCATTTTGCATTAACAGCAAGAGCCTAGAAGAGACAGTTTTAGTTACACCTTTACTTTCATTTATTGTGAACTATACACACAGAGATATAAACTTGCCGACAAGCTCTTTTCATCTTTTTTTAATTATTGCAGTAACGCGTTCAAACAAAATGAAAATATTAAGACAAAATACCATTTTAACCATCTTGCGATCATAAAGAAAGCAAGTGTGCAGAAAATACACATTTCCACATGCAAAGTGGCAAGAAATACAGTGTCTGATATTTTTCCTTCTAATTCAGTAGTGGGCCAGAGACTCAGCTTAGTCAGATAATACACCTCATTCTACTGGTTAACTGACACAGTGTCAGCACCTATTCTCTTTCTCAAGAACAAATTGGCAAAACTGTCTGTGCTCACTCTACAGAATATCTGGTCTGATTTTTGAGAAAGGTCCCTTCTATATGTTAATTCTCAATTTTGCAAACAACATTCTGGAGAGGTTGCCTGTTGACTGACCAAAAATGTGCCAGCAGTCATTCCAGAAATTTTATAATATTGACAAAAGCACCTGGAAATGCTTAACTTACTAATATAGACAAAAAATTCTTTTCCTCTAGGGTTTTGTCTCATTAACTTCATATGAACTGATTAAATATTCTGACTTCCTGTCAGTATAACCTGTACCCTAGCACTAATAGGTAGCTCTTTGAGAACAGATACAGACTCAGCATTCAGTACATACAGGTCCTGACCTCAGAGATTGCCACAGGTTTCACTTCTACTAGATGACAGGCACTGTGATGGATGCCTGCCAAATGTTTGCTTTCTTATCCTCATCTGTAAGAAGTAGATTGGTGAGATATGTTTTTGAGGATTTACTTTTTTTCCTTTTATATACTCACTCATTTGTTGAAATGTATTAGTGATATAATACACACAAGAAGAAAGGTCAAATTGCTGGGTCAGTAGGAGCTGTTCTGTACCTTGCTCTTGGTTGGCAAGAGCATCACCCACTTGGCTGGTGGCATTACTCACTGAAAAAGTTTTATCACAAGAAAATTATGCTTTTACTGTTTTATATTCTGGAACTATGTGTGGTGGTACCCAACAGCCACAGTTAATCTCCCTATAACTTTATTAATCTTTTGACATATGTGCTTTTGACTAGAGTAACACATTGAATTCAAGGAGCAAGCAATTGATGACTGTAGATATAGAAGAAGATGGTGCTACTGAGAAGAAAATTATTATTTTCTGGTGGAACAGATTGCTGGTACTGAAATTCTGTATAATATAGAAAGCTTCTAACTTCAGCTCCATTCTTCTAGTCTTGTCACATCCAGCATCTTATTTACCTCCTGATATCCTATCTGTCCTTTGTATAAAGTTCAAGAAAAAAAAGTTTAACAAATACGTACTTGGCTGACTTTACTCCACTTCTAGATTTTTTTCCCAACAACATGGAATCATCCCTCTTTCTTTGATAGTTCTTTGAAAGCAGTTTTGACATCAGCCTTGGTTTGACCTTGAGATCAGGTTTAGATGCTTAAGAAAAAAAATTTTGCTTGAAAAATCTCTTTCTTTATACTGTAAGCATATTCATACACCCTATTCCATCACCTTTGTGTCTCCCTAGCCCCCCCAAACCACTTCATCTTATTCAATTTGTTGACGAGTTCCCACATTCTGTCATCTTATGATGGTGAGCAATATTAAAATTATTTTTTACAGTTTTACTCAAGTCACCAGCCCCTACAGATACTGAGTTTTCTAGCAATGACCCTTTGAACCTCAGGGAGGAACTTCTCTCTTCTGGAATAAACTCTTTGCCTGGAAGGAATGTCTTTGAAGTTTTCAGCAGGGAGGTCTTGACACAAGTTTGCAGTCTCAGCATTTACATAAAAATTGAACAGCCCCCAGACCTCACAGTTAGAACCATTCTTCAAGGTATTCAAATTACAGTTTGAATACAGCCCCCAACTTCAAAATATTTTCTATTTTTATACTTGCAAACCAAAATTAATAACTGGACTAATTTCAGCCATACATGAATCACCCCACAAGCAAAATAGCTTCTGAGAATCATCAGGGACTTCAGAGCAGCTTTCTGGCATCATTGCAGCTTCTTCCCTTGCAGATTTGGACTTGCAGAAAGCACCTCGGAATAGCTGGTACAAAGAGGCAGGAAGTTTACTGCACACTTGCACATTCCGAATGTCCGCTCCTGCAGAGTGAGGTCACTGAGTCCTGGAAAGACATCTAAGAGAATGAAACTAGTCTCATAAACTGACATCATCTGAGAGGAATTAGATGTACAGGAAAAATAGAGTTATTAATATTATGGAAAAACCACATAACACAAATAAAAACAAGGATCTAAAAATGCCTGTAGGCAGCTCAAATGATAGGCTGAGTGCTATTTTATAATTATATATAAGATGTTTTTTGTTTAATTTTAACTTCATTTCATCAAGTTGAAAACTAGCATCAGTATGAAAAGTGGTAGGAAGCCAGATTCAAATGTTCAGCAGAGGATGCAGAGAAATGTTGTCAGAGTCATCAGTTTAAGCTGACAAAATCATTTCAAATGAAGGAATTCAAAATGTGTCATGTGCTTCAGATGACCTCCATAGGACCTTGTGTACTATATATATACAATATGGCACAGGACCAAGTGGGGGTTTGTTTTGTTTTTTTCTTAAGCAGTACACTGTATTTATCAATTTGGAAAAGGAAATTGCTGAGGGCAAATACATTTGCAAAATATCCATGTCATTGGGTTTATCATAAGAAAGGAAAGAGAACTTTAATCTCAAGAACAATGCAGCCACTCTTTCATCTATGACTTTGTAGCCTAATACAATTAGGACCATGTTATATTGGTACATCAAATCAATTGATTTTATATACAAAACAACTATCTGGATTATTATTTATAAAGTAAAACTAGTCTTAAGGCAAAAAAAGAAAGACACTGGGAGAGTGGTGACATTAAAAACAGTAGGAAGTATCTGCAAAATATTTGGAGAAATTTATGTCTCTTGCAAAATTTGCATCTTAATTATGATACAGATAGACATGGATGAGATTTTTATGTACCTTCACATCAGAAGACAAAAACCATGACATAGTCCTGGATCAACCAGAATTGCATGGTTGACACAGTCAGGACTAAACCCAAACAAGATGAATTCATTGGAGTCTATGCAGTGATATCCACAATTCTTTTTAAAGTGCCTGCTGAGATGGTCCTTGCAAAGGATATTTTGTAAATATGAAATGTAAACATTGTCAGAGCAATGTAGTGTATCCATTGGCTTTAAAGATGTTCACGAAGTACAAAAGGTCATATTTTCCACTTTACAGATAAATTGCATCTTAGTGTCAGCAAGGTGATACCTAACATTAATGCAAAAAGCCCTGACATGTAGAATCAGCTATAGGCACAAACCATTGACTCTTGAGAGATCTGAAACAAATTCGTCATTCTTGAGTGCAGTGTGGTATCCATCACCATAATCAGGGAAGAGTGAAGCTCCACACAAGGTCTCTAAAATCATAGAATGAGATTAGGTTCCCTCAAAAAGCCGTGGCCAATAAGGCTGTGCTGTGCCTGTGATCTGCATGCTGCTGATAGCAGCATAAGACATGATCTCAGATTTCCATTATGTTTCCTCATCCTTTGAAATGGTGTTACAGAAAGCAATTGCAGTGGTTATTGTACCATTTGCTTGGTAAACCCTGCAGTCTGAGTGGAGAGCAGTCACTGTGATTTCATATATATGAAATCACATTCATATATATTTCATAGATATAATTTTTGTACGTGCTGTTGGAAGAAAAAAAATCAGTACCAGCACATGAAAAAACGGATAAGGAAGCCCAACAAAAAATAACTAATCATATTAAAAATAAATGGACTGATAATTAATCACTTCAATCTGTAAGCTCATAGGATACATAGTTAAGGAAAAAACACATTCAGGTTTTTTTGAGTCTTTCTCACATTATAGACTTTACGTTTCTTAGGCATTAAAATTTACATTGTATGTTATAAAAATACTGTAATTCCATATATTTCTTGGAATCTTATGCCCTTTTTTAAATATTATATTATAATTTATAATATAATTATAACATATATTATTATACATTATTAATATTATATACAAAACATACCTCACTATTAAAACTGTTTATTTGAAAGGAATTTCTAATCCTATATTCAGGATACTTTAAATTCCCTTTCATCAATATTTGCTGTCACAGAAAGGAGAATCATTTCTCCATACTCCTGGGGACAGTCTCCTTCATAGGAGAGAATAAAAAATGTATGGAACAATGTTAGCTAGACTTGCTTTCAGAGAAAGTCTTTTTGAAAGCCTTTCTTGTGTCTTCTCTGAATTATCTGCTTCATTCCCTTTAAAACAACTGGGCAAGGTGAAGATGAATTGATAAGAAAGTTAATAATCTGTGTAAGAGGAGGAAAAAAAAGTACATAAGCTCCAAGGTTTAGCTACCTTTTTATATGGCCTTTTCATAGGATCCTATGTTGGCTAGATCAGGTGGAGGCAGTCCTGCCTCGTGTCTCTGAAACATTTCACTTTGATGTTAGTAAAATGTCCTGTTATACTGACAGGCACACACCTAAATTTCTCAGTGCAGATCTAGCCCACACTAGAAAAGCAGTTTTGCTCATTGTAAAATAGATATCTGATGGCTAGTCAGCTGGATAATTCTTTAGGATCCACTGATCATGCTGACTAGTTTTCCAATAACTGCAATAAGAACTTAAGCATCCAGTGCATATGTCAGTACTTAAATTTCGGAATCTGACTGCAAATCATAGCCCTGGGTGTATAGTCACCTATACATCAGAGGTTCACTTTTACTGGAACTGTAATCTGCAATTTATGTATTCCAGTTCTGTATGGACAAGAGCTATGGAGAGCAGGTGTTTTATATAGTAAGACATAAAGCCACAGTTATCATGGTTATTGAAAATAAAACCAGATAGTCTACTCTCTATTCAAGTTTCATGTAAATGATATAGATTTCCAGTTAATCCACTAGCTTTGCAGCAGTTTTACTCTACTACAAAATGGAGGAGAAAGAGGCTCCATAATTTAATTCTTCTGTCTGCTATGTTGATTTTACAGAATTGGAGCTTTGTTAGTTTCAGCTGCATCACTTCTGGTTTATATCTATGTAATCAAGTAAAATAATTGATGTGGAGACAGTTTTCAAAATTATATCTAAAAAGTATTGAGTGTAAAAAAGTCACATCAATTCAGTGTTCATATGCAGTAATTGAGAAAAGTTTTATCAATGCAATATATTAATTCAATTTGCCATTTCAAATTAAAAAAATTCAACACCCAAAGATATTCTATTTTCCATTTGAAATCTTGCTTGGAATGGTTATTTTTTGCTAATTTGGGGGGTTGTTAGTTTGAGGCTCATTATACTGAAGCACAAAGCAAATCACATAATCACATGATGTGATTTTAGGGTACTCCCTGCTCGGGGCAAGTGTCTGAACAATGCATTACAAGGAATTTGCAGGAAATCTTACCTTCTCTTTGCTCATCTTCAAACTTCAGACTGATTTTACAATTTCAAATAAGTCCTTTTTTTGAAAATGCATTGCATTTCAGATTTTCACCCTAATTTTCAGCTCTATAAACTTCTGTTGTGATTACTATAATACTGTAGCATGAGCACAGAAGCCTACAGAAGTAGATTTTTTTTCTAANAAATCTCCGTCACTGAAATGCTGGAACACTTACCTGGAGCTCTGATGGCCTCTATTATGTTCTTCCTGATGCCACAGATCTTCCGAACCGGTCTGCACAAATCATTTCACCTTTTTGGGCAACAGTTTCACTCTTCTGGCAGCCTGACAGAATTACTACAATTACAGGCCTGAAGAAAAACATTATTAAATGTGACAAGGACAGATTCTGAGGCCGTTAGGTACTTCTTTTATTTTTTAAAGAAATTGTCATTAACTACATTATATACGCTATTTTAGAGATTGATATTCTATACTGGTTTAACACTTTTTCTAACTTTCTGGCACGCTCTCAAGCGTTGAAATCTCTGGATCTACCTCTCAGATAAATCTTAAATATCATTAAAAATTTTTGCAATTGGGGAAAAACTCAAAAACAACCAACTCTAAAACACCAACAAACCACAATAACTCTTTATTTAGAAATATAAAAACAAAAACTAGGAGGTGGGCACTGTGNGCCTACAGAAGTAGATTTTTTTCTAATTCCATTAATTTAATTTTATTCTATTCTCCGATTTATGAATCACTAAGAACTTGCCTGCATATCTCTCTCTTTGTAAATGCAGCCTCTTTCATAATCTATAGTCTGTGTGATATTTTTACTCATACTGTCTTGCAAGTGAGCAACACACATTTACACTCCCCAAACTGCAAATCATTAATATGTGTTCAAGCTCTAGCTTAGGTGTTCATTTAAGAATCTCAGAACAACAGCAGGAACAAAACAACACCTTAGACCCAGCAGGTGGACCAATTTGTACAACTTTGAGAACTTTCTGACTGACAAATCATATATCCATATCATCCAACTACATACCCACACAGTTCCCATTTCAAATTATATCTTTTAACATACAAAACCGTCCCAGTAATCTAAACTTTAAAATATCGATTGGTTTAAGTCAGAATATTGTAAGAAGATTCTTGTGGCAGAACATGGTAGATATTTGTTGATACTTTTAGGTAACTAATGAGGACTCNTTTAGAGATTGATATTCTATACTGGTTTAACACTTTTTCTAACTTTCTGGCACGCTCTCAAGCGTTGAAATCTCTGGATCTACCTCTCAGATAAATCTTAAATATCATTAAAAATTTTTGCAATTGGGGAAAAACTCAAAAACAACCAACTCTAAAACACCAACAAACCACAATAACTCTTTATTTAGAAATATAAAAACAAAAACTAGGAGGTGGGCACTGTGTCTCTGTGAGAGTCATTGATATACCAAATGTTTACTATGAATGGATTCAACACAAGGAAATGTCTGTCCTATTTAAGAGCTGTTTTGTTACCTCCAATGTAATTCTAGTTAGACATGTCAGCCTGGCAGCTCAGTTGCTCTATACTTCCACTCAAGGCCATGATCTGACCAAATAGGCCTGAGAAAACAAAATTTGATCACACAACAATTTTATAGAGGCTATAATTTCCACTGGGCAAGATTGCAGTGTCCTTGGAAAACTCTGGTTTTTGTGCCAGCTGTAACTAAATGCACATGAATTGAAAATGAGCTGCCAGGTGGCTAGGGACATATTTTTACAAAAACAGATACTGCACTGTGCAGAAAACTACTTGGCACTAAATGCTATAGCAAAATGTGATTATTTTGAAATTTATTATACAATGTGGGTAAAAGTAAGTTCAGTCAATTTAGACAAAGAGAAGAGAAATACAACGAAAATTGTAACACCAAGTAAAGACATTCAACCAGATCAAGTTCTTTGTACACAATTTTAGAGGTATATAATTTGTTTCCTTTTTATGCAGTTACGTTCCAAGCGAAAAAATAAATTCCAACTTTTAACACCAATGTAACAAAAGGAAAGCAGTAGGTTCTCTGTCAAGTAGCTGCCTAGTCTCACCCCAGTTAAAGAGAGTAAACTGAAGCAGTCTTCAATCACTTTAGATGTTATCACAGGAGAAGCAAGTAGGCTCTGCTTACTGCTTTCATCTTTCCTCTTCATTGAAATCAGTGAGAAGATTATGCCAGTGGATTTTTCTTTAGCTTCTAGGAAACTAGGAAAGACAATTTTCTACCTGAATTCCTCTTTGCTCATGGCAGATTGAGTAGACATAGCTAGTATTCTGCAATTTATCCAGTCATCATATTTTCTGAAAGGCTCATTTCATGCATGCAATAGCCAAATATACCTTTAATGAAGACACTTCAAAACTCTATACAAAATGCAGTGTCAGCTTCAGGCACACTTGACTGCCTGACTGACTGGCTTGACTACAGCCAAGACTCAGAGATTAGTGCCTATATATTTTTTTGCAAAATTTTCACAAACAGCTAAGACACGTGGAAGGAACACTCTGCAAGAGTGTTATAGGTTTTGCTATAATTTTTGAAAATTTGCAGTGATTCCTGATAGGGTCTTTATTTGGGTGACTACTACTGCTGTATAAAAACAGATTGTATCATCCCTGAGGCAAATGCCTGGAGCTGGAAGCTAGACAAACTCAGGGAAAACATACTAGATCACTTTTATGGTTATTCCTACTGCACTACTGCTGCTCTCCAAAAATGCAGGATATGTCTGCAGCCAGCAGTGTCTTGGTTCTGTACCATGCAAAGTTTCTAGTACTGCATCCCAAGTTACTTTGAGCTCACCGGAAATCCAGAGACACACAGTACTATTGGAGTAAAGATTTTGCATTTGAGTGTTGGAGCTACCATATCCAGCAGAACACAGGAGTTCTCTGCTCTCCTCAGCAGCCACCTTCTCTCCTTGCATGTGATGTTTTCCCTTATGCAGCAGGACCCACCATGCCAGGGGAGCTCAGCAAGAAGGGGAGGTAGCTGTGATCTGGCATTGCTAATGAACTTGCCAGAACTGATAACTCAAAGCTGCAGGGCACTGTTGAGATACTCCCAGCTCCTGCCAAACTCCTCTGAAGATAGAATCAGACCCCCATTTCGAACACATCATGGTTCTTGCTTAAGATCTTCATGAAAGACATTTATTTCCCCCTGACTGATTAACCCAGATTGCATTACTATTTAAAGATGGCACATCATTCAAGACTTTTGCAACTAAAATGTGTTCTTTAAAGTTACCAGAGACATTCAAAGTAGTGAGACAACAAAGTTCAAAAGTTGTGACGTGTTGAGCTATGCTTCCATAAACCAGCTAATAAAGGAAATTTAAAAACCCACCAGCAATCAAACTGTTAAAAGTAGTACTTCTGATGCAAGTCTTCTGCAGGTTGTTATCATATTGCTTGACCTTCATACTGAGCTTAGAAATATGAGGTTTTTAACTCCACAAGCTCCAATCCAACCCTGAGAAGCAGGGTAAAGCCACACCATCATAATATATTACTGATGTATAAAATATTAAATTTAAGTGTCCCACGAAACACATCCCTTTGCTGCCTCTTTTCATATTAAATGAAAAAAAAAAAAGGAAAAAAAAAAAAAGAAAAATTATAAATTCTTCCTTTGTTCTATATTTCATTTCTATGCTGATTTGTGGTTTATCCCAGAATAAAAACTATAAGATCTAGATAATTCCAACTGCACCCTATCTTGGCTACAGCACACAGGCATCAGCTAAATGTACTGTTGAAATGTGTATCCATCTTGCAATAACTTGATGTTCATGTCACTTCCTTTTAGCAATAAGATATTTTTAAAATAAAACAGACAATAAGTCTCAGTTCTGATTCAAGTTGCAGCCATTTTTTACAAGTTATTTCTACTCGATCATACTGTTATTAAAAAATCTTTTAAAGGAAGTACTGTGGCCAAATATCCAGCCCCCTATACTCTCACTTGTCAGTGCATGGACAGAAAGAGTTATCACACGTACAATTCACACCTTACCCTAATCCAAAAATTAATTCAAACTAACTTTCAACTGTAGACAAGTCTCTACTCCTGTCTAATAAATTTTTCACCATACATATGAATTGTGTAGTACTATCTAAAATTACCTGCAGCAATGTGTGGGACCTCTCATGTTGGAACATGGACATAAAAAATCACCAAAACAACTTCACATATTTATGATAAGTCCATTGGAATAGAAGATACAGTTAACTTTTGTTTGTTGAGATGCCAAAAAGTCTGGCAGCTTGAAATAACCAGCTGGTAAGGATCACCAGTCTAGATATCCTGGAATGAATAAGACCAAAGTGATCAGAAGTGCTTATTTCAGAGTTCAACTATATAATTAAGGGGTGTGCTGGGGAAAATTGTATTAATTATAATTTTTTTCCATTCCTTTAAAAATTCCAGGGATCTTTATTAGAAAACTAAATGATAGGACTGAGGAAAGACTATTTTTTTAATCCATTTCTAGATTAGTATGTATTGTTTTCAATTAAAGAAAAGTCTTCTTATTATAACCAAAATTTCTTTTTCAATAAAAAAAAATTAAAAGCATCAACTTCTCTTTAGTAATTTTTCATAAATTGCAATTCAGTAGAGTTATGGGAAGAAAGTGATATACTGCAAATGGATTTTGTTGCACTAAAAAGAAAAATGTAAAGAGGCTACAGGAGTAAAATCTGAAGCTTTCATATGAAAAGTAGAAAGAGCTGTTGTTTTACTTCAGGTCTGACAGCTCTAGAAAACATTACAGAACAGTAATATAATGTTACAATTTTACTGTGTACAATATTAAATTTCTACTGATAGCGATTTTCAAGAGAACACCTGCATCGCTCGTTTTTGTATCCATTAGCAGCAGAGAATTACAGAATCAGGCTTTTATATCAAAGTCACTGAAGCAGAAGTATTGTTAAACTGCTCATGTAAAGCTCCAAATGGACAAGAGCTAATGCAATCAATGCACATTTCTACTTGACATACAACAAATAAATATTGGCCAGAGGCTGATAGGCATAGTATTCATGAGAGATAATACGGCCTAAATAGTGGTGGTGAAGCACTTGGATAAGACAACCAGACAGCATTTTAGTGACTCACTGTCCACAGGGTATGTATAGCTGCACTAGGACTGCAAGCAAATCCGTAGATGAGAGCTCTTATAATTCCAAAACCCACTAAAAAATGCCAGAAAGCTGCACAAAGATGCTGTGATGTACCTCTAACTGTATTGCCACATGTTCTAACTTACCACCCTCAGATCAAGGTATTTAAAAGCGCTCAGTTACTGAAAGCAGAGCTAAATTCAAACTGCAGTTAACATGCACATTTTAAACTTCAAGTGTGATTAAGCATAGGAATAACTTGCTATGGATAAAATGTTCCTTTCCTCACTTAAGACCTTTCATACCAGATTGGCTGTACCTTTCTCAAAAGATATGGTTTAGATCACTTCGAAGACGTACTTACTGAGATAGTGTGGCTTGTATTATACCAAAAGTGACAGAACAATCACAACCTGTGGCCTCAAGACTTAAGAAATCATAAAACCATTTACAAGGCAGTCATGCTAACTCTTCAAGCTGAGGGATAAAATTACTTCTAAATACTTAGAGGTGAAAAAAATTGCTCAAGGAATAACTTCCTCAAATGTGAAAACATATTAAGATACAAAGGGTTTTATGAGATTTGTTTTCATGTCCTTCATGAAAATAGAATCTTCATTAATATTAATACATTTCAGGTATTGCTATTTGTTGTTTGACAGATGTTAGCGCAGTATAACTAGTAAGGCAAAAACCAAATAAGCAAAGTGATCCTATTAAAACATGTGTAAAGATGCTGTGTAAACAGTTGTTTATTATCTGCATCAAAGCAAATCCTCCTACCTCTTAGCAACTGAGCCACCAGAAGACCTTTACAACCACGTCAGCTTTTTTAGCAGGCAGAAATGAGCTGTATGTAAATAACAACTGTCAGTCACAGTGGGTGAGGCTGTCACCTTCCATGATAAGGTCCATCTGACCATTAATTCTGGAGATAATACAGGACTTAATTTTTTTCCTCCACTGCTGCTGTACACTACTTTTATTAATAATATGTCTGAGGCACTAATGGGGAGGACTTCATGGGATGACTTGTGGGTGATTCACAGACAGGGGCAGGTAATTGTCTCTTGACAGCTAACTGCTTCTAGTACTTTGTACTTTCAGCTAGTAAATTGAAATAAACAGATTAATTATTTATCAGTTATATGTTTGTAATACTGGCATTAAAGTGTCATTCTTTAACCATGTAAGATTTGGTCTACTGATCCTGAATTACTTCTGCTTAACTTAGAACACAGTCTTTAGAAATTGAGTGAGTCAACATTGATTGAAAAACAATACTTTCCTTGGGTTGACAAGCTTGAAGTTATCTCAGTTTGAATTTTTGCTAGTGTCAGATAACCAAAAGTCAGATTTGGACTTATCACTTTCCTGGTTTAAAGATGTCCTAGATCAGAAATATTTCATCATCTTTGACAAATGCTTTTGATTTCCTAGGCTTAATACTTATATGGCAAGAGGAGAAATTTATGATAGTAGAGAAAACACTTGTAAGACCCTTAATAAGCTACTTTTCAAACCCCAGGTGGATAAATTAAATACATTGGATTTTCTCAGTCTCTCACAATAAAGACAAGCTTTCTGGATGGCAAATGGTCCTTGTAGATTTTTCTGAATCCATCTCTGTGTGAAAATCTATCTGAACACTTTTCCTTGTGTGGATGCTGGGTTCGGACCATAACTTCTAGACACATTCACACTAACTGAAATCGTGCAGGATCCGTTGCTCCAGCTGCACCCCTACAAAACTATGGAGCCTGATGAGATTCATCCAAGAATCCTCAAGGAGTTAGCTGATGATGTTGCAAAACTTCTCTTGATGATTTTTGAGGGGCCTTTGGAATCCAGGGAGGTCCCAGCTGACTGGAAGCTGGCAAACATTGTCCTGATTTTCAAGAAGGTCAAGAAGGAGGACTACAGAAACCACAGGCCTGTTAGTCTCACTTTGGTGTCTGATAAAGCTATGGAAAAGTTTATTCTGGGAGGTACTGAAAAACATGTGAAAGACAATGCAGTCATTGGTCACAGCCAGAACAGTGTCATGAGAGGAAAGTCCTGCTTAACAAAATCGATTTCCTTTTTATGACAAGGTAACCCATGTACTTGATCAAGGGAAGCCAACTGATTTAACCTTTTTGGATTTCAAGAAAGCTTTCCATACTTTTTCTTATAGAATCCTTCTGCACAAAATATCCAGCATAGAACTGGATAAACACATCCTGTGGTGGGTGAGCAATTGACTCACGGGTTGAGCACAGAGGGTAATAGCGAATGAGGTGACGTCAGCTGGTGACCTGTCATTAGTGGGGTTCCACAGGGCTCCATTTTGGGCCTTGTGCTCTTCAACATATTCATAAATGACTTGGGCACAGGATTGGAAGGGGTACTAAGAAAGTTTGCAGATGACACAAAACTGGGAGGAGCTGTTGACTCCCTCAATGGCAGGGAGCCCCTGCAGAGAGACCAGGCAATCACCAACCATATGGAGTTCAACAAGGAAAAGTGCCGGATTCTGCACCTGGGTTGGGGAACTCTGGCTGTTTGTACAGCCTGGGGAATGAGTTGCTGGAGACCAGTGGCACAGTGGATCCTGGTTGGCAGAAAGTTGAACATGAGTCAGCAGTGCCCTGGCAGCCAAGAGGGCCAACCTTGTCCTGGGGGACATCAGACAAAGCATCACCAGCTGGTCAAGGGAGGTGATTGTCCTGTTCTGTTCTGCACTGGTGTGGTCTCATCTTGAATATTTTGGGAGTTGACAGCACTACAGTATAAAAAAGATATTGAGCTATAGAGGGTCTCCAAAGGAGGACCATGAACATTATGAAGGGCATTGAGGGGAAGCTGTATGAGGAGTAGCTGAGGTCACATGGTCTGTTCAGCCTGGAGAAGTGGCGACTGAGGGAAGACCTCATTACAGCTTCCTTGCGAAGTGAAGAGTAGGGAGAGTAATTGATCTCTTCTCTGTGGTGACCAGTGACAGAACATGAGGGAATGGCCTGAAGTTGTGTCAGAGTATGTTTAGGTTGGATATTAGAAAAAAGTCCTTCACCGAAAGGGTGGTTGGGCACTGGAACAGGTTCCCACCAAAGTGGTCACAGCATCAAGCCTGAAAGAGTTCAAGAAGTGTCTGGACTCTCAGGCACATGTTGTGACTCTTGGGAATGGCCCTGTGTAGGAACAGGAGTTGGACTCGATGATCCTTGTGAATCCCTTCCAACTCAGCACGTACTCTGAATCAACGATTCTGTAACACCTTTGATATCAGTTTTAGTAAGAAGATCTACCTACTTCCACTTAATATTTCTCAGCTCCAAACTCTAGTAGTACAAGTCTCATGGATCAGAAAAGTGGATCCTAGTTCCCTGTCTGCCTTCCATAACCCCAACAACATATGGCTTCTCAGTCAAATGACACTCAGTCCTTGGTGTCATTTNCTGGACTCTCAGGCACATGTTGTGACTCTTGGGAATGGCCCTGTGTAGGAACAGGAGTTGGACTCGATGATCCTTGTGAATCCCTTCCAACTCAGCACGTACTCTGAATCAACGATTCTGTAACACCTTTGATGATATCAGTTTTAGTAAGAAGATCTACCTACTTCCACTTAATATTTCTCAGCTCCAAACTCTAGTAGTACAAGTCTCATGGATCAGAAAAGTGGATCCTAGTTCCCTGTCTGCCTTCCATAACCCCAACAACATATGGCTTCTCAGTCAAATGACACTCAGTCCTTGGTGTCATTTATCTCATAAGAATTGTTCCTAAAATGGTCCCACTAGCTTGGATGCATCTGTCATCAAGACCGTATTCTCTATACATCTTCTTTGATGGATGTGGGCCAGGTCAGGTATCAAAAGCTGAATTTATTTCACTTGGGGTTTCCCCTGTGTTAGTTGGATGGTCTGCTGTCATGCTAAGCAATTTGCTGATTTCCCACAGGTCTCAGCATCAAGACAGATGGTCAAGCAGCAGCTTTATTAATGCATCACTGAGAAAATGGGGGGCAGGGCGGAGAAGAATCAGCACCTAATGAAATAAGGAAAACAAGAAATAATTTTAGATATAATTTTAGAAATAAACCAAGGCAAAGTAGCTCAACATTCTTGGAGTTTCATAGATTACAGAAGTCCACCTCAATTTACTCACTCTTGTTCAGAGGATGACCATATTCCATGTGACCATATTCCCAGTTAAGACCAAATGTCCTATCTGAAATAATTATTTGCCATGTGTTTTGTCACTCTGAAATAAATGTATAAGACCTTGAAATGTCCCAATCTGATGACTAGCAAGTCACAAGGTGGGATATGGAAGTCCAGTCTCTGTGAGTCACATGCCTTCAAGGCCACAAACTTCCTGAAATAAATTCTGTACTTGGGAGGAAAAAGGACATGAATCCATTCTCCTTGGCACATATTACTAGTTGAGTTTTCTTACTACTGGACTTGCTGAAATTACCATTATTTGTAGGCAGACAGCTGGTCTGATTTGGCTCTATGATTAAGATGGACCTCAAGCCTGGCTGTTCTCTGTCCTTAAAAGATGCTAACGCCAGAAGCATGACCTTAAGTGAGTCAGCATTTCCTGCCCACGGCGGAAGCCTGTACACGTAGCACTTGCCTAAAGTTGGTGGCGGGATATTTTTGTTTCTTGTCCAACAGCTCACATGTTTTCACTTATCCAGTACCAATGCCAAGGTGACACCTGTACACTAACCAATTATTAAGTATAAACATATTTCATGTACCAATAGAGTTGTTAGGAGTCAGAACTATTTAAAGGGTTAATAAATGCCTTTCTGGGTCGTTTGCCATTAGAGCTGACCCAAAGCGCTTCTGTGATCCATGTTGTTCTCCTTATCTCGCCGACTCCTCTGTACAACCCCCCTGTACAAGCCTACAATTATTAATATATTTTAGAATCATAGAACTGTCAAAGTTGGAAGAGGTCTTTAAGATCATCAAGCCCAGTCATCAACCCAGCTGTAAACCTCAAACCACTGGACCCCATTACCCAGTGCCAAATCCAGACACCGCTTAAACACCTTCAGGAATGGTGACTCTGCCATCTCTCTGGTCAACCTATCCCAATACCTGGCCATCCTAACAGTGAAAAATTTTTTTCTAATATGAAATCTGAATCTCCCCTGTTGTACCTTAAGCCATTTCCTTTTGTCCTCTCATGGCAGTCATGGCAGATGAGACCAGCCCCCACCTCACTGCAACCTCCTTCCAGGTAGTTGTGGAGAGCAATGATGTTCTTCCTGAGCCTCCTCTTCTTGAGACTAAACAAACTCATATCTTTCAGCTGTTCATTAAAAGACGTTTTCTAGTCCTTTCACATGCCTTGTTACCCTCCTCTGGACATGCTGCACCTCAATTGTATTCTTTAAAGTGAAGGGCCCAAACCTGAACACAGTATTCAACGTGTGGCCTTACCAATGCCAAGTAGAGGGGGACTTCCTTAGTCCTTCTGGTTACACTAGTCTTTATACAGGCCAGGATGCCATTGTCCTTCTTGGCCACCTGGGAGCACTGATGGTTCATACCGAGCTATTGACTAACACCTCCAAGCCCCTTTCTGACAAATAGCTCTTGAGCTTTAGCGCTGTGTGGTGTTGCTGTGATTCAAGTGCAGGACCCAGCACTTCGCCATATTGAACCTTATGAAGTTGTCCTTAGCCCACTGATCAAATCTGTCCAGGTCTCTCTTTAGAGCCTTCCTACCCCTGAGTTGTTAAGAAAGCTCTGGATACATTAGGCTATTAGAGAGCTCAGCTGTAAGATCTACCAGAAAAATCGTAGGCAGCCTTAACACAAATACTGTCTGCTGCCTCCAGAATCAGGATGCAGCCAGACATAGTTCTCCTTGAGAAAACCATGTCATAAGAATACTATTGCTATGGACATTGTAAGTATTTTAATATTTGTTTGTTTGCTTGTTTGTTTGTTTCTCTGTTGCTGTGAGATTCCTATGCTCTTCCTAAATTGAAATATAGCACATAATAGCTTGTAAAACTGAGTCCAAGTGGTCAGGACATAAACCACTCAACACTTAGAGTCATTGGCACTGACTGCAGTCAGAGACATCAATATTCACAGAATCACAGAATGACAGAATATGCTGACTTAGAAGGGACTCTGCAGATGACAAAAAATAATACCCTTCATGTAAGACTCTTTATGCTATCCTGGCATCAAATGGCAGTGTGTGGTATGTTAACACAGGCACTCAAAGGTCATAGTTAAACAGTTAAGAGCACATTTATTAGAGGAATAAGCCCCCAATTTCTATTCAAAGGATAGCATTGGAAAGAGCACTGGGATCATCATCAGTATATTGTCTGGTCTCTGGTGACTTTATTATTCACTGTGTATCTTTTACGATCTGTCTAACGAACCACTTGTCTCCCATAGTTCCTGATTAGGACAGTAACAATTCCACTGACAATGCCCTAATTAGGGCTAAAATTCATCCAGTGAGACTGTATGTCTCTCTGGTGAGACAGTCACCAAAACAAATGTTCTTGTTGTATTGTTATTCCCTTCTGCTCTGCTGTACCTTATTCTCACATTCTTCCACCTAATGCATGATTTTGGGGCTGTAAAACGCCTATCAAAACAAAGGCCTAATCCAGTATAGACTTAGATTGTCAGTGAAAAGAAAAATTGTAATTAACATTTACAATTGAAATTGTCAGGAGCAGATGTAAAACCCACAGTGGAGAAGTCTCCTACAGTGTTCATGCACATATTTAACTGACGCAAGACTCTGAAACAGTGCTGCATGTAATTGAATGCCATCTTCTGGCACATCATCTGTTTAACCATTTAAGTTGAGGGTGGAGTCAGTATTGCTCATGCTGTTTAAAATTACCCATTGTAAAATCCTGGGATTTGATTCCTACTATCTGCACTTGAAGTATTCAAAGATTTCACATGGAGCCTCAAAAGCAGTGCTATTCAAAACTTTCAACAAAAATAGTTCCACTATTTCCAAAACTGAAGTAAGAAAAATCCAGTGTTCAAACCTGTTAGGCTGTGAAAATCATATCCTCATTAAACTAATCCGGCTGCTTTTCTAACATATGGACTTAGCATTTGGCAAGTGTGAGGTTTGCTGTTGTTCCAAGTGTCATTGTTTCCCTGCTCCCAGTAAAGCCTTGCAAAATGCAATGGTAAAAGCTGTGTCACCACCTCTTAGTGGATGTCACCAAAACAATCTTTTTAATTGGCTGAAGTGACAAAGGGCTGTGCTAGGAAGCTGATGGCCTCTTGCAAAATATCAGTTTACTCAGGGGATTCTATAATATCTGATCTTAGGTTTTTCTGCTTCAACAACATAGAAATTCAACACAAGGAGGTGAGATTAAATAGCGATATTAAAACAACACAGTTGGAAGTCAAGAAGAACTGTGATTTCTTATGCAAATCAATGTGAAAATCTGCACTAAGTCACCAATGTTAATTACATAATTATCATAATATATCTTTTGGGACAACTGTCCCATTCCCTCAAGAGTACAGAGCAACCCCGAGGGACTGGGGAAAACTTGAATTATGTTCCTTACTCCAGGGACTTAATGCATTAAGTAAAAATTATGCAAAATACAGCAGCATATTGTTCAGCAATTCTAAAAGAAGCAACATATCCGAGAAGCAGACACTCAGAGGACAGTTCATGTTGGAAGGGACATTGGGAAGTCAACTAGTTCAAGTGTTTCCTCAAGACAAGATCAGCACCAAATCCAGCCCATGCTGCCTAGAGCTTTGTTTAGCTGTGTTTTGAAGACCTCTGAGAGCAAAGTCCTGTTGCTCTTTGCATTGCCTGGTCCCTTGTGTAACCATCTCATAAGGAACATTTTTCTGTACTTACACTCAGAACCTCCCCTTATTTCAATTTCTGATAACTGACTGTTATTCTCCTCCTACATATCTCACTAAATATTTGTCTCCTTGACACCCTCCCTATTGTCACTGAGTAGGTCCAGTTAGGTCCCCCTGAAGCTCTCTCTGCTCCAAGCCTCTCAAGTCAAGCTCTTTCAGGCTCTTCTCACAGTATAAATGCTCCAGCCTTCCAATCATCTTGATGCCCTCTGTTGAACTCCAGTTTTTCAGTGACTTCTTGAACTGAAGGCCCAAACCTGTAGGGAAGTGTAACCTAACAACTGGCAAGTGAAGGAGGGGCAAGCCCTTCCCTCAGTGTGCACACGGGCTGTGCCCACGCTGACACAGCACAGCGTGCTGCTGGCCCTTGTCGCTGACAGGATAACACCACTAACATTTAAATTCCAGCTGAAGTGAAACTTGAGAACTAGAACCACAAGTCCAAACTTTGTAATGATAAAACACTAATCCCATACAAAGGATGATGAGTGAGGAAAAAAAAAAACATTTTACATTCTACTGTTTTGGTTCAGACTTCTGGCTAGTTCCACAAGGTTATGCTATGGGAGAGAAAGTTTTTTGTTAGATGTAGCATGTCTCATTTTTCCATTTATCTTTTAAGCATTTTAGACCAAAGTTGTATGTCTAAAATAAGAAAATGTCTGGTAATTCATTTTTTCACTAGTAGGAGAACCTAAAAGATTTGAATAAGCACCAAAAGTTACATATTTTCCCTGGAATCAAAGTCTTATTTTAATGGTTGGCTGTACGTCAATTTACTTGTCTTCAACCTCTAACACTGTGTCCAACACTACTTGGCATATTTATAGGTAGAAGCAATTTAAAAACCATGTCGTGGCTTTAAATAATTAGCAAGTATGTAAATAGATGCCTTGGAATTATTCTGGGCAAACATATAGTTCTTTTTAAAATCCTCACAAAATTTCAAAAATATAACAATGGCTCCTTTAAACTGCTGTATCTGCTTCTGGTTTTCACATGTTTATTTTTAATTTTATTCATTTTCCTTTAACTGATTTTCCAAAAGCTTATTTATTACTAAATATATATTATGTACAAACACTGTATCCATATTTTGTATAACTTCAAAAACCTCCCTTGACTATAAGGCTTGAAGATTTACCTCAGAAGTATAGAACGTCTATCAGACCATAGAATATTTTTAATTACTATATTAGAACGTTTATTCTTCTTCTTTCAGAAGTTCAGTGGACTAGCACAAACTATGGAACTCATAAAGATATTTGAATTTTTTGTAAATAATTATTACCTGTCAGACCTAATATACAACAGAACAAGTGATGATGGTAATTTTTTTACTGGAACTTTTTATTTGTTTGTCAGATAAAGAAGTAACTGTGAACTAATGAAGGAGTTATATGACACGATGTTTTCTTCCTTTCTTTCTCTGCCTTTTTTTTTCAGTTCACACTAGTTCAAGACTTGTGAATCTGAACTTGCATTTGACTCATTGCCACTGGATAACGCAAAGACCAAGGATTTAACAATTTTTAAGTTGGCATTAGAAATTTATACCAGGATAGAATGCCCCATGTTGTAAAAGTCCAGATGAGAAACATTAATATTTCTAAAAAATCCTACCAGAAATATAAATATTTCTAATTTATTTTGTATTTACCAATTTGTGATAAAAAGATCAATTATTCTATATCTGTTTGACATGAAGATTTTTGCTAACATGACAAATCCCAGATCACCTACCATCAAATTCCACATGGTCTCATATAGTAAGTCTGATTAAAAATCATAAAAGCATAGATTTATAAAATTGTTGATGTTGGAAATTGGTAGTCTCTAGATTAGTATGTCTCTTATAAGCTCCTTCTATGTAGAACCAGGGCAGACTGTACCTTTAATGAGCATGCCAGGGTTTTTTTTAAACCAAATTTCATTAGCACAGGATATCCGTATGCCTGATGGAATATACATATTGATTTCTGTCCATCTTTAACTCCATTTCAGACCAATAAATTACCAACCAAAGTCAACCCATAGAGAAAGTAGTTTTACAAAAGCATTTTATTTATTATTGGTTTGCAGGGGGTGAGAGTGGATTAGAATTGAGACTCTGGATCAAAACAGTGAAAGGGAAGTTCCTTGAAGATGTATGGATACATACACTTGTGTCAAAGGTCTTTTTAAGAGTTAGGACAATTTCAGAAAGGCATAGAGAGTTAGGATTTTCCTTACTATTTCCTTTTCTTTCAGGTCATAATTAAGAATTACAGTGGTGTTTACAGTTACTGGGTATGCTCCCCTGTGAAGGAATGCCGAATGTAAGCCTCTTGAGGAAAATGTGTGCTAGTACTGCAAAATGTAATGATCTAACTCCTCTATATGGCTAAACTTTTTAGCTTCTCAGGCACATCTTGATCTTTCATCCAGCTTTTTAATATACCTACTTAAAACAATATCAGATATCCTAATTTTTTTAAAGTAGGCAATTTCAAGAGGATATTTTCCCTTACAAATATGAGTCTAAGCAGTCAGTCGACCTATACGAAAACCATGCTTCTCAGCTTCTTTCTGGTAGTATATCCCGCCAGAGTTTACTTCAGATGAGGAATTAAGGCAATAAGATAGAGACCCTTGCAGAAGAGAAGGGCAATTCCAGTCTTCTTGGTTGTAGAGCCCCACAAGCAATGAGCAAAGAGTGTAATTCCATTCAGGGTACCTTATACTTTAAATTAACCTGTTTGGTTGCAAATTAGCTTTGTGCTTCCCTGGCACATTTTTCCTCACTGGCATAGGTGCAAAATAGCTTGCTTGCAAGAAATCATTGTTAGTAACAAAGAAGGATTCTTTTATTGCTATCACCATTAACAAATAGTGACTTGAATATTAGATTGAGGTGACCAAAAAAGCCAACTGGAAGTCAAAGTTTAAAGCAAAAACTCTCCTGTCTTCTAATCTCTCCTTTTTGTGCTAGCTGCTTCAGAGATGTACTGTTGCAAATGAGGTTTCTAGTACTCAGAAGTGTTAGTCACTGATTAAACACAGATTCTGAGCAAATGAAAGCTGAAGCTAGATACAGTTCCTGGAAAGTTATTATTGCTACTTACCTTAATGTTTAAAACCAGTTTATATGTTTTTATCTAGTTTAATTTTTTTCCTCTTCCTTTCTGGACATATTTGCTATGAACTAGGTTTTAATCTACTTGGAACTTGCAAACTTCTATTCTACAGCCTGAACCTTCCATGCCAATATTCCTTAGTATATCACAGCAAAGCAGAAAAATCTTTAGAAAGGAATCTTTCCAAACCTCCAGGACATTGTCTTGAATTTGTAAATGGTTTCTTAGAAAGGAAGATTATATTCCTCCTAGAGAAATCAGTTTTGACATTTACTGAAGGTGAGACTGTGACTTTCAGCATTGCCCTGAGGAAAGAATGAAGTACTACTGCAGCACAAGGGAGGGGAAAGGTTTGATTATGCTATGTTCATCCTTTACAAATTTTTCAAGACATCTGTGTTTTGAAAAACAAGAGCTATCAATCTATTAAATCCTTCTGCTTTCTGACCACATATTAGGTCTCAGGAGAATAATGTGATACAGTCATGCTTTATCTCTTGAGTGCATATCTCTGTAGATCGTCTCATCCTGCAAGCAAGCAATAGGGGGCTGTTTCCCCCATCCCCTCCTTTCTCCTTTGCGATACCACTGGCCTGGTCTGGATAAATTCAGTGTGTTTCTGTACCACCCAAGCATGAACAGGATCACTGATCCTAACTCTCGAAGTCTAGGGCATATTTTGCTGAGCAGAACCTTTAACCATCTCCATTTTATGCTTGAGAAAGAATTTAAAATGAAACTTCCCACATAGGCCTCTAACAAAAATGAAGAGGTGGTGCCAGAAAGAGTGAAGAATTCACAGGAAAAAATAATAAGGTGCATATATTTGTTTCCTTCTCTTTGTATACTGGGTGAATTGCACTGTCACAAAATTAATTTTTCTTCCACTTCCCACTGTTCTCTTCAGTGACACAAAAAGCATAACTGCTCTAGATGTTCATCCCTTAAAAAAAGGCTATATATTATTCTGTTTATGGAAGAGTCTTCCTAATGCAACTTTCCCTTTTCTATCTGTTCACTGATGCAATCTTTTCAAGACACATTTCAGATAAGTAATAGCATCCTCTTCCACTAGCCTGTCTTCTGCTATTATATTGTGACAGTCTAGTGATCAAGAATCAAAGTCCCTAACTCTCAAGTACTGAGAACTACTCAATAGATGTTAAAATATTCAAAAAGCTTCATCTGTGCAAAATAGAGGTTATTCCTTTGAAGATCACACAGGTCTTGTAGAGAATGGATAAAGATATAAAATATGCAAAAATTGAGGTGATTTATCCCATACCACTTTGTAAAAGAAACTATAAAATTAGACTGTTCAGTTCCTGATTTGTACAAAATAATACTAGTGCCTGATAATACTATAGAGTTCCAAGGTTAAAAACTCAAGGGGCTGCACCTCCAGGAAAGGAGGCTTTCAAGGCATCAAAATTACTGTTAGCATAAATTTATTGGCATGAGAGAAAGCAAATAAATCATTAATCAATCTCAAGGTCCTGACATAAATGGTGAAGGAATTTTTAAAACCACGGCAAAGTATGTGCATGAAATCAGGGTCCTAATTCTGCCCTTAGCTGTTTTCAAGTTCAGGCAATCTGTTTGCTTCCATTAATTTAGCACATATATACTCCCTGGTATTCTCTCTGATACAACCTGGTCAAACTCATCTTTTCCACTTGTTTATAGACAACACATGACTTTGGTTCATCTCAGTCTTAAATGTTGAAAGCAAACTGTAAAGTTATTGGTTCAAGAACAGTTCTAAAAATGGGTTTAAAGCAAAGTACTGTTTTACTGTCATAGAAAATGCATCAGATACCAACAAAACCACTTTTCCAGGAATCATATCACCTCATCGGGATCATTATAAAATAGGTTTTAGACATCAGAATGAAGATTTTTAGTTGTTAATTGGCCACTCAACTGCAGCATCATGTCCTGTAAATGCCTAGGATTTTATATTCCCCTGCTGCAATAAACACTCAGCTGTCTGTTTCAAAGTTCACTAGTAGCTTTAAAATAATGATACAAAGAGCAAAACTTTTTCATTCTATACTAAAATTTTAAAAACCGCATTCTATTATAAGACTGTAAAAAAGAAGTAAGCGTATTTCAAGTATTGAAAGCATCACAGTAGGCATGAAGAATGCCATCACATTTGACATGTTTCTTCTGTGAACAATGAAGCATGCAGTCATAACCAAACTGCTATGTCTGCACCCTAGAAAATACATTGACTTTTACGATGGACCAGATTGCATCTTTGCCACATATCCTGTGTCAGAATGAGCAAGCTGAGAAGTGCTTTGATGGTTGCATATGTTGTTATCATGCAGCCTCAATGAACAGCAGTTTGACAAGAATGAACTCTCAGTCTCTTTAAATGTGTGCACTGCAGTGCAACCTTCTTCTTGTACAGCAGATGTCCTGTATTAGGCTTTATATCTCATCATGATAGTCAAACCTTGTATTTTTTCACTGCTGATCTTCATCTACGGAAGCAAATGTACCTATAAGAGCAAGAGGTATCACTACATATGAAGGAACAAAAAAAAAACTTACTTCTGAGTCAGCACAAAGTTTTGACTTCATTTCTTGGCTTGTTCCTGTCAAGCAGAGATTCAAATAAAGTCTTTATTCAGTGAGAAACAAGGAGCAACAACCAGAACAGTAAATGTGGTTAACAGTTGACATCACAGTTTGTGATCCACAAGCCACTGAATGCTCACCAATGGAACAGTGAAAATAAGGCTGATAGTGCTCTCACACGATGAACAGTATGGACTGCCATGAAATGCAAAGCTAAGAGAAAGATATTCTCAACTATCATTATCTAAAATCCAAGGCACTGCAGTCCAAATACCTAATGACTATTGGAAACAGGGGAAAAAACCAAAAGCAAAAAACAAAACAAAAAGCAAAAAAAAAACAAAACAAAACTAAATCCCCAAAACCAGATAGGAAAGACTTCTCAATTCTTTTTTTGCATACCATTTTGTGTATCATGTACTGTTAATAATTTTTTTGGGGGGTATGATATTTTTAAAATTCACGAGCAATAAAACAGCAGTGTTGAGTGAAGAATGTCTCCAGACAGTATGCACAGCATAACTGGCACTCAATTTTTTTTTTTGAGAATACCCACAGGTATTCTTTACACATATATGGTAACTATTTGAAAATATTTATCTGCGTTATGAATTCACACTCTTTAACTCTCTTGGGTTTTTTTTTGGTTTTTTGCAAAAGAGGCAGTTTACACAACACTAATGCCATTGCATAAAAGTGCACCACTGTCCCACAGCTGACCTTTCCCGATGTAACAAATGCTACAGAGAGAGTTGAGGTTCAGCATGTTCCTCAGATCTGACTCCACTTGCCCTTATTGATCTTAAGGGCAAATTGAACTATCTCAATTCAGGTTTCTTTCAAATCCAATTTGTTCTAACAGTAGGCACATCCTCTTAGAAAGCTTCTGAGCATTTGTGTTTTCTAGAAATCAGATGTGGAAGTATATGTAAGACAAAGAAAGGGATGCTGGTGACAAATATCTGTAATAAAGCTCAGTAACACGGTAAGGCTCTCTTTTCCCTTCTCTAAAATCAGCACTGGTTTCAAGGATAATAATGGAATTATAGCTCAAATATATATATGCTCATATGAAGCATATATATATGGTAATCTCAAATTCTATAAGACTTTTGGATATGATTTCAACAAATGTTTGTGTGTGTGAATTTCAAATTTGCTTCTCTAAAGTGCCTACACTGGTAAGCCTCAGATCTCATAACGGAGGCATCATAGACATATTTTTTCAAAACCTCAAACTAATTTCCCAAAATGTTTTCTCCATCTGTTCATTACTAGTAAAGACTACTATTCTGCTATAATTTTCCAGAGGAAGGAGAATAACATCATTTCAGCTACTGGCACCGCGGGATTCAGGAATCTCAGTAACATTCTTTCAGTCTTTAGATGACAGTCATATAATTCACAGTGCTTAAAAATTTACAGACCTACATTTTTTGTAAGAGGTGCTATCTTCCTATTACTTAAATATCTGAGACACATCTCAGACCTGCACACTATTTTGCTTATCTTGGTTTTGACATCACATTTGCAGCAACGAGCAATCTTTTCTCTCTTCTCTTTCTTTCGTTTTGGTATTTCATCCCCTTAAACACTTATCACCGTATTTTCTCTTGGTTACTGTTTTTCTTGTCACACATTATAAACTTTGGTTATTACTTCTGTTTCACTTTTAATAAGAAGATAAAAGACTGCCAATATTAATTTCCTCCCTCAATAATTCTAGTACTTGTCTCATTCATACTGTAATTATTTTCTGTAAGATTTATGAAAGATGATACTATTTTGAGATAACAGTAAATCAGTTTCTGCATATTTTTGGTTTGAGAAGAGATTAAGCATGACAAGTATCACCCAAAGCTAGTTTCTCTTAGCACAGTTGCAAATATAAGCATATGACACCCAATGCTTACAAATAGAAAAATTCAGAAAAGCTGAACAACCCTTCTAAGACAGCATTATGGACAAAACTTGAATTAAAGAATCACCTGTTCCCAGCCCCATGCATAGTCTATTGAGGGATATTGCCTGCTGCAAATGAATGTTGCTTCCCTATGCTAACTAAAATAACCTGAGTATGAACAGGCAGGAGCAAGCAGATACTGGAGCTCTCCATATTGTAAGGAAACTAAAATGAAATATTGAAGATTAAAAAGTAGGTCAGACTTAATAAATGCATTTTTAAGTAATCTACACTACAAATCCTGGTATGAAATGGATGAAATTTCTGCTCTGTTTAGTAACTGAGATTCACTCTAGTGCTTTTATTATGCTAAAATTCTTGTGCATGAAGAAATGGCTTATGAATATTTGCATCAAAAAAGGAAATTAAAGAAGCTGCAAAATTAAACTCCCAATTATAAATAAGAAAACTGCACAGCAAAGATTGAAGCAGGGCCAGATGCAGTAAGAACAATAACTTTTACCTAATACATATGTGAAAAAGTCATGACTTTGCCTAGAAATAGTGCAAATGTCCAATCTACTTACTGTCCTTCCTTCCTAAACTGCAAATAAAGAAAAGGTTTCTTATTACATGCAGAACAATATCTTTCATTCAGTATTAATAGAATATTTTTATGGGCAATATTTTATGACTTAAATATAATGTATCATCAGCTGCTTCACAGATCTTGCCTTGTGCTGCAAAGGACTATAAATTGTAGCAGTTCTTGGTGCTGAATCTGCCTCTGGGTGTTGACACTGGAGCTGCTCCACCTTTGCTTCTTATGCCATATATGAAGCCAAAACATCCTGCTGTTAATGCCAGATGTGAAATAAGCAAAGGCAATAGAAGGATGATAGCACAGTCTCACTTGGAAAAGTAAAGCTTTTGAAATGTGATTGTGCTCCACATGGCAAAATCTGATGAGTCTCCACTGTTCTTTCACTTGCCCACATTTAAGTCAATGCTCAAGGTATTTTTATACTTAAATACAAGTCTTTGGCTCTTTCACTGGACCTCCCAGGTAGTTCATGTAGGTATTCTGCATAATACTTAATCCCTTGCTTTTATAAACAAACAGATATTGCTTCTAAAGATGTCTATCGCCTGTAAAGCCAGTAATGTCATTAGAGAAACCCATAGTACCAGCGACTGGAGGACAAAATGGTCTGCCTATAATTGACAGCACATCAGAAGCTTGTGATGCTTCCACAGGCACAGGAGGACTGATACTCCCTGTATGAATTGATATGCACGTGGGTACCCAGAGGACAAAACCACAATCAATATATTAATGAAAAGTTTATTCCACAGCTGAAAACACTAAAATGCACTGCAAAAGTCACAGCAGGTGGAAAGAGAGCAGTATAGCCTAAGCCCTGGGTGCTTTTATATCAACAGCTTTAGCACGCGCATAACTTCAAAGCTGTGTTCTCCCAGCAAGGTCCTCACAGCATGGTCAGTGAGGGGTTCTACTCTTCAGGACAGGCAGAGAATAAACATCAAAAGTAGAATTTTCCCACACTGATCTCTGGGCTTTCCAGTTGCAGAGATCTCTTGAGGGAAGAAAACTCTAAAGAACAACTCTTCTCCTCAACAAATCTTCCGTTCTCAGCCTCCTTCCTCTCCACATTCCCTAAAAAGCAAGGGAGATCCTTCAGACATCATACTCAACCAAGGCATGCACTGTGTCCTCACCCTTACTGAGTTCCTTTCTTATTTTCTTTATTGCTTTCAACTCTTTACTGATACACACCTCTACAGATATTATACACAAACACACTCAAGTTACAAAAAGCAAGTTCCATTGTACCAAGATCCACAAGAGTAGTGGAATTCAATTTTTTGCACACTTAATTGTTAGACTGTCTCCTCACAACTTTTTAGACTACTTGCACCCTCTCTGTTCATGGTAAAATATGGTGAGTTAAGCATGATCTAAGGACCATGCTCAACAGGGATATGCAGATGAGTCAAGTAAAAGAGGATGGATTACGATAACCATTTGATTTAGTAGTAAACAAGTTATATTTGTGCCTCAAAGGGAGCCTAGCCAATGTGAAATTCAGGGAGATGACTCTAAAACAAGTGTTTTTCATTTTTACAGGTGCTGTAAGTGTAAACGTTTTCCCTTTTTCATCACTCCTTTGATGGAGCTGTAGTAAAGTCTACTCAGGTCACCAAAATTTTCAACATTGTTGAAAAATGCTTAAGCAGGCATCTATCCTCCATAGCAATGGATATATACAACTCTAGAGACTTTGGTATTTTATATTTACAGTATTATTGCACTGAAATTAATGGAGTTTGGAGGGCCATTGTATACATATAATCAATCCAAAGATCATTAACCATCCATATGTTTTCATTGACTTTAAGCATATTGCAGCAGCTCTCCAGTAAGACTCAGTCCCTTGAAGGATAGTTTTACAGACTTCTTTATAACCTACACAGAAATTTAGATTTCCCAAACCCTGATGACACCCAGGTTTTCTCAATAGAGAAATATGTAATCATATGTTTATGATTTCCAAAGCATTCCTTGTGTTTTATAAACATCAGTTTGAAAATTATTAGAATACTTGTCCTTTTACATACAGATAATTAATAGGCCTCAAACTAAACCTACCAGAGAGGCAAGGTACTGAAATAAATCAGACATTACAGCAGCTATACACAAGAGAAAGTGAGTGAAATATTTCCCATGTTAACAAAGCTCAAAGTGACAATTAAGGATTTGCAATATTTGGTCAATTTTAAGCCTCCATAGTTCCATCAAGACTATTTTGACTAAAAATTTTGCTAGAATTTAAGACCATAGATTACTGAAAACATTTAAGAGGGAAGCATGTCACAGTCACAATTTGCACAAAGAAGCCAATGCTGAGGTGAAGAGTTTTTTGATTTGCTCCCTTTTGTTCAGTGTGAAAGGGTGGAGGCACTGGGAGCAGATCGAATGACCCACTGTGGCTTTTATACTACAGCAACATGCACAGAAAGCATACCATTCTCTGAGCATGGTCCTAAGCAGACCCTCCCTTTTTTTGCCATTGTCCTGACATAGTAGAATGTCCTTGCTGCAGAAAGCCCAGCAGGGACCAAGGGCAGAGACAGCTCTAACACTGCGGGTTGCTGCAGGGTGAAGTGTCTTGCCGAGCTCAGAGACCACGACTGTCACTCAAGGAATCATTAGCAGTGAAAGAGAGGCGGCAAAGCTTGTTGTGTTGTCATTACACTGTAAGAAGGTTGGCTGCAGCCCAAATCAGCTTGCTTAGGGAGTGTGAATCAAAATGACATGCAATCTGAATGTTAATGAAAATTTTCTCATGCTTTAGTCTTCATATTCCATCCAGAAAGCTGTCATCTGGAAGACATCATCTCTCTGCCTTCCCCTTGCTCTCTTCTTAGGATACGTATTTATAAATATATATGAAAAGTAGAACTATTTATTTCTCTTAAAGCCTGTGCTGCTTAGTTCTCTCTTCCAGGGCACTGTATTGTTTCCAGAAATGACATTGTGCTGTAGGAAATGAAAAAGGAAAATGTACAAAAAATGCCCCGCTTTTCAGGCAAGGTAATTGCAAAGGTTGCATAAGCAAATAAACGTCATAACTTTAAGTGCTGTTGTACAGTAGTGCAGTTGTACTGTCACAGAGAAGGTTCTTATTTATATTACCAGGGAACTGGACTGTTTAGATGTTATTTGTGATATTCACCCACATTAGACCACATCAATGAAAATCACGTTATTTCACTCAAGACAATAGAGTTACTCCAATGTGAAACCAGCCTACAGAGATGGAAATTAAAGGGAAGCCTTTAATGTATAAAGTAATTCATTTCCTGGCTAATGTGCAATCATATGCCTCACCACTTGGCAAGGAGCATAGTTAA
This sequence comes from Calyptomena viridis, assembly GCA_013390005.1. Taxonomy (NCBI): domain Eukaryota; kingdom Metazoa; phylum Chordata; class Aves; order Passeriformes; family Eurylaimidae; genus Calyptomena; species Calyptomena viridis. The sequence continues at coordinate 49,130 of WEIV01009510.1, forward strand.
TTTTAATTCAAATGTTTCTTCTAACAGTTATTAGAGACCTTATTAGAGGGTCTGCTAAATTCAGAGGTCTTTTCTCACTCATATACCTAAAAGGCAGCTTCAAAATTAAATCTCTTGTCACATGGTACCCACTACATACTTGTGTTCCTCACATTACACTTCAAGGAAGTTGCTATATGTGTTGCAAAGCAAGAAGCATATCATCAATAAGTTTACAAAAACCTCTTATCAGAGTCAAAAGGAAAAAACGAACTAGTTTGAGAGATTCAAGATCATAAGATGGTGAGTACTAGTGGTCTAACTTATAACTGAGTCAGTAAACTATCAAAATGCACTTCTTAAACCAATAAATAACAGATTCTGGCTTAAAGGAGAATATAAATCCCTGAACCTACCAAAATCATACAATTGCTTCAATGCAGAAATGTGAACAGTGTGTTGTCACTGAGAGATAATTCAGCATTTGTAAAAGAATTAGGACAAATTGTGGTTTATAAATGTAGTATTAGTCCAAAAGGATTCAGATGTTAATAAATATTAACACTTAAAGAAGCATTGGTGGACTTTGAAGATTCTGTATTTGGGCTTTTTTTCAAGTTACATATTTATCCTTTCAGCAAAGTTGGTTGGAGAAATATTTTTTTCTGCATTTGAGACAGTAGCACACTGGAGAATGAGTGTAAAAGAGACTGGAGTCAGTCAGGACTATTCCAGTTTGGAAAGGATGTCGGTATCTGCTTAAAGTACACTTGTAGGAATTCACTTATGCTTAGTCAGTGTGTATACTTTTGTATTTTCAAATATTGAACTAAGAATTTGGACTGAGATACAAAAGAATGTGTTAGGTCGCTAAATAAAATTTTAAATATGTTAGGTCAAAAATTTTAAACTGTAAAGTTCTGAAAGACACCAACATTTTCATAGGCATGTATGGTCACCTGGGCTGCCAGACATGCACAGCTGTCCATCTTCTCCACTTTTTACATGGCATACATCAGATGTTCTATGAGCAAAAACAACCTTACAGGTATAAGAACTGAGTAAAGAGAAAGAGGCATCACATAGACATCAGCTAATGAACTGAGATTGCAAATTTTTGACCACAGAGTACAATTCTGGAGAATAAAATTTCATTGCTATGCATTCATTTTTTTTACTTCGCAATAAAACTAGTTTAACCACTTTTCTCACATGTGCTCATCCCAGTACACTTGTAGGAATTCACTATAAACCAGAAGATGGAATGACTCAAATAAAACACAAACACTTTGGGGAGATCTTTTGTAGACCACATCATTCACTGTGGCTGTCTCCAGGACAGCATACTAAAAACTCCACCTGCAAAGCAAAAGGCAACATTAACTTTGTTGCAACTGTGCAGAAAATATCAAATAGTTATTTGTGGGACAATCAATTTATTAGAAATGCACTCTTGATGTCACCTAAGCAAGAGAGGGCACTGGTAAGTGAACCAGATTTCAGTAAAATAGTTCTTTCTACTGAGCACAAATTCATACTACTTTAACCGTGTTCTCCTTTCTTTGATATATATTATTAGGAGGAAAATACCTTTAGTGTCTATGCTGAAAATTTATTTATTCATAAGTTAGCATTTATTTGCTTCAGGCCCTTTAGACCAGTAGTTTTGCAAAATCTGATCAGTGACGCTAACTGTAAATGCAGAACAAACAACATTCTTTTTTTTCAGGACAAACAATTTTCTGGAGGTTTTATATGTTACAATTTATTTATTTTTACTGTTAAAATATGATCACTAAATGTTATTTGGACTCTATTACAAAGGACACATCACTAGCTAATCTGTACCTCTTGTGTGTGGGAAGGGGAGGAGTTGTTTCTTTATAGCTAAGGGCAAACATTATTGAAAGCTCCCTGTAGGATTCAGCCTTTTTTGTAGTTTTTGTGTAATGTCTAGATGTAATGATATGAAGCTTAGATGTGATGATCAGATAAATTTGAAAGTGTGCCAAATTAAGAAGCAATGTATAAGGAACTGTGACTCAGACTTGCTTCCAGTCACTTACATCTAATTACAGTCACTTTACTTATGTGAAAGGTAGTCTCATTATAATTTACATGCTTAGAAGCCAGAAGATGATGTAACTTAAAAGAGACTAGTTACTTAATTTCCATTTTTCTATATCTCCCCAGCATGCCATTTAGACTAACCAAGACTTCTTAACATGTGGTAGAACTGGAGTAAGTGTGACTCAAAGAAGTGAAGAAAATCTGATTTATATCACTTTAAAAGCTCTTTCTAAAGCAGGATCATTGTATTTAGTAGATGTATAAAGACTGTGTACAGAAAAAGTTACTGTAAAGCTGAATAATTTGTGATGAATGTTGACAACTTGATTAATCTCTAAATTAAAGAATACCAGGTTTGTGTTTCACATAGGCAACCTGTTTGCTCACTTGTACAGCTATACTGAGCGAAGAGAGCGATCCTGTGGAAAATATGCTATATGACTACACAGAGATATTTAGTGTATCCAAGTTGTACAAATGCTGGAAACATCCTAGTCTTCATATGCTTGACTATGGAATGTGAGGAAACTGCATTTTTGTGACTATACATGAATTTCCTTTTATTTCAATGCTAAGGGGAAACCTTGACTGTGCTTAGCCTCATCCCATCCCTGTCATATGTTGTTAATTCTCTTCTATCCTGAATTTTAGCACTGCAAGACAGCTATGACAGAAGTCTTACTCTAGTACATTGCCAGCCAAATCAGGTTGCTACTTGTGAGAGCTCAGCATGACCAGCTTCCTGACCTCTGCTTCTTCTCTTGCTCTGTACAGTTAAGGCTATTTCCAGTCACACAGAGCTGAAAAGTCATTACAAAGGCTGGAGATGTCCATGGATCTCCAAAGCAGGGGGAAAAACAAAGAATAAAAGTATCTGTTCCCTCTCCTTGCCTTTCCCCACTTCTGAAAGAGTTTCAGCCCTTTATGTTGCCTTAACCAAAAAAGCAGACTGAGGCTTTACAGCAGAGGTTAATGGAGAGAAGTAATTTGCAGTGCATGGCATAGCCCCAAATGATCCCTATGCAATTTGGTACCTCCCGAGTCAGTATTTGTACCAGATATAAAATGGATCATATCCTATTCTATTGTCCTGTCAGAGCACAAATTTCAGCTCTGTAACTAAGCTATCTTCTTCCCACTGCCCATTGAAAAGAAACCTAGATGTGTACTCTCCCCAAAAACCATGACTAAGCTTGATCTGTGAGGATGATGATTATCACAAGGCAGAACCTTGGGAGGCAACATCCCTGTTAAAGATATGGTCAAAATGTGACTGGAGAAGGAAGCAAAGGTGTCTGTTCTCCCTTCTGCAGTTTCTCAATGAATACTGGGGACTTTAAATAGCTTGCTACTGCTGGCCTACTGCTGCTGTGGCAGTAATATGACTCCAGTCTTTGGATGTTCCTATATTTAACCATCATTGCTGCCATTGCCAAAGTGTGCCAAGGAGTGCAAACTAAAGTAATGATAATATAAAACTCATCAGCAGCTCACTACAGATTCATGGTGTTAAAAAACACCCCTTACTTCTTCTTATGCCTAAGGGGATTTTTTTTGGCAGCAAAACCCTGCTCTTGTAAGACCTTAAATGAAAAGCTGGCAAGAATCATTTATGAAGAACAGTAGGCAGCTTAAAAAAAACAGCTTCTATTTGTGCAATCTACACCCACTTTTGCCAGGTAATAGACAGATCCTTGACCTGTAACATCTGTCAAAGCATCTTAAAATTACAGAGCAATGCAATAGATATATGAATCAATATCAATGCATTAGCCAGCACCATGCTTCTGTAAGAGTATATCTCAGCAAAAGTATATAAACATTTTGCTTTTGGTTTTCTCCTTGAGCAAATCTGTAGGCAGAAGCACAAAGATTTGACTACCAATAACTACTGCAGGATATTTTAACTTATGCATACTTTTTGCAAATTCACCACACCTTCTGGAAATTGTGTACCATGCAGTAATCACTGCTGCAATCTCAAACTCAGTCATCACACACAATCATTATAAATATGCCTATACAACATTATTTTGCAATCTGTGCAGAGATAAAGCATAAGGGAATGGGGTGACATACTGCTTGACCTCACGTTGTGTCACCTCATGTTTCAGTGCATGAACTTCAATCAGAGGAAGCTTTAGGTCAGTTTACATTGGAAGGATATGACTCAGTTGCCCATAATTACTAGTTTTTATGTCATTGCTGAGACTGTCTTTTCTGCAGAAAATGCTGACGCAGACTAATACAGCACAGGCAAATTTTACATTTGCAGGAAATACCCTAGGGTGGAGTTCTTTAGAGCCACTGTTTTGCCTGCTATTTCTGCATGCACAATTACCAGCAATAACACTGAGAGCTGAGCAGGCATATTCAAAAACAAGATGAAGTCCAAAATGTATTTGTTTCAAAGCAGTTATATGAAATCTCCCAGAACTTAATAAAAGCTTACTGAGACAACCTGACAATTTAATATCTGCTTTTTGAAAAGGCTTAAACCAGTACTAAGAGTTCCCCACAAGAGGCTGAATATCAAAGCACTTGCAGATGCTGTCTTAACTGCTTCCTTTTGAAAACACAGTATCTCTGTGGTACTTGTAAGTTTTAATAATATTTCCAATCTCACCTGAAATAAACTTCTTTTATTTTTGAAATATACCTTCTTGATAGAACATTATAAAATTAATCAGATCGACTATCAATCCACTTAAATTAATCTTCGATGGCTAAAATTTAGCTACTTTTTTTAATCCAATTTTCTTTTCCTCATTCTAGGGAATCTGCTTTTCAGATCCAGAATAAAGAAAAATCAAAAAAAAAGAAAGAAGGAAAAGTCTCCTCAAATGGTATATCCAATTAAATCTGAGGTGTGCACCTCACAAATTATGGAAAATAGCTTCCACTCAGAGCTTCAAAAGGATTTAATGTTGTAACTGTTCATATAGCATAGTTCATGGTTATGCAGTCTCTCTTTAGTGTTAGTTTCTTGATAAATATCACTTTTCTACTTTAAATTTCATTCTCTTACTTGGTATGAATAGACCATCCTTTACTCAAAATATTGAAAATAAATTAGTAACAAGGTCTCAGCTTTTATTCTCCAAAGCTAATTTGCAATAACAAAATATAATTAATTTTATCAGACAGTACGAGAACCACTACTTCTTTGCTATTTAAGACAAAACAAATTTCACAACTGAATGTTTTGAGGATCAAAAGACACACACATCTGTGCCTGCCAACTTATCAAGGATTGTATGTCTGTGTGATAAAAAAAAATATATAACATATCCTGCAACTTTTTAAGCTTCTAAATTCCTGTACTATTAGAGATTGTTTCTTCCTTCTTTATCTACTTCCAGTCATGCTTCTCACCCCATGGACATTTCTCAGCCTGATACGCACAGCAGCATCATCTGATGTATTCAAATATTTTGTTCTAGATGTTTAAGAGTAAAAGATGGTTTAGAGTAAAAGAGGTATTTGAAGATACTATTAGAACTGGGAGCCCTTCAACAATTAACATTCAACAGTTTTATTTGAATGCTTTAAAGGAAAGCTATAAGGCTGCTGAATATATTTCCCAAAGTCTCTTAGTCATTTATGTTGGGTTACACTACATTCTACCTGAAAGATTGGGAAAAAGAGCTGAAGCCCCTGTGAGACAGTGGCCACTGTTAAAGCAGCACTTGGACTTCTGCAGAGCAGCACAGTGGGATATGACCAACAGGCAGGATGACTCTGGGAGAAGGAAGTCTTACACTGGTTGAACAGAGGGACAAGAAAAACTCACAAGGGGCATATTAGCATCCCTACTTACATTCAAATTCATCACCTGACATAAGTTGCGCACATGTTTTTCTTAGTTTGACAGGTAAGTATACCTAGGTAGCCAAATATTTGGACTGTTATGTCTGTTAAATGTGTCTAGTTGCNTGTGTCTGAAAAACAAACCAAATAAGCAAACAATAAAAGACGATCATGCCTTGTAAAGCAAAGTCATAAAGCATAACAACTAGAAATGTTAACAGAGGAGAAAGGGAGAGAACTGTTCTAAGAATCTATTCTCCCTAACAAGTGGTATTTATTTAAACAGTCTTCTTGCTTCATTTTCCTGATTATTACACAAATATTTTATGCTCTGGTCGTTTTACAAGTGCATTAGCTCTTAGGAGAAGTGTAGTACTTTCATTAGCACTCTATGAGACTGTTATACAAAGACCCACCTGGGAGGTTTAAATTTTATATCTTCAGCTCTGCTAATTATCCTCTAAGGGATTAATTAGAGTAACTTTTTTAGCATTCCAACAACTTTGTACTCACACTTCTACTGAGCTAAGAGCTTGCACTATGATCACAGAAAAATTCTATTTGTTTCTTTAATATATAAACCTGCTGATAAAGGCTTACAGTAGTTACAGTTAAAATAAATGTACATGCCAATATAAGGGTTTTAAAAGAACATATTCATATTTCCACTTCTTTTTGTCCTCTGAGTTCTCTGGGCAAAGACGATTATTACTAAATAATATAAGAAAGAAGTTGAATCCAATTAGAAGTCAATCATGGCTGTGATATATTCTGTGTAAGAGCATGTGGTTACTCAATTAGTTTGCAAAGGTATCTAAAAGTTTCATAGTGTCTTTCCCTGGATGTTCAATCAGACTATATTTTTCAGATTCCCACAGAATAGGCCAAATTAAAAAAATAATCTTCTATCTAGACTTACATGACTGAAGTCCTTAGCAAGCTTTCAGAAATAATTTATTGAGACCAGTGTTAGATCTGTACTAGACACAGAAACATCTAATCTACAATCTGATATTCATACATACAAATACTCTAGGTGCAAATATGGACTCCTAGCTCAGAGTCCATATTTCCAGAGAATCTCTTTATAAACACAATCTCAAAAAAAAATTGTGAACTGTTGTATTTGTTTGAAGCATAATAACAATTTAAAGAGGGGAATATAATATTAACCAAGAAAAAATGATGCCAACATTCAGATACTAACAACAGAACTGTCTGTTGGAAATAGCCCCTGTGTGTGCTAGGTCCTATCCTGGGCCCAGCTTTATTTTGGGACTGTGCTGGTCAGCCAGGGTCAGGACCAAGCTTGGGACCCTTAAAACAATCAAACATCAAAAATTCTGGAGTTAAATTTTACTAATATCTGTGTAGACTCTGTGAAACACCCTCCAGTCGTTGGCCAATCCACTCTCTTAATGGGAGTTACGAACAGCTCTTTTTGAGATGGTAAACTAGCTACTTCAAAAGTGAATTTCCAGTCCTGAGTCCTCGTTTATTTTCTGTTTTTCACTTAGAGATGGTAGTCAAT
>WEIV01009511.1:3695-51814 GCA_013390005.1 Calyptomena viridis
TTATAACATGAAAATGCATTATGTGTTTAAGCAGAAGGTGATAAATAGATAAGTCAAAAATAACAATTTACTAATATTTTACTGTTATTGCTTGCATCAGTATTTTGAAAATGTTATTTAAAATATTTATGGGATACCAGAAATGTCATTCTCTGGACAAAAAAAGGAACATAAAGGAGAGCATGAAAGGCTAGAACAGTTGACAGAACCATGATGACAAATGGGGAAAAATACAAGTAGTTACAGAGAAGCATCATTTACGNTTAGTTGGTTCCCTATGATAAAACTGGCTTCCATATTGGATCTTTGATGTTTTTTGTGGTTTTGGTAGCTTTCAAAGACAAGACAATGGCCAGATTAGAAGGGTCCAATACTTCCAAGGCTCCCATGGCTTATTGTGAAAACAGCCACATTCTTAGGGAGACAACATCAAGTAACAGAAAGAGAAATATGAGTAGCTACCATTTATACTCAACACAGAGAACGAAGAGTCCAGGTTCTTGTGTCCTTTCCATGAACCGAGTTGCTGGCTAGGCCACATCAGTCAGATTTTTACAATTTTCTCTTTTTGTAAAATAGAGATATTTTTATTTTCTTCCTTCGACAAGCATTTTGAGATTGAATCAGATTATGCTTCTGAAGTGATATGTAGCATTTAAGTGAAAGTTATAACATGAAAATGCATTATGTGTTTAAGCAGAAGGTGATAAATAGATATCAAGTCAAAAATAACAGTTTACTAATATTTTACTGTTATTGCTTGCATCAGTATTTTGAAAATGTTATTTAAAATATTTATGGGATACCAGAAATGTCATTCTCTGGACAAAAAAAGGAACATAAAAGAGAGCATGAAAGGCTAGAACAGTTGACAGAACCATGATGACAAATGGGGAAAAAGACAAGTAGTTACAGAGAAGCATCATTTACGAGTTAAGAAAAGACTGAATCACTATAGTGACTATAAATATGGTGCAACAATGATTTTGATGACTCTTTATCACAGGTCTATTATACAAAGTACTAAATAAAATAAAAAAGGACATGGTACCAAAGATAAGTCAGTCTAAATTATGCCGTTAATGAAGAATAAGGAACAGCATGGAAACTGATAAATCTTGCAGGATAGGAAAATGACAACTTTGGGCTCATCTTTAATAACCTGAAAGATTTATCACTTCCTTTGCCTGCTGAAACTGTAGGCAATTTTTCTGTTGTATGGTACCTCAAGTTCTTACACAAAGAAAAGGCAGCAGATATGCAGCAAAGATGGAACTGAGAAGGAAAATTAAGATAAAATATCCCAGAGATGACCACTGTAACCATGTTAGTTCTAATATGCCAGTCCTCACATTTGTGGCATTCCTTTACTTGATGCTTATTTGGAGTTGACTAAAATAGGCACTTGGATTTTCAAGCACTGATGATAGGTATGTTCCCTCAAGAGGAGCTCATTCTCAAGACAGAGACTGGTAACACATTTTTTCTAGTGAGTATGGACAGTGAGTATGAATGGACAGTGCATTCCTTGTTATTGCCCAAGGCAGCATCTATTTTCATGAGTTTTAGCAGTGACTTTGGGTGATAGCTGGGACAAAGGCTGGATGTGCATGCACAAATCACTGTCATGGGAGAATTTTTCCCAAGTGTATGTGTTGGAGTGTCTTCCTTTAATTTCTCTCATGATCTTTTTTTCCCATTTTCTTGTGATGATGACCTGAATGGGATCAAAAGACAGCTGCCATACAGGACAAAATTTACTCAAGGTGAGAATACTATTTTTTCTTAATCTCTTCTGCTATCTCAACTGATACATGCTTGAGAGTTCTCCACCATTTGTCTCAGCACAGCTTTTCACTCTTTTTATCCATCAGAAAAAAAAAAATCAGATTTTTTCCCCCTGGTTTCTGTTTCCTCACAGTTTAATCTACTACCTTTATAATTTTTTTTTTTTAACCAAAGATTCCAAATTCATGCCTTATGGAGGCTTTTGGATAGACATCTCCAGGTCCAGAATAGGTACTCAGTTGCACTTCATCTTCCTTTACTACAAATTTGACAGAGATGTGAGCTCATCTGTGGACACCCTGCTCACAATTCCAAACATCATCTCTCATTGATTGTTCCTTTTCACTTCAAAGTTAGTACTGCTGTCTAAGATGACGTATGAATGCATATACAATGTCCACAGATGTCCTGTCAGCAGATACTCAAAATTAATCTTCAGACTTCAGTCTGCAATTTCTGGATAGGATATGAAGGAAAAATTAGAACACATAGAGTGCTGAATTATTCTGACTCCACAACAATCCCCACACATTACTTCAGGTTTGGAAGGCACCACATGTTGAAATAACAGGGTCATGAATCCCTGGCCTAACCATTCAGATATTTAGCCATCATAATGCTGAGTAAACAGAATAACGTGATCTGGAAACAAAATTTTATGAATTCCTGGATGAATTGGTGTGTCCTGATCACACATGGATAGAAGATTCTCATTTCCCCAGGACTGATAGTACTGAGGCTCCTTTTACCACCTTTGATTTGGGCAGTTCTTCTACTAGACAGGGTTAGAGAGAAGACAGGATTAGAGAGAAGGTGAATATGGCTGCACAGGGAGTCTGTGAAATCTGTTGCAGGAGAACCTGAAAATGTGACTGGACAAGGCCCTGGGCAACCATATCTAGCCATGATGCTAACCCTGCTATGAGCAGGAGGTAAGACATGGTGACCTCCAAATGTGGCCACAGATCTCTGTCCCACTGTAAGACCAACACTCACCTTCTGAGTACTGGTAACCAGCAGCTCCCATAGCTACCTCTGTGTTCAGCTGTGGTCATCCTACAAATGCTGTGGCACTATGCGTCACATTAGTAGGGTACCTCTCTGTCTCCTTGCAGGGATCAGTCATCCATCCTTCCACTCAACCCAAGAGAGAGAGAACCATGAATTTGTGCAGAAATCCAGTGCAAGAACAGAAAACAACACTGAAACACTATTTTTGTTTCCCACTGGAAACAAGCCTGAGCTGTTTGGCTGAATTTGTTTTTGATGGGAACTCAAAATGAGCTGGAACAATTTTGGCTCCACCTAAATGGAGAAACCTCTGGTTCTACTCCCTGTCTTCAGGGCTGAAGAGACCTAAAGACTTCCAGAACAGTTAGAGATGAGAGGTTATTAAATGTATCCTTTATGATATGTTTCTTCAGTAATCCATGCACGGATGAAGAGAGATTTGTGGGGGCCACCATAAGCATAATTTGATTGACTGTCTATTATTGCTGTAGCATATAAAAAACCCTTTCTCAATTAAGAAAATTCTTCATGTTACTTTTTGAAAGTTTTCCTTTGCACTGCTTACCTTACTGCAATTTACGGTTTCACAGACAGCATAAAGGTACTCATATTTGATATATCCTTCCATTCTCATCCACATCTCCCCTCGCTCTGCAGCCCCCTTTTCTAAAACTGCTAGTAGAATCATTTCCTTTATTCTAAGATAAAATTATTTATAATCAATTAATAAGCATTGCTGAGGCTTTTGTTTGCCTGAAGTATCATTTCCTATTCAGTTTTTGCATCTGAACTATTCAGCATTGCCTTTTGGTTCTCTCTGAAAATACTCTTGAGAAGCCATGCTTATCAGCTAAGAAGCATCCAACAGCAAAGCATGTGCATTTATAAAAAGATGATCACTTTTGTGCTAACTTTGATTGCTAGTTTCTACACTTAAAATGAAAATGAAGCTGGTGGTAAAGCCACACTGCTAGATATCTGAATTCATTACACTGAATTATATGAATTTCCTTTCTTTCCTTCAATTCCCTCAAGTGGCATAGATTAATTTATAGAGTGTATGTGTTTTTAACATCTGCAAATTTCTCGTGTGGGTTGATATACTGAGAATAAAACTTAAAGCAGCCATTTTGAGAGTCATACAAACACTATTCCTCTTAATGATTTTTGCACACCTGTATTTTTGAATGTAATTTTGAGAGGTGGGAGTGGTATAGGGGTAATTAGAGCAGCCACTTTACTGACACAGTAGGAGACATATAATTGCACAGGCCACAAAGCATAAAAAGTTGCATTGAATGCAAGGACTGATTTTCCAAAGAGATTTGTGGGGAGACATTTTGAATCCACAAAATTTGCCCTCTGCAATAAATGACTCTGAATACTTGTTTCTCTGAGCACCTGATTTACATTAGCAATTGGTTACTTAGAGGCACGAGCCCTGTGATTTGTGTCCAAAAGCCGGTTTTGTACACAGATTTTACTCATTAAAATGGGAATTACTTATTTTGAATTTTTTCTCCTGAAATGCCTATAACTAAAATCCAGTGGTTTTGAAAATAAATGTAATACATACCAGTCTGGTCACTCCATCATTTCTTTGTGTCTTTAAACAAACTGTGATCAAGGTAATAGTTTATTCTTTTCATCCTTTGATCACCTGTCAAAATGACAGCAACATCAACCTGTCTAATGACGTCTGGCTATCACCGACTTGAAGCAAACACCAAGCTCTGTAGATCACATTGTGATTTAACTTCACATTCTTCAAATTCCCCAATCTATTTTTCAGATGGTTAAAATTAGAGGGAAAGAGCTTGTTCTCTGTAGATGTTTCCACAGGGTTTGAAGAGAAGCATTTAAAAATCACAGAATAATACAGGTTGGAAGGGACCTCTGAAGGTCAGTTTGTCCCATCTCCTCAAAGCAGGGCTGACATCAAAGTTGGGTAAGGGTGCTTGGGATGCTGTCTGGTCAAGTTTTGAAAATCTCCAAGGACATCACCATCTCTCTGGACAACCTGCTACTTTGCTTAACCACTGTTACTACGGAAAGCTTTTTTTTAATATCCAGATGCATTTTCCCTGCCAAAAATTATAACTCTTTCTTCTTGCCTTTCACTGTGTGACCCTCAGAAAAGTATGACCTCATCTTCTCTGTAAACACCCATTAGCTGGTGGAAGATGATAATTAGATCCATCCTTTGCATTGTCTTCCCTAGACCAAATAAATCCTCCTTTTCTCATACATTGTATGCTCCAGCCCCCAGCCATCTTAGTGACACTCTACTTGACTCACTTTAACTTACTGATATTTCTTGGACTAAAAGTTTCAAAACTGGACACAGTGCTTCTTGCAAGTGTTGAACAGAGGACAATATTTTTCTCTTGACCTGGCACCAGAAAGGACTACTAATGCACTCCTGGACGTAGTAAAACTCTAATGCCTCAAGGGCTCATTGCCGAGTAATATTCAACCTGCTGCCCACCAAGACCAGCAGATCATTCTCTGTAAAGTTGTTGCCTAAATATGCAACTCCCAAAGTGGAGTGCTGCATGGGATTATTCCATCCTAGGAGGACGACTTTGCCTTTGGCTTTGTTGAAGCCAGATTCCTCATCACTCACTGCCCCAGCATATTGTTAACTGTTGCCCAGTTTGACATCATCCACAAGCTTGATTGATATCATTCATGGCACTGGGAAAGGTGTTGGAACAATACCAGCTCCTGTGTCAAACTCCATTGCAAATTCCATTGCAAATGTCAGGCTCTGAACTGTTGTCAAAAACATTCTTGACCCACTTTTTCACACATCTCCCCAGCAATCTTTGCTCCTTAAAGAGGATCTGTTGGAAAGACAAGACAAAGCCTTGCTGTGACACCTGCAATGCACCCAGGTTGCCTTTGCTCCTGCCCAAGTATTTCCCTTTGACTGACATGACTGTTCAGATCCTTGTTCCTGCTCCCTTCTCTTCTCTAGAGATCTGGCAGTTGTGAATCCCTTAGATCCTATAATTTTGATCTCACCGAAAGGTCAGACGCTCCACTTAGATTTTATCAATGACTGTAAAAGACACTTCATCTGTAATTTTTATCGCATTAACAACAGTATTTTTAGCACACAGATGCTGTCTTAAGAGAAACCAGTTAGTGTAGTATTTGCTGTGCAACTCAATAAGGTGCCAAATACATTTTATTTTATTAAGGCTCAAGTGTCTTTTCTGTTAGTTCTGACTACTGTGTATTTTACCCATAGTTCAGTATTATTAGTAGTATCTTGTCTGAGTAATTAGATAGAAGAATGTTTCATTATAACTATAAAATGAGGCAAATTCCTTTTCACAGTCAGATGTCTCACGTAAAACAGAATTCACTGGGTTGTCGGGTAGACTCCTTTGTTTAAAACCAGACAAGCCCTGATTGCTCTGCTGGGCACAGCACTGAGGAGAATACTGAAAAGACCAGCCCCACCCTGATAAACGAAATGGACCTTTGCTGATATGTGCATTTCAACATGTTACTGTGGGATCATTTATGGATAAAGTAGACCTCTCGGATGTATTCCACCTGTAAATTCCCCAAGTCACAAAATAGGCATTTAATTTTGAGAAAAGTACTTTGCATATTACTAAATCTGCCAAAAGCAGCAAAATTTGCTTAGAGCTCTGCTCTTTCTGAAAGAGTAGAGCGCAAACATTAGCAGTGAAGTTTGCTGAGACTAACCCAGGCTGCAGTGGCTCAGGAAAGATACTTATCAAATCTCCCCATACTTACTACAACATTAGATGCAGAGGGACCCTGTCCTCCACATGGTCCTTTGCTGTCCCATGATGTAATGACTCACCCCAGAGCACACAGGCAAACCAAAGGCTGAGGTGGTCTGCTGGTGGTGGAGGTGTGACACTGGCTCTGAAATGGTGCCTGTTGTGCTTTGCTTCCTGCTCAGGGATTTTCACAGGGAAAACTGTTTTTTCTGAAATGCAATCGAAATTTTTGTGGGGAAATGTTCTATTTTCAAACAGACTTGGTCTTTCCTTACCAGTTTGTTAGAGCACTCAGCCAACAACACCTGTGCCAAGGCAGAATAAAAGGATATGATTTTAATCTAATAGCACTTTTTCAATTACTTTCTGTAGCTGTAAATGACAGTTGGACTACAGCATATTCCTCTCAAGAGATCTTACTTAAATTACATTCATATATCATGTATCATCTCTTCCTTTTAGCTTGAGATTTAAAAACTACATCAGCAATCATGTCATTTAACCAAATCAAATTATGTTCCCAAGATTTGGAGCAAGAGCCAGTTTTAAGCTCATGCAAAATGAAAAACAAACCAAAACAAAAATTCAGACTGCAAATTTGGCTTTCAGTGGTAAAATTAAATTCCCTATACAATTTCAATAAATATGTAACTAAAAATCTGAATGAGTATACAAGAAGCTATGCTCCCATATTGAAGTCAAGAGCTTGATTTATCTCATTATTCAGAATCTAGGCCTTTTTAATGAGTTTTGGGAGGCTCATTTAGACTTTTCTCTTACAAATAATTTTTGCTCTTTCAAAGTCACCTGGCCTTCCCTTTTTCTGTTTTATCTTCATTTAATATATCATAATAATTCCACTCTCAAGTATCATTATGTATAAAATATTTATCTTAGAGTCTTCATACTGCCTTTAACAATATTCACCTTTCCTATCTACTACTAAGTGCTTTAGTCACTTTCTTTCCTTGTTGTGGCTATTGCAATCTTGTCAGTGTGTTTCATGTTATGTAGATATGGTTGACCATGGGGCAATTTTGATGATGGGTTGGGATTGATAAAATTATTTCTGTTACTTCTTTTACAAATACAAGTAATGAAACAATAGAAAACTTGTAGAAATAGAAAACTATGTGAGGAGATAGCTAGGCTGGCTGAGATACATTGCTGGGGTATCATAAGAGATCTTGCCACAATGCAGCAGACAGGGAATAACTGGAACTCACAGGATGAATTTGTCTGTATAGTCATATTGCACTGTTCTGAAACCACAGAAATCTTTAAGTCTATGTAGGGCCTTTATTCTATGCTGTACTGGGATGCAGGTGCCCTTGAACCATGCAAATATTGGACTGAGAAAAGCTTAGCATTGCTGCTTTTGACTTGGCCCTCATGGAGATTCTACTTTAAAAAAACCCTGTACTTAAAAAGCCCTACTAAAATTGAAAAAATATATATTTATGGCCAACGAATCCTAATACTAGGAGTGGATCCCCAGGGCTTGTCTATACCTTCAGACAGCAGAATGAAGACAGCTCATCGGTGTAGTCCATCACATTATCTAGCCACTACCTTCTGCTTCAGCCACAGGACAGACAATACAGCTACTTTAGGGGAAGCCAGGTGTCATTGGTGAGTGGAGAAAAAGAATACAGAGGCCTCTGTTAAAAAAAAAGTGTTTCTCCTAACGCATATGTACTAAGGTCCCTGCCTCACTCTCATGGTACAGACCCCACTTGCCTCATTCTGACCATGCTGCTCTCAAATGCTATCCCACATTACACATGGTCATTTCACCATAGATATGCAGAAAATGAAGGACAAAAAAAGCTGAAACACTAGCTTTTGGAACAGTGAGAGAAATCCTGAGTTCTCTGTCCCTCTCTCTTTCACTCAGGTGCATAACAGACCCAGAAATATCACATCTCTTCCTTTTGCTTTTTTTCCCACCCCACTGATCTTAACTTTACTTCTGCAAAGTAGGAAGGATAGTGCATGTCGCCATCCGCCACTGAACATTGTCAGTGATGCTCATGCTGTGACTAACTTTTCTGTGCTCTAAGCTGAAGCCCTGCACAAATGGGATGAAAAGAGATAACCTTTCCACCAAGGTAGTTGAGAGTCATATCTGCTGAGCATCCCTTGAGGATGACTCGTTTTTAAATCCACTGGGAAAGAACAGGAAGAGAGATGTGTGGCTACTCAGCACCATTGAGGATCAAGAACTCAAACTTCTCTTGGGGCAAGTTCAGACAAAGTCAATTACAAAACAGAGACTTTGTCTTCCCAGGAATGAGCAGGAGCTGAGCAAAGGATTTGAGGACCACATTTTTATCCTATTTAGTGGTTTAAATGTGATGTGAGCACTGTGACCTCATGGATCTAACTCCAGGTCCTTCCGAACAGGATCTGAACCAACAGATTCATAAAGTCAAAGAAATTAATTTTTAGAAAGGAAAAATATCCTATACATTCCTACAGTTAGAAGGACTCCTAACACTCTGTTTTGGATTTTCTCTTTTCTGCCATAATAACAACATTCATTATTCCATAACAACATGGCACAGTTTCAGTGGGAGGAATTGAGACCTCATGTATGACAGGATAGTACTGGACAAATCTAGAGCAGTGCTCTTAGGTAGCTGCACTTAGGTAGAAGCCGTTTAACATGGTCTTTGCTTTTATTCATAGAGACATCTGCAATGAAGAACAGATAGTAAAAAGCAGTGAATCATTCAAGTTAGCCCAGGGATGGTTGTATTTCCTCATCTACACAGCTTTATGGGCTATACATTTTCTGCCTTTCTCTTTCCATGTTTGGTCTCCCACCATTTACGTGCCACTGTAGGCAATGTGCCAGATTGCCACTTAAAACATGAAAAATCAGAAAAGGGGAGAGACACAAATAAAAGGTAGGTCTGCAGCACTCACATCTCTGTGTCCTTTCCTGACAAGCAGCACTTCCATTTGTGTTGGGGTACCAGTTCTATCAAACTTCTGACTTGTATCAATTTTTAGCAGCATGGATAATTTATTGCATCTAGGATGATAGAAAACCAGCTTTATACATCATTCAGCTTGCAAAAGATGTGTAGCTTCAGTTCCTTAATGGTGTCATTTTGGCTGAATGCTATTAACAGATTACCCCTGCCTAGGGCAGTGGAGCATGTGCAGCAGAAAGATAACCTTGTGTTCGTAATTTAATATTAACTGTTTTCTCCATAGTACCTCTTTCCAGTACATTAACAACAAACCAATATGGCCTTGTCCCCTGCGGTCGTATTCTTCAGCAAAAAAATGGATTACATGATAGCAAGTTCCTGAAGATTTCCAATGAAGTATTACAAATCACTCAACGTCTGCTCTGCAGAAATGAAAAATAAACAGGCTTAGATTCAATCAAATTTAATTCCTCCAATTTAGCTTTACTGCACTTCAAAGGGTGCTCTTATTAATGTCTTGGTGAAAAAATGTAACAGTAATTTTTCCCCCTTCTAATACTGAAAGCCTCCAGTTGTGTTGAACATACAGTGAGATCAAGAAATTTTATTTCGTGAATACTCTGACACAGTTTGATATAAAAGTGTAAGCCATTTACAGAAAACTCTTTATGGAATTTTTATCCTATTCCATTCCCGGGAGCTAAATTTATATCCTGCATTAGCTATCATAGCACTAGAGTATTAGTCTTCTTGCAAGCAGTTCAGGGCAGTCTGAGGGCCCTATCACTCTCTACCACTCACATACACAGGCATTATGGGTTTATCTCATCTTCCGCAGCAAGTACTAGGCCCAATTCATTCCTTTAGGCTACTTTACTAATAACTTATTCCTTATCAGGGCCTCTCCACCTCAGCTTGTGATCAAAGACCCAATTAATGGAATGGAGAAAGGTGAAGCATTCAAATAATGGAGACAGCTGTTTTTCTCTGTTAGAGAAAATCCATTTGTATTGTTATCACAAGCTCCAAGTTCTGCAGCTCCTGTTTAATTCAGTCTCCCTCTATTTCTGCTGGTGATAAAAAAGTCACAATGAACTCAGAAGAGAATGGCAGAAATATCACCGTGTTTCAACTCAGCCTGCATGTTATCAACTTGAAAGTGAAAATACAAGCAGATAAGGAGAGGAAATGTCCAAAAACGACCATATCAAATTTTCAAAAAATGTACTTTCATGCTGCATTCTTCAGTCACCTTTTTGAATGTTTTCCTGATCCTGATATATACTCCCTATGTTGTCTGGTTGAATCTGAGGAGCAGAGGGTGATGATATCGTGGATTCTACCTCAACTGAAAAGTAATTAAAGAGGAAGAGGAAACATAATTGGCTGGCACGAACATTATCAGCGACTCGCAGCATCTTCTGAGGTTTGGTGTCCAGCAGCCTGCAGCTAAGCTGGGTGTTCATATGACCATCACCAGTGGAGGAGGTTGGTTTCTTTATCTGACAGAAAAGGCTTTTGCCATGCTCAAGCCTGGTGTTAAGCCTTCTTGTTAACAGCCCCCTAGGTGTAAATCTGCCCAGACTATTGCAAATGAACCTACACACTCTATGTGACAGCAGTTAATTTCATAGTCATGTAAAGGCCACATTACCATTCTCTTCCTCATCCCTTTGTAATCATGTGGTCACACTGTCACATACAGGAATATACGTGGGCTGAACACTGTGATTACAATTAATTGAACTACAGAAGACTTGCACATTTAAAGTACAACAGTGAAAACCAGCTACACATTCCTAAAAATGACACTATGCAAAAGGAAGATGGAGGATGCACCTACTGGATATACTCTGTGTGTGTGTGTACATGGAAAACCTTGCTCCATTTTGCAGCAGTTGTTATTGCTTTTCTTATATGCAAAGCAAGTGTTATTTAGAGATTGCCAGACTATTTAAACACTGGGGCTGGAAGATGGTTTTTTGATTACTTGGGAAACCTTTGAATCTGGTGCTTCAAAAATGAGGACTGAAAAATGCTGCATTTCAATTCTCCACTGTGGACAATGAGCACAATAAACAGGCACAAAGCTATAGTGTATGCGATGAGTTAAGACAGCAAAGCCTTTTCCAGGCTGATTGTTCACAGGGGATCACAGAATTTGTGTTAGGCTGAATAAGGAGAAATGCATTATGCATTTGCATGTATGATGAACATTTAAAAAAGGACTGTGTGGAAACAAAGAATGGTTCATAATAAACATGGCATAATGAACATTTCAGACTCAGCTGTAGTTTTTGAATCTTCACAGACACCAAAGATTACCATTTTAACATAAAAGTTTTACATTTGATATTAAGTAGGGCAGCTCAATAATATTATTTGTTTGTACATCAGGAGTTTCCTTATCTTCCCACTCTGTTATTAAACCCATATCCAACAAATAAAAAAAAGCTGCACTCAAAACAATATCATGCACAAAATCTACAATTATCAATAATTTCCCATTGGAATAGTAAAATGTATGGATTCAAACATAATTTTATCTATGTCTGTGAAATGGGAAACACAAAGAATGATGAAAATTGATATTTAGGGTCTTCCATCAGCAATAAATTCA
This sequence comes from Calyptomena viridis, assembly GCA_013390005.1. Lineage (NCBI taxonomy): Eukaryota > Metazoa > Chordata > Aves > Passeriformes > Eurylaimidae > Calyptomena > Calyptomena viridis. Next base: position 15,821 of record WEIV01009511.1, read on the forward strand.
TAATTCTACTCTACCTGTAGATGTTGCTGATATAATGTAACAAAAGAGAATGCAGCTGTGAACTCTTTTTTTTCCCCATACTTCAGAAGCCTCTGTACAATGAAATCAGTCTTGAGGAATTTTTGTGGGGTCTGAGAAAAATATTAATGAAAGTATACTTCTCATAAGAGCAAACCGAAATCATATTTTAAATGTATTGGGCAACCTTAGGATGGTCTTGTAAGATGTGAACTGACTTAAGAGTGGTTTCTTGCATTCTCTCTAGATAATAAAACACTAATGACAGCCCATGGTGCCGAATGTCACAACTGTAAATGAAAATTATGCAACCTGCCTCTAGCTCTCACCCCAGATCCCTGAAACTAAATAATCAATAAGCCTATTAAAGGAACAATCCTATCAAGAAAGTTTGAGGGAAGCAAAAGACCAGAATAATTTTCTAATAGCCAGCTATACTCAATTCTGATTACTTTGAAGGGGGGTGAGGTGGATGATCTTATTCTTAACAAAGTTTGGAAGAAAAGTAAATAAACATTCCTCTACTCTCAGATATAACACTGCACTTGTGGACTTCAGAAGGAATCTTTCTCATGAGAGTAGATGGACTTCCAGGGTGAAATTTTCTCTCTACCTTGAATATCTACAAATATTTGTATATTCTTAACAAAGTTTCTCTGCTCTGGTCAAAAGATTATAGTATCCAACCACTTTCTTTAAAGACCTCTTAGCAGAGAATAATAATTATATTTTATTCTAACTAGTGAATTTTCCTGTACCCATCTTTACGCTGTGAAACATGGTCTTTTTCTCTACAGTGCTACAGCATAGCTTGGCAGTGAAAATTTGGGCTCAGGTAGTAGTAGTAGTAGTAGTAGTAGTAGTAGTAGTAATAGATATGACTTTTCTGTTTAGGAAGAGGTCCAGTTTCGTCCTCAAGCATTGCTCAGACAGGCTGAACTGAAAGATTGCTACACTCAGATGTACCAGATAAACAAAGATGTTCTCTCTCCTCCAAGGAAGTCTGGAAATAATGCAGCTAAGTTAATGGAGCTACACTTATATACAAGTAATAGCAAGAAAAAACATAAGCCTGGGGTTATATACTCAGATTGGGCAGCCCAAGTAAAGCCTTCATGAAAACTTCTGGTGGGAATTTATTTTCCAAATGCCCATTTGCAATATAATAGCCACAACTTTGGCTGGCTTTTCTCTCATTTCCATTCCTGCAGCTGCAGCAGCCTCTGTGTATTTACAACAGAGAGTACAATGTGACCTTTGTCTTTTCAAGAATTTGGCCAAGAAGGCTTTGCAGCTGCAAATGGATCCAGGTGCTGAGGCTGATGGCCAGGGGTGGCTTGAACATGGATGGAAGTGGCAGCTTTCACACCTGGTCAGCTCAGCTCTCAGTGTCTCTGTGGCAAAGCAAACATACACTGTCACCACCCCGCCTCCTTCCTCCGACCTCTGTGCTCATGCACTCTCTGAATATGAGAAATTTTTTTCCTAGAATTGCCCTTCTCTTTAATTTTGACTATTATTTTCGGGGATTTTTGTGGGGAGAGTTAAGATATGAAGAGCTAGAGTAGAGCTTGTATTGAAGAATACTCTCCAGCAGCTTTGATAAGCTCCTGTTGTTCTCAAATCCCACTGTACTATTAGGAGAATCCTAGTCTAAATGGTGAAACACAGTGGCTGCCACAATAAAGTCCCAATATTTGATAAACATGTACCACTATATTTGCTCTTTTGCAGGCAGCAATTATTCGAGTATCTGATACTGTACTTGGATAAAACTCTGAACATTCAAGACCCCTTGTGATTCAACAAATGAAATAAAATCCCCAAATCCGTCTATGAAAAAATAGCATATCCATAATTTATGAACTTCCCTATGAACTTATGAACCATGCTCAGCTTTTTCTTTGAATTTCAAGATGATGTAATCAAAAAGCCAAGACTGAACAAAAAGGTCTGTTATTGGTAAGTGTCTGTTATTGGTAAGTTATAGGTGTATTGAGAATTTTTAAAGGGAATGTTGGGACTACTGTAAGAATTATAGGCGTGGGCCTGATAAATGAACAGTGTTCAGGGGTTTACAGCTGGATTATTTCCTCTTTCTTTGCACTGCTGCTTACACCTAGTCTGTGAGGAATAAAAGGCAGGCAGATTAAGAAAATAAAATACCAGCTTAAATATATCAAGTCTTAGAATAATATTTAGTTCTGTTCTTTTGGCTCTTCACAGCTTAATTCCCTACATCAAAATCCCTAAAAGTCTTCATAGTTGAATGGACATTTGTGAAAATTCAGGTATTTGGGTGCTTGTTTGCTAGGTTTTATCATAAAATATCATCCCTCTTTCTTAACTTCACATAAAGACTCACTTCTGAAAGGCAGAAATCATTCTGTAGGAAGCAAGTGTCCATAGCTTCTATTTAACCCATTATATTCATCTACCCAGCCCCAGTGGAGGGCTGGATAGTCTCACACCCTTCTCCACTAAGACCTTTGCCAAAGTCTTTAGAAACACCATACTCCTTTCAGTGCCACTGTTCTCCTTACGGCTGTAATCATAGTCTAAGAGTTGGCTTGTCCCTTAAGAATCTGGTTTTATGATTTTTTATTGGGCTCAAGTTAGCAGAAGCCTTAGAGTTTTTTACTTCCACAAATGACAGACAAATGAGGTTACACATGAGCAAGACTCTGCCAGTCCAAGTGCTATTTTCATGTTCTTCCTTCCCTGTAGGGGATTGATAAGATGGAGTCCAAAGTCAGGAAAGGGCTGTACCTGAGGTAAGGGTTATATAGTGGGAATTCTGTAGCCTTTATCAAACACCTGGCATGCAAAATTGATAATGTTTCAGTCTGGTGCTTAAATCCATCCCTATGCCTGTCTTCATTCATCAGCACCTCCTCATCAAGAGGTTTTATGAAATATTCCATTTTTTCCTTCTTTGGGTAATCTTTTTGACTTGTGCTTTTAATATTTAATAATTACCCACACATGATTTAACCCCGCTACAAATGAGATTTCAAGTCAGCATCTGCTCTAACTTCATGTTACTCAGAGACTTCGGGTTACTGATGACATACATATGTGACTTGTTTTGCCAAGTCTGCATACTCCAACAGCACGGCTTCAGAAGTAACTTCCACTCCCCCCCTTCTCTCTCCTTCTCACATGTGTTTGTTCACAATGTATTCAATCCTTTCCTTCATTTTTTTCTTGTTCAGGCATCAAAAATAGCTTTTTTTTAACTTGATAACATATTTTATATCCAGCCCAGAAGTTTTGAGATGGATGATGTTTTTATTTATTATTATTACTGTTATCTGAACATTGGAAGATAAGATGGATGCCTCATTCACACAAAATACTGGACAAAATTCTGCTCCCATTGAAATCATCAGAGGTCTCAGCACTGACTTTAGTCATGACAGGCTCTCCTCATCATCTTTATCACAGGCTGTACAATGTTGGGTCCTGGTTTTCCAAAACTAGCTTTGTTTATTTCCCTGTTTTGTCTTAATCACAGCAAACTATTAAAACTCACCAGGGATCTCTGAGTCACAGGGACAAGGAAAGGTATTCATCTTGTGAAGCAGTAAGAGGAATTTCCCTGATATTGCCCATTCCTTGCACACAAAGGACAAGCCTTAGGTGAATTGGTCCTTCCCGTGCTTTGTTCTACTGGTAATATGGGCCATAAAATCAATAAACCAAGATAAATTGGGAAAAAAACACCTCTTTTCTGTCTTCTTCCATGGAAAGGAAAAGCAGATGCAAGACTAAAAATTGTTATCACTTTCCAGTTATCCAAAAATAACTCCCAAAACACAAGATGTGTCAAGTGCTTAATACCTTTTGAACTTTCCTTTGAGCTTTCCTCTGTGGTTAGGGCCCTCTGAGCCTGTGACATAGCAGCTGACAGTGATTAAGTTTCTGTATGCACACACAGTTCAAACTGCACTTAGAAAAGCCACATTTGGTCACTGTTTATTTAAGTTTGCAGCAACAAATACAGATGCATGGATTCGAAAGTACACCTGGCATTAATCAGCTGCTGCTGCTATTTCACAGCTGCCTCCAAGCAAGACAAAATGCTGGAGTAGAAATACAATTTCAGAATAACCAGAAATCTTTAAGAGACCCACATGAAGGAGGGGGACCTCCCTTACAACATTTGTTTCCAGCTTGTTTCAGCCTTCAGAGGGGTTTTTTTCTGAGATAAATCCCTCCTTATATGAAGAGATCTACAGTTTTTCAGCTGAAGCGTGTGTATACGTGTATGTATGTGTATATACATGCTTTGAGAAACTGCACAGATCTGTCTTAAAACTGGCAAAGACCCACATTTGCTATAACCAGGGGCCAAGGAGACCTAAAAAGGCAGGATTAGTAATACTGCAGTGGTCTCCACCTTTTCTAAACCATTTTGAGAGATTTCAGTGCTGGAGGTGTAATAGTGCCTTCAGGAATCAGGTATAACAGACAAGAGAGGGTTAAAAGAGGTTCTAATTCCTAGCATAACCTCATTTGATTTAATTCAATCTCATTTCTTTGTGTTGTTGCTGGGCATGAAGGACAGCCTTTTCAGAGGAGTGGAGGACAGAAGAGCCAGCCCCAGCTGCAGCTGCTGTGGGAAGATGAGTAGGTGCCCCGGCAACCCATGTGAGGCCATCAGTCACCCACCCCAGCGCACTGTGGCAAGCACCAACACAGCGTGCTTAAGTGGGTCACTTGTTGCAGCACATGCTGCCTGGGCTCGCAGCATCTTCCCAGTCTGCCTTCCATTGCCAGATGGAGTTTAGGATGTTTGGTTTTCAGCTGCAAGCCCCAGTGGGGATTTCCCACCTTTGCAATATCTTTCTCTCTCAGACATGAAATATTCCTATGCTGAGTTCAGCAGAAGCACTCAGGCTAAGAAGGTCCTTCATCCAGGAGAGACCCTTTCCTCCTAGAAAATCCTTTTCTTTGGGTATAAAGTAGCTGGTTTGTTTGTTTTATAACTTTTCAAAGGTGTTGCAACACCAGGCGTCTCTGAGGGGGCAGTGCTAAAGATTCAGTCTCATTAAGCAGCAGCAGTTGTTGAACATCAGCTGCATGAAGTATTGGAAGCATGCAAGGGAGGGAAAACAGGCATTCATCAGTGACGGTTTTTGCTAACAAGGTCTGACATATGTATTTATCTGTTCTCTGGTTAGATGGTGAACAATGTGTGAGTTTTAATGAATTTACAGTATTTCTGACAACAGCTAGGAAATGAAAACTGAATTTAAAAAGACAGCAAAGGCGAGAGACACAACCAAGTTCCTAAAGGTCTTCAGTCTAAGATTGAAAAGTATAAATTCAAGTCAAGCCAGTCATATGTATCTGCAAGCATATTTATCTCATCCAAGAATAGGGGTAGTTTACCCAGTTCTCTCCATCTAGATTATAATCTAGATAGATTGTATATTCTAGATACATAAAAATAGATGCTGCTTCTTTCATTTTATGACCATTCTATACTTTAATTATCTATTTTTGTGTGCTAGTAAAACCTACTACTTTCAGAAATTAGAGTGATACATCTACTGGATAGATAATTTAACACAAAATCCCTCATTCCTCTTTGCTTCTCAGAGAATGCCTACATTGCAAGGACCAAATGGACTGCAACATGAGTAGGTAAGTGTAAGTGCACAGAACCACGGAATCACAGGATCAAAGAATGGGTGCAGTCAGAAGAGACCACAGTGAGTCATCTGGTCCAATGTCCCTGCTCGAGCAGGGTCATGCTAGAACACATTGCACTGGATTGTGTCCAGATGGTTCTTGAATATCTCCAGTGAAGGAGACTCCACAACCTCTCTAGACAATCTGTTCCAGTTGCAATTACCCACAGAGTAAAGAAGTTCTTCCTCATATTCAATATCAGTTTCTGCCTGTGATGTCTTGTCTTATTGCTTGGCACCACTGAGAAGAGCCTGGCTCCATCCTGTTCACACCCTTCCTTCAGATACTTACAGACATTAATGAGGTCCCCTCTCAGTTGTCTCTTCTCGAGGCTGAACAGGTCCAACTCCCTCAGCCTGTCCTTGTGAGAGGGATGTTCCAGCCCCTTAACCATCTTTGTTTCCCCTCCCTGGACCCACTCCGGGAGCTCCATGTCTCTCTAGTCCTGAGGAGCCTGGAACTGTACATTGCTCCAGATGTGACCTCACTAGGGCTGAGCAGAGTAACAGGATCACCTCCCTCAACCTATTGGCAATGCTTTTCCTAATACACCCCAGGATATCATTGGCCTTGCTGGCCAGCAGGACACACTGCTGGCTCATGTTGTCCACCAAGCCCCCCAGGTCCTTGTCCACAGAGTTGCTTCCCAGCAGGTCATCCCTCAGTCTGTATTGGTGCCTGGGGGTTGTTCCTCCCCAGGTGCAGGACTTTCTTGAATTTCTGATAGTTCTCTGCCCATCTCTCCAACCTGTCAACCTTAAGGGCTGCACAGCACCCTGAGGTATTGGCCACTCCTCCCAGTGTCGTGTGAAGCCTTCTCTCTTCCAGATTGAAAAATCCCAATTCTCTTAGCCTTTCCTCACAGGAGAGGTGCTCCATCCCTCTAATCATCTTGGTAGCCCTCCTCTGGACTTGTTTCAACAGGTCAAAGACCTTCCTGTGCTAGGGACCCCAGAGCTGGATGCAGTACTGTGCATGAGGTCTCAAGAGAGTGGAGTAGAGGGGCTTGGTCAGAGATTCCTGCGGGCTGGTCTTGTCAGTGAAGACTGGTGCAAAGAAGGCATTCAGTAACTCTGCTTTCTCTGCATCCTCTGTTTGCAGGGTCTCCCTTTATTCCATATTATCTTTTGTTTTTTCTTTTGTTATTGATGTATTTGAAGAAGTTCTTTTTGTTATTTTTTACATTCTTGACAGGATGCCTTTAATTCCAGATGGGCCTTGATCTTCCTTGTCTCATTTCTACTTACTCTGATTACCTTTCTATATTCATTCCAACTGGTCTGAGCCTGCTTCCATCTCTTGTGTGTTTCCTGCTTAGACTTGAGTAATGACAGGAATTCCTTATTCATCCATGCAGGTCTCTTTCCCACTTTGCCCAATTTCTTGTTCACCAGGATGCTTTGTTATTGAGCCTGGAGGAAGTGATTCTTGAACATCAACCAGCTCTCTTGCACCCCTCTCCTCTGCAGGACTCATGGGATTCTTCCAAGATCCCTTCAACTCTCTTGAAATCCATGGCTCCAACCTTACTTTCTTCCTCCTCACTTGATACTGAATGCCACAATCTCATGGTCACTGCAGCCCTGTTTTTTGCTGTCAGCTAGTAAAAGTAGCACCAAGCTGTGTGAGCAGCATGGGTATTCACCAGTCCTTATCTCTGCACATGGCTGCAGACAGAGTAACATTTAAAGCCCTTTTGTGTAGTTCTATGTGGCAATCAAGGAATTCTTATCACAACTGAACTCACTAGTTTTGGACCCAGGTGACTAGGACCCCATCAAGCCAGGATCAATGAGCAAGCTCTTGTCACTGAAAATTTACTTGTGCACAGGAACTGTGGCGATTCACATGGCAAATGCACTTGACAGGTCCTCATCCCAGCTGAGCAGCTCCTGACATGCTGCAGAGGGGACAGTCCCACTGCTGAAAGGCACCAGAGACTGCAGGTGCTGCATGACCACCAGCCTGGCTGCTATGGCTGCTCTGCCTACCTCTTCACCGTACCAGGGGTTAGCTAACCTTTGTCACTGTCACTGGGATCCAGGAGGTCTGGTGACCCCATTAAAGCACAGCCTGAGGGCACCCTGACCCTTCCAGAGTTGCTGCAGAGGCACCGCGTGTTCCGGAATGGGTATCTTCCCTGTGGAAGGAGACAAGGTTTACAGGGGAGACACCATTTACTCTCTTTAGTGTCTTCTTCCCTCTTAACATTCCAAGTCAGGATAACCTTTCCAACAAAGAAGAGGAAGAAACTTCTGTTTTATGGCAGCAGTGAATTAATGGAGCATGCTGGGGATACTAGATGGCTGGGAATATACGTATTTAGTACAAAATGTCTTGTATGTTTTTAGATAGCAGATGAATTAGGACTTTCTCTGCCATTTTCCAATTACCAACATAAGAGAAATATATATTTCTTTCATATAAGTGTTTGTGCACACATTTAATCTCTTTATGCTAAACTTAAGACATAGAGATGACAAACATAGACTACAAGAGGACTACTGCTATGAGGAGAGCCCAGTTCCACTATGATGTTATGGGACACTGTTTGTCTTATAACCCACATTTTGCATGGTCTAAAAAAAATCTTTAAATCTAAACCTAAGACATTTAAATTCCCTGTTAGTAATCAACTTTTTTAACCACCTTTTTCTTCCCAACCTGAAGCAATATGTGGAATAAATAGACTCCACAACCTGTTGTAGTTATGAAGTGTGTATGTATTGTCGGCACCCGGCATAAGCAAGATAGCTCTCGTGAAACTTGCGCCCCAGCTTGAATCACATTTTTATTTACAAAGGTGTTCCATATGCATTGGGTTACATAACTTTTTCATGCATATTCAACCCCTGGCCCCGCCTGTCCTCACCTCGTATGTTAATTAAGTCCACGCCCTTCTAAGCATGTGTTCTTTGTTCTGGTGGTCCCAAAAAACCCACTTCGGTGGTCCTGAGGCCGAAGTTCTGTAGTCTTCCTCTATGTGAACTTCTGAACTTTCTTCTCTGCACTTGCACCTCGATCCTTGCTACTTATCTTGGTTGTAGATGTTGATTCTGGCTGGTTTTTGGAGACAGGGGCAATTCTTTATCTGTCTCTTGCATTCTTTTAGTCTCCCTCTTTTAATTACCAGGGAGCTTTAGAAATTTACATTTTCTTAGCTCTTTGTATCATGGCAAATGTTTAATTCACGTGGCTAACTTAAGCAAAACCCCTCTAACCTCTGTTTCAAACCGACATCTTCTTCCCTGCTTCATGAAGATGATGTTCCTTGTGGCATTATGGTTTTTGTATCTCTTCAGTTATTATTAGTCTCGCAGACTTAACCAAAGACTTTTATTAACATTAATATATATCTTGCATGCCACAAACACATACATACATACATAGTTAACGTCCGGGTTCTTTATCATGGCTTTCTCTCATAGTTCTTCCATTGTTGTCTTTCTGTCTTTTCAGTTCTCTCTCATGCTTCTCAGTTCTTTCTCTAGATCTTTCTAAGAACACTTCCATATGTGGAAAACCATAACTAAGCAACAAAATAGGTAACTTTTGGTTGGTTGGACAAGCTTTGCCCATCATGGGTCATTTTTGTTACCACTTGCAAAGGCACTCCTACCTTGATTACAGCTATCTCAGAGCCATCAGGCCAGTCTATTCATTTGTTAATAGAACTTAACGACCTTACTCCCACAGTTTCTCACAAAGAGACTAAATTTCTGTCTGAGAGTCAGTGAAATGTTTATGATTTACAGCTGAGATAAGACCTTCTCCTTCTGCATATCTTTATAAATTATTGTATTGGGTTTATGTGGCCAGGTTTTTTGGTAGTGGAGGGGCGGGGGAGGGGGGGGCCCTACAGGGGAGGCTTCTTCGGGAAGCTGCTAGAAGCTTTCCACAGTTCCAGCAGAGCCAATGCCAGTTGGCTCACTGCTGGCCAAGGCCAGGACAATCAGAAGTGATAGTAATGCCTCTGTGATAACATATTTAAGAAGGGAAAAAAAAAGAGGGGGCAGATGAAGATNCAGGGGAAGGACTCCTCTCTCTCTGAGCAGCGGCAGAAACAACATCTGACTGCAACCCCCACTCCCGTCTCCCTGGGCCACTTGGGGGAGGAAGTAGATCTTAGAAAGAGGGGGTGTGGGGGAAAAAGGTGTCTGTAAGATTTATCAAACTTCTCACTCTTAAGGTTTGATCTTGTTAATAATAAATTCTTAATATCCCCACTTGAAGTCTGTTTTGCCCATGGTGGTGGTTGGTAAGGGGTTTCTTATGGTCCTTATCTCAAAGTCGTGAAACCCTCTGTTCTTTTCTCTTTCTCTCCCCTGTCCGTTTGCTGGGGGGTGAGTGAGAGAGTGGCTTTAGTGGGTCCTTGGAGCTCAGCCAGGGTCGAACCACTACAGTTATTATCTACGTTCATCCATGTGTTGAAATGCTAGTTGGGATTTAAAGCTTGTTCAACATGTTAAGGGTCAATTACAGTTCATTGATACAACAGTCTATTAATTATTAATATTTGTGACATTGAAATTTAGAGACAACCAGATTAATAATTTCACAATTCTTTGTAAGCACTAGGATATTAAATGTTCATCTTAGTGGATGCCTATTTATCTAGACATCACTATTTTATTCAGATAGGATATTTATCTCAATATTCAGTTGCTTTACTATAATGGAAACAAAGTTGGAAAAAATAGCTAATTTTAAACATGATTTTAAAAGAGTTTATGAGTTATCATAAATCATGGAACAAATTATAGTCTCATGTCAAAAAAAAAAAAAAGCCAAAGACAGCAGGAGAAAAATTTATCATCTCAGTTAACTTTAGATATCTGGAATGTAGATATCTCCATCTGAACTAGTCACATCCAAGAGCCCTTTATAGTTAATGGAGGGAAGGTTGGCCTTTTGAGTTTAGCAAAACCTCTCATTTTCTTTAGATATTTACTAAACTGTTTTAGAAAGTCATGTTTCTCTCTGCAGGCCACAAAAGTCTAGACAACCAGTTCTAGTATTGGCATTTTCACTGCAAACATCTCCTTTTGGCCAGAGAAATACTGGAGTTTACACTAGTCGGTGTAATGGTTCAGAGTACAATGGATAAGAAAGCATCTCTGCAGTCCTTGACCATTTAGGTCTCTATGCAGAAGCAAACATAGTAACAATACCTTTATTGCTGTTGATTGTTTTATAAGTCACCTTTCCTGGTATAACTGTTAACATGCATTTGGAGTACACTATACCTTTGCCGTAATTTTGAACTTTTTCTTAATGCTTAATGTTTATGCTTTATCTAAAGTATTTCAGGCTTGTAAAAAGGTCAGGTTCTTGGCTAGGGTCAGTCAATGAAGTGCATTTTTAAATGCACAGACTCCGATCAGTGTACTTAAGAGCTTCAGAACATCATTTTGCAATCACATATCTCAGAAATAATTTATACAATCAATTAAAGAGCATTATCAAGGGATGATTTGACAACTGTTGCCATGCCAACCAATGAAGCAGAAAGCTCCTCAGTGTTTAAAGGCTGCACCTGGTGATAGATATAGCAGATTTTGAGGACTCAGACAGAATCACAGATGTCCAAAGGTGTGGAGGGAACATGATTTAAAGCTTGATGTTTTTCCATTTTTACTGGCGAAAGGGTGTTGATGGCATGTTGTTCATTTTCTCATTAAAATTCTGTCATTTTTCACAAAGTGTTCTGCATTCAGGGCTGAAAATTGAAGTGAGAATGCACTTTACAGACTGATAAAATATGATAGCAAAATGGATGATGTTCATTTACAGGCTGAATTAATTAGAAAAAAAAAGAGTTTGTGTCAGTGCATTTATGAAAAGCCCGTTAATCAAACACAACTTTACCAGCCTTAATGGACACATCTTAAACACTCCTGCATTAATATTTAAAATTCCAGTTAGCAAATGGCTCCTAGTGCACTGAGCTAAAAAGTAATTAGAATAGGTCATTACAAGAATAAAACAGTACAAGCAGAAAGTACACTTTCTGTTGGCAACAACAGGTTGGGCATTGGCTGCTCAGTATTGACATTTGTGCCTACATGTTCACCTATACAGTAGCTCCACTCTTAATGAGAAAAATAATTCTGAAAAAATTTCCTCCTATGTCATCTTACACATTCTCACAGCTACAGGAATTAAGGTCAAAACTTCCGGTCCATTTTAATTTGGAGACTGGAGCATTCTTTCTTTCATACTTACATTATTATGGTTGTACCTGTGAATCTCAGAATAGCTTCAGGTGTACAGTAGGATACTGCAGCTCAGTAACCTGTATAGTATACAGTAGCTTCCCTGAGACAATTTCTTATTATGAACTTGTGGCCTTGAAACATTTGGCACTTATCTTGGATGAGATCCTTTGAAATGCAAATAAAATCATTTATTTGCAGAGACATCAGGGGCTAGTTTCTCATGAGAAGGGAAAACTTGCATAATACCAAATTGTCACTAAAAATCAATTCCTGTAGAAAGTCCAGAGTTATCAATGTGAACTATTCCTAGAATGTTCCTCTTGACCCTGATCCAATGAAAACTGTTGAAGTTTTCTCTGACATAGGTAAACCTATTTCTTTGAATAGTTTTGCTATATCAACTGCTGAAGCTTGCCTTAAAATCTGTCATACTCAACTGACTTGATCAAGGAAATAACTGGCTCCATAAATTCTTGGTCTTTTTCTACTTTTGTCCCCCTTACAAAATCCTATATCCACTTAGCGAAGACATCAGTTTTGCAAAGTTAGCATTCTGCTAATCCAAGCATGTAAAAAACAGAGAGGAAGAAGAACACTTCCCTAAATATACAAATACAAAAGGATGTGTGGAAGAGAGCTCTTGGGTCCCAAGTCGTCTCCTGTTGTCATAGACACTTGCATACAGTATCCTCCCCCATTTCACAGGGCTGTGGCAGCCCTGATCTGAGGCAATTTGAGAACCAAATTCCCTTTATGACTTCAAGCATCTCCTAATTTCCCATCTTAATTTATTCACAACTATGTTGTGAAATAGGATACTAGATGCATTTTCATGGTCTACCTCCTGCCATCATTGAACCATTCCCTCCCGTGTTGTTTGATCTTAAAAACTGACGATGAAAACATATTACTTTGAAGAATACACCTGTAGAAAATTCACTTGGAAACAATACCTGGCATAACATCAGGGGCTGCAATTGTTGCAACACTGAGAATTATCTCTTTCTTTTAAGTCTAGTGTTATTTCTATTTTTTGTCGTTGTTGTTTGAGGGCTTTTTGTGTGTGTTTTTGGGGGGTTTTTTGTATTTTTTTTTGCACATGATTACTTGGCAGATTTCTAACCATCTTACAAAAGGTGGAAATTTCTACCATTGGCTAAATAAAAGACCCAACAATATAACAAACATGAATAGAAGGTCCACAGTGAGATGTTACTTATGTTGTCTTGCTAGTTAGGAGACCTTGTGGTGCACCAATCCGGTATACTGTTTTACTTTCTCTGCATAAAAAGATTGTTGCTTAAATGAGAGCCATTGTGTCCTGCATCTTTCAATACTGCAACAACAACAATCTTGGTCATATCAGTGGACTTCTGTTACTCTAACATCAGTGGAAACCTCAAAGGAAAAACTTCCACATTGTCTTTGGGCAGCATATCTTCACTTTCCCTTTCTCTTTTTTGGGAGAAGAAAAAAGACCCCTGAACATATCACCAAGAATTCAGCTGCTGTGAGGTTTTGTTGAATATTCATGATTTCTGGCTTTGTATGAGGATTCAAAAGCAGGTTACCAGTTCCCCCAGGCCATGCAGGTCTGCATGGGGAAGCTGGATGCAAGTGCAAATGTCAGGATCCCCTATGCCCTCTGCAGCCTGCAGAGCCCCCAGGAATTTGGAGACAACCTTAGCAGTACCAGCGTGTGGTTTATCTATCTGACTGCCTGTTATGCACAACAGGTAAAGCAGCTTGTGTGTTTTAGGATGATTAACTTTGCTAGAAATTATTTCCAGTCTTCAAAATTTGGTCTTTGCAGCTGTTACAGGCTCTGTACAAGCCTTTTTCCTGTGCTAAGCAGAGGATTTGCCTCAGCCAGCTCCCTGGGCAGTAGTGACTGTCTCAGGGTTGGGATGATATGGAGGCATCTATTCATCCACTTTTGGTCTACATCATCTCTTGAAATAGTGCTTACTGGCTCTGTTTCAGAGTTTACACATTTTTTAAAATATACCATTCTTTATCCTTGTTATTATCTCCTTTTCTGCATCTCAAATTTTCATTTAAAAATTTCAGATCACTCCTGCCTCATCAGGGGGCTATAAATAGTGGGATGCAGTCTCACTTTTTGTGCTTTCCTAACCCACAGAAACATGGCTTCTCTCTTGCATGGTGCCATGACTTCAGCAGCAGAGTTGTAACAATTCCTCTTCAACACCCTAAGGCTTAAAGTTTATGTGCTCTCCACTCCAATAGGCAATGTTAAGTTTGTCCTCACAGAGGCTGAAGAGGGAAATGAAATGTCTGTGCTGTCATGAATGACTTTTCTACTTCCATGGCTGTTCTAGAAAGACAAAGGGTTGCAAAGTCAGTGCACCATGGTCTTTAAAGTCACAGTGTCTCCTGTGATTTTTATGTCATGAATTTGTTGGTGAATATGAGGCATGTTATGAGAATACTTAGTTTCCTACCTGTGTCTTCCTTAGTGCCTTGCTCCTGATGGGTTTGATGGGTCAAGGAGGCAGCTGACTGCTCTGACTTGACCTTTAGGAAATTACCTGTATGCAGAATGCCAAGCCCATAAGGAATTTCCGTGCCTACAGAATCAGCTAGCATCCCAGCACAACTTCTGGGTCCCAACCTTAAATTCAGGGCCTTCAGGTTCAACATATGTCCTGCTTTGCCAGCTTACATCTGTAGAGGCCTAAACCATGAGTGCCACTTGCTGGCAGAAGTGGGCTTGTAGTCACCCGCAAACATTTTCATGTTTGGTTTCAGGAGAATTGGGGAAACTAAACATCACATTCTCATTGTAAATCAGCACTTGGGTTTAAAAGATGCATTGACTTCCAGTTTTCTGAAGATCTTTCAGCTCATCTGTCTTGTTTTTCCATTATGGTATAGGAAATGCATCCACATGCTTACATCTCAAATCAGAGATGGTAACAGTTTACACCATTCCAAGTCTGTCACCATATCTAGCCATACATCAGCATATTCCTTCCTCTTTTTATAAACTGCATTTCCACAAACAAAATTTTTGCCTAGCCCTCAGTTCCAAAGAGGAGCACTGTGCTTCCCCAGAACAATTATTCAAGATACATAAAATACTTTGGAAAAACGAATATAATAAACAGTACAGATGCATATACATAGTCTACTGTTATTTACATTATGTGACCAATTAAGCCAAGTGAAATGATATTCATTAACCAAACACCTTCAGTTCTGCAACCCAGCAAAATATGCATAACAGCGTATCACAAAAAGTTCCCGTCTTGGGCTGGTTTTGTGTTTAAATGCAGCATATAAAAGGATTCAATTAACATCCTTATATCTCATCAGTTTCTGATAATTAATATGAGCTGTAAGGGCTTTATGGATTGCTGATTTGATAATTCACTAGCAGCTGAAGTAATAGAGGATATGTTGGAAAGACAGCCTCATAGCTGCCTTGTGGAGTGCACTGAATGGTGGAACCTAAAGAATAATAGGGATAGAAATTGCTGTGTTCATTCATGGATAATATATGGCAGGAGTAAGGCAAGCAGCAAGTTAGCAGATGACTCAGCCAAGCATCTATGACTGAACAAAGTGTGATTCTAACCTTCTGCCATTGAAAATATATTTAATGGGAACATTATCATTCTGATATATTGCTGGCTAAGATAAGACATATTTATAGTACAGTTGCCCTGTGATGCGACTATAGGACTAGATTTTGGCACTCTTGCTCTTGCTGAATTGTACTTCACCCCAAAATAAATCTACTCCTTCTGGAGAAAGAGACTATTCAAAAAGAGCAAGTAAGCCAAAAGCAGGTCCACAGTTGGTTAGGGATAAATATCAGCAGACAAATGTAAAGGAACCTATTAATTTTTAATCCACAGAGAGGAAGATCTCTATAAACACTGAGGACCACATGTAAAGTTCTTCCTTTGTTATAACTCTTTCAGCCTAAAAGTAAAGCACCGGACAATATAATTTATTTTTTTAATTAACAAATATGAACGGCCACATGCCTCAGATGCAGATCAAAGAAGCGAGATACTGAAGGCATAGATTAAAGTTAGCTGCCTTTTCTCTGCGTCTGGGAGAGCTCAGTTTGTAACATTTTTATTGATAGGAGCACTCAGGTGTTCAGCAGCAGAATAGAGCATGAAGTCTGGAGTGTTGTATTAAAGTGAAACTTTCAGAAGGCAGGGGGAGGAGGATAAAAATGAAGCATGATAATCTCTGGAGCACATTATACATGTATGCTGGTCAGGGATGGCTTGCAGCAACTCTGCAGTACTGTGCAGCAGTGCCCTGCCAACAGAATTCATGCTGAAAACATATGTTCTTCTGCTCAAACCAGCTTTCACTACATCTGGAAACCAAGAGTTAGAGCAGGAGGGAAAAAATAAGGCAGCAGCATATGTAATTCTCTTCTAAGAGAAACCATTCATTTGTTCATGAAAGAAATCTTTCTCCTTGTATTGCCAGCAGAAATTCTCTCAAAGTTCTGGAATAGATATTTAAAAGCTAAGCTAGGAAAGCAAAAAAAAAAAAAAAATTGGGAGAGGGAATTTAAATAACGTTTATGACTTTTTTTTCTGGAGTAAAGTAACATGTTGATATCAAAAGCAATCTTATTTAGCAAAAAGTAGAAAACTTGGCAAAAACATTGTTTAAAATGACTGCAAGACTTGTAAAAACCCCAGAATAACTCTGTTTTGTGGACAGAAGCCTGGGAAACACAAAACAGATGTTTTGCCCAGCCTTACTTACTAAACCAGATCTTTCCTTGCTATGCAGGCAGCTGTACCACATGTCTTTTCTGAGAAAGAAATAGTGCGTTGCTTTGGCACTTCTGCGTCATTTTCACTGACCAGTCAGACACTGTCGTCAGATGAAGACAGCTTCTGTCATCCTTCCAGCTACCTAAGTCTGCAGAATCTCCTTGAGGTTGAGAAGCTCTGTGCTTTGAAAAATAGGAGCATTAGGTATAAATTTTGGCAAGCCTTGGTTCCTCAGGCAATTCCCGGGGCCACTGAAGTCAGAAAGCCCTACTTGCTGTAATGGGTGGTGGCAGCAGAGCTCTCAGTTTGCACCCTGAACAATGCACCCATTATTAGAGCTAACGGCAGTGCAGTAATAATATAGCCTTGAGACTGCAACTTGGGAATGCCATAAAAGCAGATTGTTTTATTTTTGTTCATGGGAGAAAGTATGGTAAGAGGAAAAGCACTTGAGTGGAGGCTGAGCTCTCCCTGCTGCATTGCTTAAGAAGGGAGAGGTGAGATCAGGGACTTCTCTCTCCAGCTGTCATTTACGGGAATTTTAAGATATTATGTTGACCTCTGGATCCTTCATTTCATGGAATCAAGGAATCACAGAATTGCTTGGGTTGGAAGGGACCTTGAAGATCATCTAGTTCCAGCTCCCTTACAGTGGGCAGGAACACCTTCAATTAGATCAGGTTGCTCAGCGCTCCATCCAACCCGGCCTTGAACACCCCCAGGAATGAGGCATCCACAACTTCCCTGAGCAACCTGTTCCAGTGCCTAACCACCCTCACAGTAAAGAATATTTTTCTCATATCTAATCTAAAGCTACTACCTTTCAATTTTAAACCATTCCCTCTTGTCCTGTCACTACAGACTCTTGTAAAAAGTCTTGCCCCATCTTTCCTGTAAGATCCCTTCAGGCACTGGAAGGCCACAATTAGGTTACCGTGAAGCCTTCTCCTTTCCAGGCTGAAGAATACAAATTGTCTCATCCTTTTCTCTCAGGAGAGGTGCTTGATCCCTCTGATCACCTTGGTGGCCCTCCTCAGGACTCACTCCAGCAGGTCACAGAATCACAGAGTCTGAGAATATGCAGAGCTGGAAGGGACTCACAAGGATCATTGAGTCCAAACCTTAGCCCTCCACAGGACCATCCCCAAGAGTCACTCCATGTGCCTGAGAGTATCATCCAAACATTTTTTGAACTCTGTCAGTCTTGGTGCTGTGACCACTTCCCTGGGGAGTCTGTTTCAGTGCCCAACCACCTATTGGGTGAAGAACCTTTTTCAAATATCCAACCTAAACCACCCCTGACACAACTTCAGGCCATTCCCTTGGGTCCTGTCACTGATTACCACAGAGAAGAGAGCAGTGTCTGTCCCTCCTTTTCCCTTCATAAGGAAATTGTAGACTATGATGAGGTCTCCCCTCAGTCTCCTCTACTCCAGGCAGAACAGACCAAGTGACCTCAGACACTCCGCATACAGCTTCCCCCTCAAGGCCCTTCACCATCTTCATTGCCCTCCTTTGGACGCTTTCTAATAGCTTAATATCTTTCTTATATTGTGGTGCCCAAAACCGCACACAATATTCAAAGTGAATGTCCTTCCAATGTTGGGGACCTCAGAGCTGGATGTAGTACTCAAGATCTCACAAGGGTGGAGTAGAGCTCTGGGCAAAATGACCCCCCTCAGTCTGCTGGTCATGCTGCTTTTGATGCAGCCCAGGACATGGTTGGTTTTCTGGGCTGCAAGTGCACATTGCTGGTTCATGTCCAGTCTTTCATCCACCAGCACCTTCAAGTCCTTCTCCACAGGACTTCTCTTCATCTGTTCATCCCCCAGCCTGTATTGATACCAGTGGTTGCCCCAGCACAGGTGCAGCACCTTTTACTTGGTCCTGTTAAACCGCATGAGGCATTTAGGTGCTGCTTCACCCTGAAAGCACATGATGTCTCTAGTTCAATGTTTTGAGACATTCAGCTCACTGGCCAAGTGATGGGAACACAAATCTGCGTAGGCAGAGATGAACGTTACACCCAGGATTCATCATCTCCTCTCCTCAGCTCTCTAACAAATGGTTGTTGTTGTTGTTGAGGCTCTTTGTCCCTATATTTCATATGAAAGTGCTTTTTTTAAGCATCTTGCTCTTGGCAAGTTGTGTCTGAATCCTTAGTGCTTTTCAGCATCTGGGATTTAGCATGCCCTCTCTGGGGTTGCTTCCTTGGAAAAACACATGGTTATTTCATGCAGGCAGATTGCTGCCTTGCATCTGGATATCTGTGGGTACCTTTCCTGCCCACAAAGCTTGGTCAAGGGAGGGAAGCCTCAGAATTTGACCCTAAAATTCTACAGAGTAAGTATTAAGTGAGGCTATGCCTCTAGCCTGAAGTTACTGTTTTAATGTTGCATTTCCATCACAAAGCTTTCTTTGCTGGATAACTGATGGTTCCATTTCACTTGATCAAGTATAACATTATTATTTTGAAACTGAGATTAAAATCTTAATAGATATCACCACAACAAAGAATAATATGATTATCTAAAATGATCTGAATATTAATATATTTTAGAAGTCATTCTGGAATGATTTATAAATCATTCAGGCATTAAGAGTCTAAGAAACTCTTAAATTCACTAGGAAATAGAGGGAGTTAGACCTCTGGCAATCTCTTAAAATGATTAAGGAAGGAAAGGAGGCTCACCTTGTAGTGGAAGGGGAGGTTTCTAGAGTGGATGAAATTAATAAGACACTCTAATAAGCTTTTAACAACAGAATCATACTAAGCAAGGTTTGAGAACAATGAGGTATTTTAACTATACAAAAGGGAAATAATATAGCAAAATGGAGAGTATTCTGTCACTCCTTCAAAGACAATTTTTGATAAGGAAGATGAAACAGTAAAATCTTTTTCTGTTTTGATCCTAATAGAGGAGACATTGAGAATATAAAGGTAAAACACAATTTGTGTGAGAGTTGATGTGAAATGACAGTTTATGATCTTCATACAGAGAATGAAAAAAATTCAATGCAAGAAAATAAACTTCAGTAATTGCAAAGGATTGATAGGCAAAGTCTTCTGGAAGGCAGTTGAAGGAAAAGATGAAACAAGCTGGCAGCTTCTCAAATAATCAGAGCAAGAAAACATCTAAAGAAAGATACAAATTCAGCAAAATCATGAGCTCTTCACTGATCTCACACCCAAGAGGAAATGTAGGAAGTAAACAGTAGGTGAGATTACTGAAGATGGATATAAAAGAAGAACTCAAGCATGTAACAACAGAGGCATCAAGGACAAGAGGAAATCACTGTACATTCCTAACAAGGAAAAGACCGGTGGAGTGGGAAACATTACAAATGAAGGTCAAAGTGTTTAATGGTTTTTTTCCATCTATTATTCCTATAGCTGTGATCAGGTGGTTAATGTAATTAATTCCAAGGACAAAAGATTGTAATAAGGAAAGAGTAAACCAGAAAGGAATTAGGTAGGCTTGTCTTTACAACTGGCTGAGCTTCCTTGTCTGACACAAGAATACCCCTGATTTGTCAGCAGATACCACTGAGGCCTTGCAGGGAGCAGCTGGGTTACCAGGAGTCTGGAAAAGGTCAGGGGAAAGGAAGGGGCAATGAAAAAACAGAGAAAGCAGAGTCAGAGGATCATGGAGATGTCAGCTTAAATGCAGCCTCTGAAAAATTCTTCCCAAATAAACAAACTTCTTGGGAGGAACTGAAAGGTGAAAAGGTTAATATCCAGCTTGGATCTACCAAGTACGAATCACATGAAATAAGAGGAGAAGCAGTAGATAGCAGCTATCTTTACTTTAATCAGGTTTTAACAGTTTTGCATGTCTCACAATTGCACAAGAAAGCAGTATAATCTATGGGCTGTTTGCAGGTATTTCTGGTATCTGTACCCACAGGTCAGTTGGTGAAGTTTGCTCTCAGAGTAAATGAATGCCTTGGACAGGATGATGCTGGATGCTAGAGACAGTTTCACACGATACTATATCTGGATGATGGGAAAGGAGACATGTTAGATAAGTCAGCAGATTATACTTCTGGGAGGAGCTGCAACTACATTGCAGGAGGCATTAGAATACAAAGTGCCCTTAGGAAACCAGTGAAATGGCCTGGAAAACACACAAGATGATTTTCCACAGTGAAAATGCAAGGTGCTGTACTTTGACAGGATTGATCACAAATATGAGGTTGGTGAGAACAAAATTAAATGAAGCTGTGTCATGAAAAAGGCAAACATTGTGTGGGGTGTATGAAAAGTAGAGCTGAACAGAGATACTTGGAGAAATACTACTTATTTTTTCCTCAGCAATGGCTGTAATTTGAGAGGTATGTGGATGAATTTGAAAATGTCCAAAGGAAAGCAACAAGAGGTCTAAAAAAGTATGACCTTGGAAGAAATAGTGAAAGAATTAGCTTGGTGTGGTCTCAAGAAAAACAGACAGGGGGAGGGGATGGTAACAGCCTTTTAGTACACAAAGGCTGCTGTGAAGGGGGAAGGCGTAACTTGCCCTCTGCATCTACAGGGGATAGGTCAAGAAGCAGTGGAGTTCAGCTGCTACAAAGGAAGTGGATAAAAATTTTCTGAGGCATTAGGGAAAACTTTCTAATGGTACAATTAGGGAAGCACTAGAATAGATTGCCTGGGGAAGTCATGGAGTCTCCACCACTGGGGGTCTCAACAATTTAGGCTAACATCTGTCAGGAACAACACACATATAACTGAACTGGCTGGGGGCCAGGAAAGTGACTACATGACCTCCTGAAGTCCCTTCCAGACCTGTTTTTCTCTGTTTCTAATAATTCAAGAGCCTCCCTCCCTGACAACACTATGTACTTTTGGTTTGAACCATTCAACATGCTGTTTGATTACTATCCCAGTTTCATTGCATCATATATTAAGTTGTGTCCTTGTGGATAATTCCTAGCTTATCCGAAAGAGAAGTAATGTTTCACTTTCCTCCAACAAATGTTAGGGATGCATCTGCAGTCACATTGTGTCTCAGTGTTTTCAGAAGTTTAAGTTCAGGCACATCTCAGGACAGACACAGATCCTAAACCCAGTGATATGAGAGCTGGAACCTAAACCACATGAAAGAGTAAGAAGCAGAGCTACAGCTTGGTGAGCTGCTATGCGCCACACAGGGAGATGAGGCAGTCATCTTACGATCTTCCTCCCCTCCTGAAAGGCAGAAATCTCTAACTTGCCACTGACGAGGGAGAACTGGAGGATCAGGACACTCACCTGTCTTCTCTCCCTAGCCCACTCAGTGCTCAGAGACGCCACTCAGGGCAGACAATGGTTATCTGGCAGTACCTGAGCACAGCCTGAATCACTGAGACCTTCAGAGTTGGATATGCATCCTGCTTGGTTCTTCAGACCAAGGAAAATAGTAGCAAGAGAACCTATCAAACAAAAAACAAAGTTGAGGAGTAGGGAAGAGATAAAGAAGAATTTTAATATTGACACTGTGACTTGTATGATCTCAAATTCAGTTTACTAGACTTTCCAGTATCCTCATAAGGCATACCAAACAGCAACAACCTTCTCAGAAATAATCTACTTCTAAAGTGCTTAGAAAATACCTGACCTAACAGGAAAAAGAGATGTTAAGTGGACTGTTTACCTTAATGTGACATTTTCAGCTGAGTTGAAAGTACTCTTTCGAGGTGGACAGAGCACAGAAACCTGTCGTGGTACTCTTTGGAGTACAAGTGGACAGGGTCAGAAACCTGTCTCCATCAGCACTCCTCTTCTGCGATATGGAAGGATAATGCCAGTTCTCATCTCTTCCTCAGAAACCTCAGCACTGGGTTTGTCTTGCTTTTAATCTAGTGTTGGCTGGTGGCACAGAAACACCTGCTGTCAGAGACAGTAGAGAGCAGTGTCCAAAGCTTGTATATAAAGGGAGGGAGGAGCAATGTTCACATATATATGCAGGAAGCATAACTCAGGCATCTTTGGAGAGCCAAGGCCTCTGTGAGTGCAATAAACCCAGGGGAAAGAGAACAGATGGCTGACATTGACCCACCCTGAAAATGTTGTCAAACTGATCACCTCTCCCAGGATTTTACTTCTCCACTATGTGTCTGTCCTCCTTTCATGTCAGCTGACACAGTTTGCCCTCAGTCAGTTCTTTTGGTAGCTCTAAAATCCTCATTCTGTATTCCTCATTCATTTTACCCCTGTCATGGTTATACTCTGGCTAAAAGCCGAGAGCCNGCAAGCACTCACTGTTGCCAGCTCACTGAAGGAAAAACTTCAGCTTTCTGAATTTCCTGATGTTCTCAGAACACAATACTCCAAAATAATGTCATCTGACTCCTCAGGTAAACATTTTGATTGAGAAAAACTGTTATAAATCACATTTATATGCAAGAAATTGCTGTTCATGCTTGGCTCTGAACTGGCATGGAGGCTAGTGGCATACGACTCCTACTCCAGTAAAGTTTTAATTTGTTTAATAGATGAGGAAGTAGGTCTGAACATAGTCCTGGGCAACTAGCTCTAGGTGGTCCTGATTGAGCAAGGGGTTGGACCCGATGATCTCCAGGTCAACCTCAACCTTTACATGATTCTGTGTGACTCTGTGCCTCCTTTAATTCCTGAGCCTGCATCTCCTGAAATAGTCCAGTCTTTGACTGGTTTTTCAAGTGTTGTTCTCCAACCTTCTGCATTAGACAGGTCAAATAACAAACAATTGACTTCAAACCCCAGCAAAATCATATGTGTCATGGGAGAAGCAGCTTGGGGATGAGGTTGTTTAGTACATGAAAAAGGAGACTCAGGGGAGACCTTCAACCCATGCTCTCTTCAACTACCTGAAAGGAAGTTGTAGGCACGTGGGGGTCAGCCTCTTTCCCCAGGTGACTGGTGACAGAACAAGAGGACATGGCTTCAATCTGCACCAGAGGAGATTTAGACTGCACATCAGGAAGAATTTCTTCACAGAAAGGTTTGTTAAGTATTGGAACAGACTACCCAGGTAGGTGGTGCAGTCAGTGTCCCTGGAGGCATTCAAGAAATTTCTGGATGTGGCACTAAGTGCTATGGATTAGTTGACAGAGTGGTGTTTGGTCAAAGGTTGGATTTGATGATCTTGGACATCTTTTCAAACCTAAAAGATTGATTCTCTGATTCTGTGAAAATTGTGTATCCCCAATACCAGACTTTCTTGGTTCGCCTACTGAAGTTTCTATGTGTAACTGCCTAGTCAAATCTCCCCAAATGCTGAACAGTAGCTTTGCTCCATTCCCCTGCGAGGCACAGAAATTTCTTGATTATCGAACTCATTTTAGGAAATATAGAACATTTAGAAGAGGAGACTTTTAAACTGCAGAGTATTTTCAGATTTGGTGACAGCAAAGCTGCCAGTTGTGCTACTATCCCACACATGCAGCTATGCATTACAAGAGGCAGTCACACAGAAAATGGTATCTGTGCCTCGCTCAAAACCTGCTGTTCTCCTGGTGGCATCAATGCTTTATTTAGGTCACTTTATAGAAAGGATAAATTAAGCCTCAGGAAAGAATTGCATCCTTTGACTCTGTAGGCAGAATCTGTTCTCATGCTGGAGCAAATTTAGTTTGTCAAAGGTAACAGAGATCTTGTTTTTATACACTCGAGTGTATTGCAATGGAAAGCAGCATTTGATCTTTTAGTAGAAACAAATTATCAAAAGTCTTCCTACCATTTCCTTGAGTTTCACTAGCTGAAAAAACAACCCATGAGTGGGAATAATTTTTTTTTTCTCATTTCATTAGTTTGCCCTCAAAGATATCTACCAGGTTACATCGATTCCTCAATAAAGAAAGACTTTCATTTGCAGTAAGGTCTTTTTGGTACCATTAAAAGGAATCTGCTATAGAATTCAGCCTAATAGCACAAAATACTTCCAGTAGCAAAAATTCCCTAGGGAGAAGTGGTTGTTAGAAAGTTGACCAGCCAATATATAATTGAAGTTATATCCAATTCTAGCTATAAATATCAGTTAATTGAAGTATTTAAATATAGATATCCTTTTTTCTCCTTATTTTATTGTTTTCTTCATCTGTGTGGTTTAATCACCGTTTTAAGGAGCTTTATGTCCCTTGTTTTGTCTTTATACATTCAGATGTGCAGGTCAACTTGGTAGAATATCACACCCCTTGCAGCTGAAACTATTGTCCTGCTCCCATCATGGAAAGTCTGTGTAACTTTGTGTTCCTTAAAATACTGTCAGTAAAACTGCAAAAAACATCAGCCATGTTAGGAGGTTTTTCAAACCATATGTTTTGAAGGTGATTTTCTTAAACAGTTCCTGCATGAGCTTAAGGCAAATTCTAATGATGCTGGTGAAAAACAACCTACCAAACAAGTATGAAACCCTTGTGATTTGGTGGACTATTTAGACACATGGTTAATATGAGAATTTGCTGTGAGAGCAGCCCATTTCCATGGATTGACCACCTCTTCTGTCCCCTTGCCCAGTGCCTACCTGATGACTCCCCTTTCTCCTCCAGATGTTATCAGAGGTACCAGTTGCCTTCTCACCAGCAAACTGTGGACAATAGGAACAACTTCTTTCTTAGTTTAGATACTGCTGAAAAGCATGCCTTGCTTTCCCAGAAAAGCAAGACAAGTACCTTTTTCCTTAGGTTTTGCTGTTAAATCTGTGGAAAAGAAAGCCCGCTGTCAGACCAGATTTTGTGTCAGTACTCCTTCCCTTGCCCAAGAGCAGCAGTGAGAAATTTTTTCAGGTGATGTTTGCAGGCATGTCCTTGCATCCACAGGGCAGTAAAGATATTATTTGTTACAACATATAAGTTAATGGCACTACCTAATATAGAGCTGCAGTGAATTGACCAACAAAATATTTGTGATTATTTTTTTGCTAGTGAATAACAGGTCACTAAACCTTGAATCTACCTGTAGGAAAAGGTCAGTTTTGCTGAGTCTCATTTGAACAATGGTTTTAAGCAACAGGAATAGTGACTGCTCACATCCCATTTCTTCAAAACAACACAGGTTGTGATTTTCAGATGACCCTGATTTCAACAGTGCAACTAATTTGTACTCTTAAAAGAGTGTAAAAATATAAATATTTAAACCAGAACTGAAACATTCTGAAACAATTAAAATTAAACCTTTTTTTTATGAGGATGGCCATAAATTTGGTTTGGTCAATTGTTTTGCAGCAAAAGCTTGATACTTTTAATATTTGTGGCTTCAGTTCAAATGGGACAAAAAAACCCTCATAGATGACATAAGAAGAAAGAGAAAATTAACATGATGTTGTTATGTATATACAATCCCATATGCTTTTTTCAGTATTTGCTGCTATCCCAGTGTGAATTGAGAAGAATGAGATAACAGACTTATAGGCATGTATAAGAGATATATGAAAACCCTGATTTTTTATTATGCTTTATGTCTGTCACTCACAAAGTTCTCTCTTTTTTAGAGACAGCATACATTCTAATAATAGAGCTTCCTTCAGTTAAATCCAGTTAGATGTCTCCTCTTAATCACTCTACATTATTTACAGGGGGGATTTTCTCTTGGAATGAAGGAATTTACTTGCCTCTAAGAAACATACCCTGGATTTTTTTCACAGTAACATCCTTTTTTTTTTTCACTCAGTTTGAATCTGTGTCCTATGAGGCGGCTATAGCAAGTCTGAGAGCAGATAACTGCTTTTCTAACACATCAGCAGCATAGGTACATGTCAAGCCATGTTATATAGGAATAAGCTAACATCATCATTTTAGTGAGGAGTTCCTCTAATTTTCAGTTTCCATATTAACAGGAAAAATAAGACTCTTCGGGAAGTTTATGGCCTGAAGAGTGACAAATACTTGCAATGCACAGAGACAGATAGTCTTTACTGCAGTGCAGCTCTCCAGCCCACATGGTTTGCATCAGGAAAAGCAAGCTGTGGACTAGCACTTGGTACAAGGAGGGAAAAATGACTGGGAAAAAAAGGGATGAAAGCCTTCCTGAGAAGTCTGCTGAGCGAAAACCTCTGGCTTCTACCAAGGAAGAATTTCCAAGTGGATGTCACCCAAGAATGATTTGATTCCCCAGCGAGGTCTGCACCCTGGTTTCACGACATGAGCAGTGTCCATGCCTGCTAACAGCTGTCCCTTTGGAACCTACTCCCCTGCTTCTGCCCTAGTTGGCAGCTCCTTTCTCACTTCAGCATGGCACCATGGACGGCAGCATCTCATCACACCTACCCACAAGCTTGTCTAAAACATATCCACATGACATCACCTTGACACTGGCTTGCAGTGCAGGAGTTTGTTCACTGTCTTTAGCCTCAAGAAAGTTGTTTAGCCTCAAGAAAAGATGATTGAGAGTGGACCTTATCAATGAATGTAACTATCTGAAGGGAAGGTGTCAAGAGGATGGAGCCAAGTTGTTCACAGTTCTGCCAAGCAACAGGACAAGAGGCCATGGGCAGAAAAGGATGCACAGGAAGTTCCACCTGAATAAGGAAGAACTTCTTTACCGTGCGGGTTACTGTGCACTAGAACAGATTGTCCGGAGACATTGTGGAGTCTCCCTCACTGGAGATATTCAATAATTATCTGGACATAATCCTGTGCAATGTGCTCTAGGATGACCCTTCTTTAGCAGGGAGGTTGGATCAGGTGACCCACCGTGGTGTCTTCCGACTGTACTCATTCTGTGATTCTGTGATTTGGCCACTGCTGAGTAGCAAAGCATTACCAAAGTATTGTGGAGGAAGTCAACTGGTGTCGGGATGACTGTCAGATATGCATATGAGCGAACTGCACTCCTGGGCAGTGCTTTAGACAAGCAAGGACCAATTCCTTTGAACAATTTTATGCTATTCCTGTCAAATCAAAAGTCTCTTCCAAAAATAACTGGCCAGAGATATTTCGTCTAGAATGCCAGAAAACTGGAAGTCACCCCCTTCTACAGCACCCATGGTCAAAATGAAGACAGGTCAGTGTAACCAGAGGTAGCCCATGTGACAACTCATCTTACCTGAGGTTGTACAGGACAGGATACACAGCTGAAATATACTCTGAGTGATCTACTGGGGTTTCAGCATGCAGTGACTTTGGTTTGGCTGTTCATAGAGAGGGGAGAGCAGCAAATGGCTGCATTTGTGCAAATCGTAAGATATGCTTGATGTTTTCACATCTCTATTTCTGGGCAGCTCTGAGGCTTCTCAGTAGGACTTTCCAAGGCCTAACATAATAAAAAATTATCACAAATCCAGTACATGTAGAGGAGGATTTTGCTGAAGAAAGGTGTTTTTCTCTCTCTCTCTTCCCTGGGACTTTCAGGCTGCTCCCAGAGCTGTAATGAAAGTGAGAACTGAGCCACTGATAACATACTGTATATTCTCTGTCTAATATTAAAGCACATATGTATTGTCAGTTTATGTTTATGTATTTCATAACGTAAGTGCATGTGTTTCATTACAGCGTGAAGTGTAATTTTAAGATATTGATGTGGAAGTACACCCAGCACAAGACATGACCCTGCAGGCATGCCACAACAGTGTACAACTTCATCTCCTGAGCCTGGGAGACCTTCAGGTACAAGTGAGCAGGAGTTAGGGGACAGGTGTCCTCAGCAGAGAAAAGCACCACCACTTCCTGAACCTGTCACTGTCAAGGCCTCCAGAGTCATGCAGAATCTTCACTAGTGTCCTTATCCTGCGTTTCAAAGAGTAATTATATTTACAAAACAAGAGCTTTATCGTTCTCTCTGTTTTTCTCCCAAACTCCTTAGCTGCGCTCTCTTTCTGGCTCACATTTTAAATGTGCCTTGGCAGCAAAAGCCTCAGCTTCTTTAATTTATTACCTCTGTTTATGGAATATGGATATTGGGCCAACTTTACTTCTTACATTAAGTGAATCAGTGCAAATGCAATCACTTTTGGACATCCACTGCATAAAATAAACATATTTAGATGATCAAATAAGTGTTCCCATATGCATGTTGGCTGGTATTTCATGCTGGTATAGCACTCTTATTTTTCTTATGTGGTGTCCTTTGTCTTCTTTCCTTCCCTTTTTGACTGCATTTGGTCAGTTATTCAGGAGCAAAAAAACTGACTTGTATCTTAAAAGAAATACTGCCTATTCAGCATATGGCATTTATAGACCTTTGGAAATTCTTTTGGGAGGTGTGCTTCAGATTAGTGGTCTCTCTCCTTCGGGGATGGTTTTAATTTGTTAGCACTTTAGATCTGTGGTCCTGAGGTAGCTCCTTTTTCAGTCAATAAAATGGTTAGTGAAATGAGGGTAAAATATTATAATTGTGTTCTTCAAATCAGATTTTTATGTGGGTTTTTTTCCTCCTGGTATGTAAATCTGTCATTCTGAGAAGAATTTATCCTGTTTTCTTTTAATCTTCGATGCGTGTGCCAAGAATGATGATTTTAAACATGAATTACCACAGTGACTCAAAGTCAAACTGCCAGGAGGCTGTTACCCTGCTATGGGAATGGAGCCAAAATCAGCCCAGCTTTGACTCCAAAGTTTCCGACCAAAGTCTGCCACCCTGTCTGTGGGCCTCACCTCTGCTCACAGCACATCCCCTCTTTGGTACCACATGCACAACACCAGGCTGAAAGTGCTAAGCCATCCAGAAGGGAAGCCAGCCAGACTAGTAAAGGCAAAGATGCACTTGAACCCCACTGACTGTTGGCTGCCGGCTTCCTGCAAAGCGACAGCTCTGTTGTGGCCAAACTGCCTTGTCCACTTATCCACCTTTACTCATCAGTGATGTAGAGCCAAAGTCCTTAGCTATGGTGCTTTGTGAAAGGAGTGAAGGGATGTACAAATGCCACACAAACCTAGTCTAGCAGCAGCCAACTGTGGCAACACCATTATGGAAACAGGTGAAGAAGGAGCCGGCAAACGGTCTCTAATCAGCCATGACTATAAATGTAAGTCTTTGTCCAGCACAAACTCTTGAAAATGGCATTGCTTCTATGGAATAAATGAGAAGGGCAATGCAGGATGATGCTGTGGTTTGCTACGGTACCCAGGAAAGCAGGTGCCTTCAGGACCCTGAGATTCATCCAGTCCATCCCAGTCCCAAGGCAGAATCTGTATCTAGTCAGTCAAGCAGATATTGGTATAACTTGATCCTAATAATCCTCTCATCATAGGGATTTCACAGCCTCCCACCTAGTCATTACTGGGGCTCCAAAATTCTTCCCAAGGAAAACCTTTTCCCAACATGCAACCTAAAGCATTGCTTTATCTTCAGCTCATTGTTTTTGTTCCCCTTGCTTATGGGCATAGAGAACAGATTATTTTGGTTCTACAGCAACTTACTACACACTATAACCATGTTTTCCCATCAGTTTTTCCTTTCTTCACACTGGAAGACATGGACATTGCCAGTAGTTGTCTTCCCTAGCCCTTACTTGCTTCCTCACTGTGGCCTTGACCTCTGTGTGAACTGACCGTGTGTGTGACTACATGATCAGTTCATTGACAGAGAGACAATATACAACTTGTGGGACAAACCATAGTGCAAAGACATGGATGACCAAAGAGGCCACTGAAAGGCAGCCTTGGATGTGCAAAATGCCAGAACTATTTCTGTCATAGTCTGTGTGTCTGTGTGTGTGCCTGGATGGTGTGGCCCTGGGTTTTTTAGTTACATAAATGGTGAATTTATTTCTAAAAGATTTTCAAATGGATATGCAGTTTTTCCTCTCTTCTTAATAATTCATGTGAAGAAAACTGAGAATAATATTTTGCATCAGTCAGTAGAGTCAGTGGTAAATTGTTTTGCAACTTAACTGTTGTGATTTAGAAGTGAACAAATCCTCCCAAAGTGTCCAAGCCCCATGAGGATTGTTCAGCGAAGGAAGTTGCTTGTTCCTATTGCCACCTCTCCACAGGTAATCAGGGATGCATCCTGCAGCTGGAGCCTGTAATTTGGGTGTCCTAATTGCTGCCTGGAGTATCTAAGCCTGTTGCAAGAGGATGACTTGCAAGATATCTAATGTTTCACATAAGCAAAGTCAAAAGCACCATGCTGAGTAAATTATAAACATGTTTAAAAACACAACAGTGAACTAAAGCAAACCCACAAACTCAAGCAGTTTCCTTTTTCTTGAAAACGTCTATTGATCATGAGCTCCTTATGAAGGCAAAGTTATGATTTTGTCCACAAAAAGGCTTCCATTTGAACTTAAAAAAATTAGCTTTATTATTTAGAAAAAAAAATCCAAAACTAGAGAGAGGTGCAACTGAATAGCATTTCATAACGTATAGGAACTTCCCCCATTACACTTGACAGGAACAGAATAGCGCGGAATCAAAGGGGTATGTTAACAACTCAGCATATCTCCCCCTTTGGAACTAGTATTAATCTATCATATCACCAAAAAATAATAAATCTTTGTAAAAGGCAGCAGTTGCTTTCATAGTCTGGCGGCAAAACCTGTCTGGCGCTATTGGAAAAGTGAAAAAGGCAACATACTCTAAATTACATTGTTAAAACACCTATAGCCCTAGTTCATTTTCATATGCTATCCATATGTAAGCCCTGAGCAACAGACAGCCACTTAAAAACTCCCTTGTTCTCTGTGTGTGTGAGAGAGAGAGAGCCAGAGAAGGTGAATGTGGAGACCTATGTTTTTATTCTGACATTTTCAAGTGGAAAATACTGCAAATCCCAACTGACATGAAAATAATTAAACTGGATAAATAAATGAATAAATATAATAGCAAGTTTTCACATATAAAAATTCCTGAAAAGTTTTAAGCTTTATCAACCCTCTTCCACACCCACCAGAGCATATGGCCCTCTGTTTGTGCAAATCAGCCGTCTTTACTTAAAGTGGATGTTTCTATTAACACTGTGACTAATTACTGAAAACAAACATGTGTAAGTATGATCTCTGCTAACTGCCTCTGTCAACCCATCTTTTTCTTCTTGCCATTCAGTTGAAGGGATTAAGATTGCTTGCAAAAGTACAGTAGACCTCCAGTTAGCCTGTTAACTGGCATGAATAAACAAAGCCCATCAACCACAATTGACGTCAGGCTTCAAAAAATGTTTTTTACATTAGTTTTAAAAAAAATCCCAAGAACATAAAAAGTGAAAAAAATTCACAGAACAGTTAGCACACCAAATGTAAAGAGCTTTAAGACAGGACATAAGGGGCTGCTTTGGGAGTGGGTATTGAGAGTACAGCTCTACAAACTGCAGCACACGAACTCAGATGGGTGGCAGACATTTTGTGCTGAGGATTACCAGCATTGTCTCAATGCGTAAGTCTGGACATACGTGCACACAGAAGGGGCATCCAGAGTAACTTTAATGTCAGTCTTTCTTGTGGTTTTCTCCCATCCAGAAATAAAAACAACAACAACAAATACTCAAAGCATCCATTTTGTCTTTGTAAGATATAAAGAGGAAAAGATTCAAGCAGATCTTTCTTCCAAGTGCCCAACAAAATCTGGATTTATCCACTGCTATGACAGCATCACAGAGTGGGGGACAGCAGCCTGCACAGCTCCTCATCTTCTTGTCTACTTGGGAGTGGAGGAGTGTGGAGAGACTCAGGCTGCTTTGAAGCATATCATCATTATCAGAGTAGAAATAGAGGGGGGAAAAAAGCACCTTTATGGTAGAGCTTCAATGTGTGTGCTCTTCACAGCCTCAGTGTCTGGGCTGGCTGTGGCCCTGGAGGAACTGTTGGGTTCTGAACTACTGTGGCCAGGTGAAACCAGGTCTCAGCGCACTTTGTTCTCACACACACACTGACTGTCCCTGAGAGGAGCCAGTTCTGTGAGATGGAGAGACAACTAGTAACCTCCTTTACACTGCCATGCTGCCTGTCTAACATGAGCTGTGGGACAGAGTCTCAGCACATTTTACGTCAAGTTGTACATAATGTAAAAACAAATTACATGCTAGAAAATTGCAGAAGTCTACATCTGCTGCTTTTTCCAAGCTCATAGTATGGTTGGGAGCCAATTCCCTGTCATTTCTCATCACTTGCACTTTACACAGGGTGTTTCCTTTACAAAACAACTTGCCTTTGGGTTTAATGATTTCTAAAGACACATAACTCTGTCACTGCGCTCCGGTGTTTAATTTCTCCTTTGCCATTAGCGTCTGCCTGGTGCAGCCCAGGGACGCCAGTGTGTTCACTGAACTGTGCATGCACTTTGTGTGCTCTTGGGCTCATGCCCATGCCTAGAAGCTGGTGTTTGATCTAGACTGAACAAGATAGCCTTAGCCTTCAAAGCCAGCGTGTTTACATTCCTCTGCTCTATCTTGACTCTTTTTTCGAGTATCCCCAAGATAAGTGTCTTGCTGTTAGAATAAATACTTACCTTGTGCACTGTCCTTTTCTCTGGTGGCCTCAGCATGCTTTTGCAAAGATGGAAGCACTGCTATGGGTGGAAAAAATGACAGCACACTGCTCAGACCTGCAGGGCAAAGCAGGGACAGAAACAGCAAGAAAAAAACCACAGTTGTCCTCTCACTCAGCCCAATGTAACCCAGCCTGGTTCAGACCCACCTAGTGAGCCACAGCACCTTGGCTTTCCTTCCAGTCACCCTTGTCTCAGTGGCCCCCTCTCTCCCTCCCAAACCACGCCTCTTGTTGCAGTGGGCTGGCGGAGGCAGAAAGTTTGGACAGCATAGCATGGGGTGTGCAGAAATAAAGTCCTTAATTATTCAATCCTTAACTACTCACTGCAGTGCAACATGAGTTGAAGTAACCAGGGTACATGTGCTGATCACCTGCTCTGTATCACTGGAGGAGACTGGGTCAGATGAGTAAGGTCCTGTGAACCAGACTGGTGAAGAGAACTCAAAGAAGTAGAGGGAAAACCCTTCTGGAGAACAGGAGGTGAACAGGATCAGTGCACAGCTGGCTCTGTTTCCCATAACATGACACTTCTTTGGCTGTAGGAGGAGAACAGCAAAATCCATTTCCATCCACCCATTCAGAAACAGCTTCTTGCTGCCTGGGATGGCCACTGCACAGCAGGGACAAGGGCTATGTCTGTGGATAACGGGGAGAATCTCTCTGGCTCTTCTCAAGGTCAGTAGTGGTACTGATCTTGCATGCTAAGATTAAAGCCATTTAAAGGAAAACCCAGTGATTCAGTGGTTGCTGCTTTTTCCTAACTGGCATGCTCAATACATGTGAGAAAATTCAGCTCAAAACATGGCACATATACCACATGAAAAAAGTCTGAGAACTGGACATAGAAACAAGGGAGCTACAGGGACAAGAAAGCAGCTGCAGCAAGGTGTACGAAACTCAAATCTTGAGTTTACTGTTCAGCTCCTCCTCAGTCAGCTTGTCAGTGTGACCTAACCCTCCTCGGTACACCTTGGAGAGGGGAAATGAAGCAGAAACAGGTACC
Source organism: Calyptomena viridis (assembly GCA_013390005.1). NCBI lineage: Eukaryota > Metazoa > Chordata > Aves > Passeriformes > Eurylaimidae > Calyptomena > Calyptomena viridis. The sequence continues at coordinate 49,914 of WEIV01009511.1, forward strand.
TTCTGGCTTGAATTTCAGCAGGTTTCCTTTCCTTCTGACAGACATTTTAAATTTGCCACCATTTCTCCAAAGACCTAAAAATATGAAGAAAAGCACCCTGGTTTTGGCTGATGCGTATCAAAATAAGGCAGAGAAAAGCAGAGTTACCAGTGCTGACTGACACTGCACACTCAGTTTGCTCCATTAACACAGGATCAGGTACTTTCAGTCTATAGATGGGGTGAAAAAATGAATCAAAATAATAAACAGCCCACATCTTACCTGCACCTCAGGCTCACAGTCAGACACTGCAGTTTAACACACACAAAAAAGTCAATCTGAGGGCAGAACCTCTCAATCTTCATAGTTAGCATTTCCCAGCGCACGGCGTAGGCTGACAATTATTCTCTGCTCTCTGAGGCCTGCAGCTTGAAAACTGACAACTGTGCACTCAAATTCCCTCTCCCTCTCAATGTCATCTAATGGCAATATAACTGTAAGGGTCAAAAATCAGCTCTCATGCTGCAATGGCCTCTTCCAGAGCCAAGGCCATGGCCCCTGCTGAGGCACAGGAGAGCTCCTCATTTCCGGGCTCTTCTTCACAAACACTAGGCTTGCTCCAGAACAGCTTTTACAGACACTCTAAACACCAAAATGTTTTCAAGGGTACAGATTGTAATGATGATAAGATAAATGAATCAAATTACTAGAAGGCTGGTAAGAACCTTAAAAAAGGGCTTAATTCAGTGCTGGAGTTCTGACGCAAAAAACTCCCTCATTTCACATATCTTTATGTTGCATTTATTTATGCCTTAGCCTCTCCTCTTTACCTTAGATCAACTTGCAAAATGAACAAAAACCACATCCTCTGTTTGCTTAACAAGGTGAAGAGCTGATGTTCCCTATCAGAGTCTTCAGGACATTTCATTAGGGATGTATCTACAACTTTGCTGAAAACACAAACTGAAGTAAGGTCCTTCCAAAAAGCATTAATTCATTAAATAGGCTTTGCAATGCTCACACTTCCTTACCTCTTTCTGTAACAATCACACTACAGACAGATTTACTTCTGGAGACATCATGGTTAATTAAGCCCTGCACATACCAGAGAGTACCCTTGGGAAGTGCACTGGACAAAGGCTGTAAAAGTTACTGCTTGGTCTTCACCTCTGGGAAGGTGCTTCCCTTTCTTAATGAGTATTCCCATTAAGGTTAAAATAGAAATAGAAGTCTGTGCAAAAGCTTAAGTGCAGAGGAACCATTAAAAACAGATATGGTTTATGACAGCAATTAATTTAAGCATTGGTTTGACTTTGAAGGCAAAGCACATGTCTGATCCAAGTCCTTAAGCATAAGCATGTTGACGGTTGTCTTATGAGGTCTCCCCCTGCCACAAATAAGAAAAATATCTGAGTTAGATGGACATGGACATAATCTGAAACTAAGAAGAGATCCCCTCAAGAACCTGACACTAAGGCTGTCCTGTCTCATCCAGAAACTGGAAAAAGTGTGATTACATGACCTTGTGATCCATGGCAGCATTTCAAGTGACAATTTCCTGGGCTGAAGCTAGTGATACACCAAGTAACATTCAAAGAGGGAACAATGGCAATGAAGTTCCATGGAGAAGGTAAGAATACAGATTTTTAACATTTTTATTACACAGTAAAGAATACAACAATACCTGAATCATACTTTAAAAGATTCACAGGTTGACAGACCATACATTACAGTCCAACTAAAGAAAAAAAGGATAAACAAGAAACCACAGTTCAGACATAGTAGACTTAAAAGCTCAAGAGTATGCTGACAAAAGCACAATGCCTAGACCCCACCCCCCCTCAGTGTTAGTCTACCATTAACTTGTGGTACATGTCTGAAATTCAGTATTGCACAACAACTTTTCTTTTTTTTTTTTTTTT
>WEIV01009511.1:55199-77952 GCA_013390005.1 Calyptomena viridis
TTTTAACACCAAGAGAACTACTAAGGGGGTTTTTTTTTCTTTTTTTTTTTTTTCTTTTTTTTTCTTAATTAAAAATCCAAACGGGATGGGTGGAAAGAATTTGGAAAGGGGCTGGAGCCACCGTGTTATTAACTATTAATTTTCAATACAAAAATGAATGAGTTGGAATAGACCCGATTGTCATACTCTGTGGAACCTTGGAAAAAAAGTGAAGAAACGTTGAAAGGTTTAGTTGGAGCAGCTGGCTGATGTCAAAGCCGCCAGGATGCTAATTAACTGCAGGCTGTGTCCCTTATTTCTGTATTTAAAAGGAAAAAAAAAAAAAAAAGCCTTTTGTACTATGGCATTTTTTTTCTTTGCTGCTGTAGTCCTACATCCCACTGCAAATCATCTTTCATTTTTCATTCTGTTGACCTGGATATTATTTTATTTCTTTTAGAAACAGGAAAAAAAAAGAACATCTGTGTCTCCTTCCAATCTGCTGCACATCTGCGCGTTTTGATGCGGGTCTTCAAAGTTCAGTCAGTAACCCACGGACGCCATTCATCTTCTTGTTAAAATGTCTACTGCTGTATCCAATGCTCATGCCCTTGAGGGTTTTTTTTTCTCTCTCTCTCTTTTTTTTTTTAATTTCCATTATTGTTATAAAGAACATTGTGACTTTAATATTAGCATTTTGCTTTCAACAGCAATTAGCAATCTCTTGGTTTGCTGTTTGGTAAAGCATCTGTTAATGAGGTCATCTAGTTTAAAATCCCAGCTACTGGAAAATAACAGGGAGGAGGTCAAATCTATCATTTTGTGTATATTCTCTGCTCTCTTTTCAGTTTTCTAAAGAAAAGATATCTTTGTTATCCACAATAAGTCATTATGACCCGTTACTGGCCTTATGTGTTTTCTACCACCTCAAGATACAGTAAGTTCTTTCTTATTGAAGTATTGAAATATGACAGTTCAGTTAAAATCTTTGCACATTTGAGGATGAGGAATTGGTTTCATTTTCCGTTGTGTTTTTGTTTTCGGAGGTTCGAGTTCAGTTTTAACGAGGAGTCGCCTCTATGGTGGATGGGGTTCCCGGGGTGGTGGATCTAGGAGTAGCTGCTGGTGGAGTATCAATGGGACTCCCGGCCCCACTGCTGGGTGTCACAGAGGAGCTCACTGCTGGTGTCTCTCCTTGCTGCTGGGCTTGGAGGGTCTGTCCACAGATGTGATGGTGCTTCTCCCAGTCCTTATGCTGGCAAAATGAGCCACAGTATCTTGCTGTGTTGCAACCACTGCAGGTTTCACTAGCTTTCCGGCCACAGTTCCAGCAACTCTAGAAGCAAAAGAGGAGGGAGAGAGATGCCAGAAATCAGCTAGTGTCCTAAATTTTAAATTAAAAACAGCTAGCAGGGAACTACTAGTCAACCCTCTGCCTAAGGACAGCTGTGGCATCAGTAGGTGCTACCTGGGGTGTCTGAACCTGTTCCACGGCACCTCCGGCCACTTCGGGGACTCTGACCCTCAGAAACTAGACAAGAACAGAAGCAGCTATTTGCTAGTACTAAAGACGCAAACTTCAAGTATGCCCTCACATCCAGCCACCATCAGCACGATGACTAACAGAAAATTTCAGTAAAACTTCATCTAGTTCCTCTCACAGATTTATAAAAACAAATAATGAAACATGCACAGACAAAAAAGGTGCTTTTCCAAAAGTGAAGAACTAATGCAAGACAGAAATGGGAGAAAAGACCCAACACACAGGCAAAACTTGCTACCCTAGGAAAATTTCATTTTTAATCGTCTAATGCCATTTGACTCGGTGGCAATTCTGGCAGTGAACAGTTAAGCTAGAGCCTAGATCTTTGGCAGGATGGGGAAGCCACTGCAGAATATGTGTGCTATTCACTTTAACACACTCTATAGCTCTGCCAGCTGGATGCTGGAACACAGCCAATCCTTAAGTGATATTCCTCAACTACTTTAAAAAATAATTCCCAATTTCAGAATCAAACAAAGACCTAAATCCAAAACAGTATTTTAAGGAAATGAGACATTTAATTGGATTTAAGTAGCTTCTTTAGAAAATATCCCTATGTCAGTTCCATATTCCCCCTTTTTTCTGGATTTTGTTGTTTGGGATGGTTGGTTGGTTTTTTTGCATAAGCATGTACCGGCGGATGGGGGAAGAGTAACTGCCCAGTGCTCAATTGTTCTTTGAGATTGAAATCAAAGGTACATAGCATTCTCAATTCATACTGATTAAACACACAGACTAAACCAGGTAATTACAGATACATGTGTTGGGGACTTTTTTTTTTAATTCATAAAATTGTTCCCATCTTTAAAAACACTTTTAAAAAAAGGTGGAATTACCAACACACAGAAACAGATGTTTCTGGTAGTTGAATGCCAGGAATTCAGACTTCTTGTCTGGCATCACCTGGTTTTGATTCAGTATTCATTGTTTTGGGTTCATTTTGCTCAAACTCTGTCCAATGCTGGAGAGGTAAATCCACCTTTGGAAATTAATAACTGTACTATTCTTGAACACCTTTCCTTTAAAAGACCTTTTATCTCCATAATGAAAAATAACTGTACGTAATTGTACGCGAACTGTACATGAACACATACACAGAGACATATTTACATATACACCAAAATGACCTGACATGTTTGTATTAGCATTTCAAAGAGAGACAATGACTCATTCTGCTACTAGAAAGATAACAAAGTGTGATGTACCTGGATTCTCCTTCTTTTCCTATTCTAGTATTTCTTTACAGCTGCATCATACTAATGTAAGTTTCTTTTTGACAGCTTGATGCTTGTACTGTGATCAGTAAACATGTTGTAATTCTGCTCCAATCGTGCTTGCACAGTTTCCACCTACTACCATGCCTGCTGACCTCCTAGCTACTCTTTTCCAACTACATTGCCAGCCCCGGGTTTGGTGCATAATTCCCTTTATATCCTCATCTGACAACAAATTCACACCTACAAAACTTCCCCATGCAGATTTTTCTGAAAAGACATTCTTCCTCTCACAAAGAATAATGCTGAAGTCAGCCAGTAACCACTCAGGTGCAGGAATTCTTCCCTTGTGCAGATCTGTTAGCAACGTTGAAGTGCATGGTTTAATTGTGTGGGAGTTATTATGAGGATGTCAAATTAGACCTGTTCAAGTATCTGTTTAGTTAATACAGGCCAGCTTGTGAGGAATCTTCATTTTGCTTTCCTTTTTGAGGAAAGCTTATATGCACACACAGAATCGTCTCCAGATGTGACCAGAGTCACCATACAGTATTTCTGTATCTTACCACAGTAAGATCTACTGATGTTAGAAAACAGTAATTTAATTTTAACAGTATTGGTTCAATGTTCTTACTAAAATAGATATCAATTTACTATCATCCTGTACAGAACATGAAAAGTGATACATAGGTGCAAGATTTTAATGAAGTGGCAAAGCACTAAGCTGGCTCCTTATACAATTACTTAATGTTTCCTACATTGTTTGGTATGTGCTTTTGTCCATTGGACATATTATTCCTAATTTAACAGGTCATTACAGTTTTAGTGTAATTGTGGGAATAAAAGCACATAAAATACAAGAATTTCAAAACAAATTTTACACCTCACATTTATGCTACAATTTATTGCATTTAAAAATTACTACAGTGCAAATTAGCATAAACAAGCACACGTCATCGGGAGTTTGCACTGTGACAGTAGCTGGGTTTGACATGCAGAACTCCCTGTTGTACACCGGCCTCACCATTGTGAGGCCTTCCCATGTGGCCTTCCCATGTGCAAGTAGTGAAAACAGCAGTAAAGATCAGTCTTGGGCACCACAACCTTTGGAAACAGATACTTTCTGTTCCACACTGCTGGCTGATAGCTCCAAATTTACCAAATAAAATCCAGACTCAAGTTGCCAGCTAATAGCCTGGGTTGTGCTTCCTATGTCCCTGCTGCTCACGTGTTTCCAGTTGATCCAGCTATCATAGATAGAGCTTGAACTCACTATGGGATTGAACATAGTCAAGGTTTTTTCCCTCATGGGATGCTGTAGCAGGTATCAACAAAACGGAGCACCCTCACTGAACTGTGTAGACAGCATCTTGGACAACAGGTGACCACAATGTCACGTGGTGGCAATCCTCATACAAGGGCACATTAGCACAACTATGGACTGCTTTACACTTGATTTAAGACTCTGTCTCCTAGCATTGGTAAGATCCAGCCTGGAGCACTGTCCAGGTTGGGATGATGCACTTCAGCAAATCAAGTAAGGTTAATAAGACTTGGAAAGAACCTGGAGAAAGGAAGCCAGAATAATCAGAAGTCAGACAAACACAAGCTATGAGAAGAGACTGAATGAATTCAGACTGTTAAACCTAAGGTGAGATGGTAGCCTGAGAGGGGATAGCAGCACTCAAACATGCAGTGAATGTCTACATCCATGTGTACATGGCACAAATTGCCTAGAGGTGTTGAAGAATCTCCATCACTTAAGTACAGAAAAATCAGGTATCTTGCAGGAATGATTCAGAGTTTATCAAGGATTGGGAAAGGGAGTAGCTGATCTCTCAAAGCTGATCTCTCAAAGCCTCTGCTTTTTAGGTAGTGACTTACTACACTGCACTTCCAGCTTGTGCTCTATAGAGTTCCAGATGTAGCTAAAACTATGAGGAGGACTGGATTACAGTTCAATTCTGCATTGATTTGCCTGTGAAAGAGTGAGGTTATACTAAAGGCCAGATTCTCAGACTACATAATTCAATTTAACTTCGCTACCTTGAAAATGGATTAATTCAATGAAATTGGGCTAAATTACACCAGATGGAAATCTCACTCCAAATTTATGCCACTGATCATATTTCATCCTCCTCTTTCAACTGACAAGGAACATCAGTCTTAGGTCAGAGCCTTATCTCAGGTCAAACTCTTAATTCTCATGCACTTAAGCTTCCATCTTCAAACAACAATACTCAGAAACTTCTGTTTGCCATCATGAAAATTCTTAAAAACAAATGGTCTCCACTTCTATGGTCTCCAGTACCAGAACACATACTTGTAGATAATTTTGCCCATCCTGTTGCTTTCATCTCTGAAATATTTAACCACAAGTGAGTATTTGCTTTCCTCTGACACCTCTGAGGCTTAGTATAGACCTTGCTTAAATAAGACAAAAAACCCACTACACTCTTGCTTAGTCATCTTTGAGAAATTCTGGATTTCCTCAGTTTACCATGAAAGGAAGAATAGCTGTGTATGAAGAACCGAGATTCTTCCCAGTTCTGCAATGCCCATGGCATTCAAAACTCTACCACTACTAACCACAAGAAAAGGAACATTTAGAAATCACTGAAACCACAGTGGCGTAAACAAGGACTGTATGAGCCATTGAATAGCAGCGTAAAAAAACCAATGAAGTTGTTTATGAGAATCTTTTCCAAGACTCATTAGAAAGGGAAACACTTCAGAAATTCCCACACTGCATCAAAATGACATTCAAACCTTTAGACATTTCTAGAAAAGTTACACCTACCACTGAACACTCCAGGCTTGCCCAAGCCACTGTTTATTGTGTGAAATACATCAGTGTTTTTATAAGTCAGTGAGAGTAGCTAAATCCTGGAAACAGAAGTACAGAGCAGCATACAGAAGAGACGTGCAAGCTGGCCAGCCAGGCTTAGCTTAGCAGTCTGGGGCAGTGCCAACATTCACATCACATCTGGACTGATCCTGCGCAGAACACATGGCTTTGGCACCTCTGTACCACCCACCACTGCAGGGGATGATGTGCTACTTTCCAAGAGGCGCTCAGCCAAAAAAATTAAACATTAGCTGACATAGGTATTAAATTTAATACCAGCCTAAAAACCAGCCTTGCCTGAATCACACCATCTGATGCTCAGAGTCAGCTTTGCTGGCACAGTCCTGGTCTCAATGGATTGGTCAGCAGAGACCGAAACCAGCTGTCTTCAAAATGTCAGGTAAGTGTGATATTCACATACAACATGAACTGCTGCAATATAAACAAGCCCTAACATTACACATCTCCTAAAAGCAGTGTTGGACCAGTTACATACTTGTTCTATCTGAACAGATGTCAGCATCTGCTTTAAGTAGAGAAAACTGAAACATTTGTGTTCCTTCCCTGTCCCCAGCCCCCAGCCTACTCAAAAGTGAGGCAGAACACTGAGTTGTCAGATTTTTCAGTGGCATTTTACACCACAGCAGAAAGACAGATGTTTTGATGATTCCAGCCCCCCTAAAATCTGAGCAGCTAGTCTCTTTGCTACGCTGTTCACCCTTACTATTAAAATTGATTTGCACAACAGTACATTGCAGCCAAAGCAAGCACTGCAGTCATTAAAGAGTTGGCTGCTCACACACATTTCTGTACTTAGCCAAGTCAACTAGTGATGAATGGGTCATCTTTTGTCAAGCAACTGTAAAGAACTGGTAAAGAAATAATTGTGGTCCAGGAGCAGCCATGCTGACAGGTAGGCCTTCTCCTGATCCTTTTGCCTTCCAACAGCAGTGTGCTCTATTAGCTGGTCCTCCATCAACTTTAATAACAGAAAATCATGAACACATCCTGGTCAGTTGCAAGGCCTTATTTGAAATCTTTATGGAAATCTTTAGAAAGTAAATGCATAGACACTGGATCAGTGGCACTGCTGGTTAAATCATACTGAACAACTCAAAGATAACTAAAGAACAGTAGTTCAACAAGGGGATCAGAATTCTAACTATACGTACATGTGATTCTCAAAATATTGCAGACTCCAAATATTGAATATTGAAGACTCTTCTTAAAAGTCAAGAGGCTTCCAAATATCACATTTCCGCTACTGTTCTGTGCTCCCTTAATTTTGGACTGGTCAGCTTAACATGACCAACTTCACTTTTTTCTTGCTCACAATCTTGCACTCAAGGGATGCTACTTCTTCAGCTTAAAACCAAAGCAAAACAGAACACCAAAATCCCCAAACAAAACCAGAAAAAAACCCACAAAAACCAACAGTATCAACAAAAAATATCGAAACCCCAATCTACTTCTCTTTGTGAGACCTTTGAAAGGTCTTAGATGAGGAGACTGCATATTATCTTACAATAATTACAAAAATCCTGAGTCTTGCTCACTTACACTTTGAGATCTGGAGAAGATTGTAATAAAAATCATGTGACAAAGTTCTCACACTACAGCAGCTTCAAGAAATCTCAGCCTGGTCCAGTCAGGCTACATTTTACTGAATAACAAATGAAGAGCTGTAAGGAAGAAACCTTGCCAACAGACAGGGAGTGAATGTATCAGATGAAAACTATATCTGATACATTAGAAACCCAGTGCCAAATTCTCATTTCCATTCATAGTTTCAACAGCCAAAAGAACAAATGACACTCATAGGAGAAATATCCTGTCAGGAACTGTATGGGGGTTATATAGCAGCCTATACTTAGGTTTCTTGCAGACCTTGGTGTAACGTCCCACCAAGGATAAGAAGTAAGAAGGAATGCTCAACCTTCCCCCGTGACCCATGAGACTGCAAAAGCCACACCTCAACAGTCCCATATTTGAATCCGGAAATATTTTAGCCCTAGAAATTTTACTGCAGTGCCTTAAGTACACAGGAATCTAAGCTGGTGGAAGTATTCTGCTGAAAGCTGTAAACAGAAGTTTATGGAGACTTACAACCCAGACAAATGAAGAGGGACATCCATAGAGAGATCCAAGAGAGAAGGAGCACCAAAGCGAATGTGGAGTTTTATTTCTCAAACCCAAAAAACACAAGGTCTCATCTCCAAAGAAGCATTTTTCAAACACTGGCAAACAGGTATCTTGTCCCCAAAGATGAAGGAAAAGTCCAGTCCATTCTTACAGGAGTCATCCAAAAAAACCCAGAGCCTGAGTTAACAGGTAACTATGAGAAGCATCACTCTAAGTGTCTGGAGTTTGTCACAATTAGAAGACAAAGAGGAACTACTTATATATAGGCACATCTAACCCTCAAACAAGTATTGCTGTCATCTCCCTTCACAGTTAATTAAGAACCTGTAAACACAAACTGAGCAAACTTGAGTTCTCTCTGACGGCTTACTGAAACTTGAACTTTCCACCTCAAAACAACCACCCTGCTGTGCCACTCATGACCACAGGGGTGAAAGCTGCAGGACCAGGACACTATACTTCATTTCTAGGTCCAGAAGGCTTGTAACCTTCCTGAGGACACACAGCCCTGAGAACATCTATAACCTTATGAGCCACATTTCATTAGAATGCAATTAAAAGAATTGTTTGCCTTAAGTTCTGCTCCCAAGAAGTGAAAAACCTCATAATCAATTCTGCTGGAGAAGTAAAGATGTCTGTTGTTACATGGCTTTTTTGAGAGCTTTGACTGCTCAGGAGTTAATTACAGAACACAAACTCTCTGTGCATTCCTTTGAATATACATTTGCTCATGGAAAAATGGGCTGTGTGTATTGGCACATAAGTACTTCCTCTGTCCTGCTTACACTACATCAGTTCACTGAACAGATTTAATTTGCTGTTTCCTCCAAAGGCATTTACCTTTAACATTTTGGTTTTAACAATAGGAGTCTCTTGTATATATACACACACATAAAATGACAGCTCTTTAATGATGCTATGTCAGAAAAATGCCCTTTCTATGAAAAGTGCAGGAAAAACGTCCTTGAATATCTTAGATACAAAAGGCCAATAAATTGAATTTATGTCTCATTTAATCTACAATAGAACAGTTAGTACTTAAAGGGTACATACACTTCCCCTGGTCCCTTTCTTCCTGAGAAACTTTCAGATGCTGAAAATCAATTCCTTTTGTCTCCTTGTTATTCATCTGCTACACATTAAGGAGAAACTCTGGGCATTCAGTGATCCCACAATGGTCTTTCATCTCCAGAGAAGCCTGGTATGAATTAAAATCTTACGCTCCCTCAAATTACAGATGCATACTGCAGCACACCACTGACTTAACTGCTCCTGATTTCTGCCAGTGTTCTCAGCGTGCTGCAGCTAGCTCATCTGCATTTTTCAACTTAAGTGACTTTTCCATCCAGCTCACAGAAACTGTTTAGACAGGAGTGTACACAAATATGTGTCCTCACACATCAAGTACCTCTATCTACTCTTTTTCCCAAGTCCCTGTTGTTTAAAATTTACATTAAAAAGTGGCTTTACTAGTCAAGATGTTAGTATAAAAAAAAAAATAAATACTTCATGAAAGTAATGCTCTTTTGTTTCAGTGGTTTTGAGAAATGAAGATTATATACAAAAACTTTTAACTAATGTAATGTCTGTTTTTAAGGGCGGTTTTGATTTAGGACTCTTGTTTTTCTGTAATGGACATAAAATTTAATTGTTATCCAGATTGATGCAGCACTGGTCAAACACATGCTGCTCCTTTCACTCCCACCCTCCAGCTAGTCACGGTTTCAGATGTCCTGTACCACAGCAATTCAAGGTTTTCCCTCTCAGGTCTGAAAGTACATCAAGGCTTAACATATTTATTCTTGTTTTACTTTTGCTCTTTCAGTCTATTTTTCCTCCTTCCAAATGCTGTTTGCCCACTCCTTGACTCTGAAATACTCCCTGCAGCCAAAGCAATACATTCAAAATAAGGAAACACTTGCAAGTTTACATTCACATTCTGTCCTAAAGGAACCATCATCTTTTGCTAATCACTTCTACATTCAACACTTTCCCTAGACAAGCTTTTAGCCACCTTGCTCTACAATCTCTTACATTAAAAATTTCTTTGTTTAAATTAGATTTTAGTGTCAAATGTTTTCCACCAAGCAATCTTTTTATATATCCAATGTGGCAGTTTGAAGAGCTTTAAAATGAAGCTACTGAAAAGCCAAGTTAGAAAAGCAATGTGCACATTATATGTAACCTGAACAGCAGTTAAAAGGTAAGAACACAGTTCAAGTTCACTAGCTATTTTGGGCTCAGACTACAACATAGCCAAGAAAATTTGTAACTCAGTGTACGCCTGAAATACATATCCAAAACAACTGTGCAAAGAGTTAACAGCAGGCATTGATCTCCTGTGTCACAAAACATCCTGTCCCAGATTAAAATCAGTTCAGATACACCCATGGCTTGCAGCCACAGGTGATGCTTGCCCAGCAAGGCCCTTACCTCACTTGAATCCTCCTGCTGATTAATAACAGCTAGTGCGTCCTCTGCAGCCTGGCGCTTGGCTTCGGCAACAGTGCGCTCCATCTTGGCTCTCTCTGAAGTGATCATGTCGTGAGCTTTCCGCTCTGCCTCTGACACTGCCTTCTGCAACTCGGCCATCGCCTGGCGCTTTACTTCATTGACAGCTTCCTCTGCAAAGGAGGGAAGAAATCCTCATCAGCACAGGATGTCTGGCACGGGGCTATGTGGGACTGACGTGGGAAATGCATCACTATTATTAGGTTGAGACTATTCTCAATTATGACAGTCTTCACTCTGAGCAGAAGGACTCAGAGGAATCTGGTTAGTCAAGAATCTTCAAGACCGCTGAGGTGCTTCTCTACTTCCCCATCACCCAAGTCTCCTAACACTTGTGATGATTCCTGCTATTTTGATTCACAGTGAGTACTTCTTGAGGTACAGCCATTTCAGATCTCTGGCATAATACAATTGCAATCTATTTGAACACTGAAAAATTGGTTTTCAGCACAGCAGATATTTATATATGTTTATATATGCTTGACAATAATTCTTATTTAGGACATAATATTACAGACTTTTTAAAAACTGTATTTTTAAGCTCTGTAAGTTAAGACAGGATTTATAGTCTTTAATATTATTTTTCCCCATATGTTAACAAGTAAATACATGAAGTTAAAAAAAACCCAAGAATTTATTTAAAAATTTTAAATCACTGGTCTAATATATTTTCTTGGACATCAAGTTTTATGAGACAAAATTAAAATTTGTTTAGGAACATTCAACTGACCTCTTGATCTCTATTTCAGATCCATATTTATACTTGAAGACTTAACTTCCTGGCTCCACTGAGCTCTTGAGCACATCTCGGCCATTAACAAGCAAGCGCACCATTAACACTGAGCAGGGGCACACTGCTTCATTAAACTCAAACCTTCATGCCTCTTGTAAAACAACTGATGCACTATGAGCCCTTTCTTTGGTATATACTAGCGTCATATCTTTTATTCCAGAAAACATGAACTGTCTCAAATTAGTTATTTGGGTTTTGATGCAGGAGGAGTGCAAAGATTTTACTAATGAACAGTCTTTTAATTGATAACTAAAACAACTAATTTCTTTTTTTTTTAATTAACTGCTCTAATTAACAAGGAAACCATCCTCCCCCTGAATTAGTTTATCTAATTTTCATCTTTATTCAAAGCAAAATGACAATGATTAATTGAAAATTTAATAAGCAGTAATTATTAACTTGGCAAACCTAGTACCAATTAACACTCTATTAAAACTAATTATGACATGTTTCATTCAAGTGTTTGCTCTTAATTGTTTCATGCACTTAAAAACCACCTTAATTAAATGTTCTGTTTAATTAAAAACATAGATTTCTATTAAAAATGGTTTACCATAGATTAAAATCTAAGTATTACAACGGTGTTAAGGGTGTGAGTTTTAGTCCATGCATTTAGCCCAGGTACTTACGTGCATGTACATGCACACAGGCCCAACCCTTATGTACAGATACTGTCACTCCCTCGAGTTATGTCTGATAGCTCTGCACTTGCTATTTAAAAATAAAGACCACATGAAGTCTCCATTTTCAGTTATTAAACAAACTACAATAAAAACTTAACTTTAAGCTTTGTACTGACTAAAACTGACTAATTAAAATGAAAGAAGAGTTCTGTTGAGGGGTGTGTGTGCGTGTTATATGTGTGAAAGCCATGTTTCAGCTGGAGTATTCAAGGGGGTGGGAAGGGATTTCGAGATAAAACTTATGCCTTTATTTTTATGAGTCTGAAAATATGCCCTTATATTACCCTACCATAAATGTTGTTTAGGGGAAAGCCTCAGGAGAGGAAAAAATCGTACCCTTCAACCATACAGCCAAGGCTTAATTTACTTTGAATATTCAAGGTGAATTAAAATTCTATCTAAATGGCAATACAGGACAATAATTTTTGCTTACGATCAAAGCTACAGCTAGTCTAATTGTATATGCAAATCAGGCAATTTATATTTAAATTATGCATTCCTATTCTAGTCCCACAGGCACACACTGATCAGCAATGGGAATTGGTAGGACATTTGCAAGGTGCTTGAATATTTATTACCAACTGCAACCATTCACTGATCACAAAAAAAGAAATATACCCAGGCAAACATACAGATGCAATTTTATTACCATTTTCATAAAAATGAGGCAACTTAAATACAGGCTATTCGTGTCTATGAACTGCAGTTACTAACAAAGTGGATTTCTTTAAGAAAATCTGTATTCTTGCTGATATTTGCTACAAATAGAAATTATCTTTGTATATTATGATGCACTTTCATTGTATCATATAAATTTAGTTTTACATTTAGGTGTTTGCCATAGTTAGAAATTACAGTTTCTTTTACCAAACACAAGCAAAATATTCTATCATTTTCACAAGGACTTCTAGTTTCAGTTTTTCATCCTAGATAAGCTACTTCTTTTCAGTCCAAACATAGAAATTGAAAATTATATTTTATCTTCCATATTGCTTTTTTTGCAAAGCTTCTGAGAGCGTGAAGATGCTGAAAGTGCTTATGAGGCCATATGCCTGACAGATATGTTTTATTTGGCTTAAACTTTTGATTGAATTTTAGTATTTTCATTAACTTTGATGACAGAATTTATGCTGTATTAAGTGTGAAAACAAATAGTTAAAATATGTCGGGGGCTTGGTCACAACGTACTATCATTATTTCAATATACTGCGAACTCATGGACACCCAAATAAACTAAATGAAATTTCATATTCCTGATTTTCTTCACAGCTTCTCAAACTAAATTTTTCCACCACCTACTGATACTTTATAGACATAGAATGCAGGCTTCATAGTTTAAGATAACAAGAAAGACTGTAATATTTGCACAAGAAGAGTTATGGGTGACAGTGAAGATTTTATTTGCCTTGAGAATGCTGAACTTATGAAGTCTGAGAATGATACCAGCACTCTTACTTTCTCTGCACTTCTAGAGAAAGGAAGAGTGATTAGATTAGAAGATCAGAAAATATAGACCCGGAAGTTTTTAAAACCACGTATCTAAGATGCATGTACCTGCATCCTCCACCTTCCCACCAATAACAAGCATTCTTGGCACAAACTCAACCCTATAATTTTAGGAATGTAATTGAAATCTTCCTTGCCTCTGAGTAGCAATAACTCATCAAAGAACCTCCAGGAAGAAAACAGTTTGAGTGGAATAGGCATTACTCAGCATGGTCTGAGGTCCTTCGAGCAGACTCAGGGAGAGGTACTTGACTCATCCTTCACCCAACGTGATAATTCACCAGCCAGGTCCTGGTCACCTCTCTCACATCATGAGCACACTTGGTCCACATGATGAGAAAAGAAATTCTGCATCATCTCACTCTCAGGCTGACCCTGGCAAAGGCAGCCATCAGCAGTTGGTGACAAGAGTTAACTCAGCATCACATCCCAAAATGCATCATCTCTTTCTCAGAACTACAGTGTACAATGTACAGAACCCGTATTGTCTTTGTATAGCAAAGTATGGTCATTTCACACCTCTTTTGCAGCTCTAGAGCTTACAACTGGACTACCATGGACAACAGGCCTGGCTAAATGACAGGGGATGGCTGGAAAACAGTTTCTGCATGACACAGAAAAAACTATGGCCACTGCCCACACTGGGCCTGGGACCATCTTCATATTTAATAAAGAGAAATAGGCATTTCCAGAGAGCAAGTCATCCAACCTATGATCTGATCAATCTTCATTACCTGCCTCCCTCCCTCTTAACTACTGAGGAGCACTAAAAACTTGTCTTGGACTCTTCATTTCATATCCATAATTGAATGAGGTGAATCAGGGCACTGATGACTGCTTTCCACTGATGTATGCAACTGAATTGGACTTGCATAGCTTTAACTGACAAGGTACTCCAAAATATGTTCTTGTTCCAGCAATCACAAAAGCACACGTCTAACTTGGAATATTTCAAGAATTTACTCTCTAAAAGTTTAAAGTGAATCCCTTTGCCACATGCTTTCATGATTGCTTATTAACCCTTTTTATGCCACATTCTTTCTGTGCAATGGATTCAGCATTCCAAAGGGACTTTCACACTTGATTCAGCTGTCTGTACATTGGTCTTTACAGACATTTGACATACCAAGAGATCTATACTCAGCCAGCAGAAATGACCCGTGAGAGATCTGTAGCCTTCTTAACTGCCAGTTGCACCCCAGCCAGGAAACTGTGGAACATCTTAAATGGCATTAGAGACCTATTCTTACAGAGCTGAATTGCACCTTTACTGCCTTGAATTGATCCTGAAATTGTGGAGACCTCCAACTTCAGTGCACTCTCCTGAACATGCAGGCCCATTATTTTCGAAAGCAGTATGCTTTCTGATGTTTTACTACTCTTAGTAACAGATATAGATATGCATCCTGAGAAGAGTCACACCTTTTTTATTCTCCAATTCACAGGCATGTTCAGTTGGTTTAAACCCAACATCAGCCTGAAAATAAGAGACTAGAAATGAGACCTAAAGGAAAAACTTTGTTTCAAAGGAACTGATGACATAGATGTTCACAAGATGACATGTCACAGCTCCTGTACACTGCCATTTGTGGATACATGTAATGTGAATACACATTAAATTTCATAAGCCAAGCCAAAAGCTTCAATGAACTTGTGTTAATTATGAAGAAACTTTTTTCTTTTATTGTATTGCACCTATGAGTCATAAATGACCTAGATTTTGCAAGAGGGATTAAAGTTTTGAAATGCAACTCAAAAATGTTTCTGGCACTGCATATTTTTTCGTATTTTTCATTTAAGATGTTAATATAAATATGACAAAATAAACTACAAAAAGACTTTTGGGCACTAAGTTACAAAGGTTACATTTTCCTTGGGCAAAAAGAAAAATATGTACATTGTTTTGCTATTTTTCACAAAAAATGCAGTATTTTTAAAAATACTAACATATTAAAAACTGTAGACTTTACACGATAAGCCCATATTACAGAAAAAACACAATTTCTTGTCTGATGCAACAATATAACATGTCAGCATAACATTTTTACATGTATGCTCTCTAATTTAACACACACAGCAAACACAGGAGATTTGATCAGAAAGCATCAAAACTGCTGCCTATTTGCCATTTAATCATTAACTGCTGTTCAGACAGCTGCTGTAGGCTTTGTGATTATACAGGTGTTCAAAAGGAGGGGGGTGTGTACGAGTGTATATATAGAAGTTCAACTACGTTGCTGGAGTTCAAGAGCTGCCTCCTGGCCCCTCTGAAAGGAAGCTCTGATGTCAGTGTCAAAAGAGCAAAGGTTTAGCTCCAGCACCACAGTGGGATTCTCGTCAGGAAACTCCTGTGCTCAGGCAGAGTTTCAAAGTGTTGACGAAAACTTTGTATGACAACAACGTTACACCCATGGTGCTTTCCAGGCACAGGCAGATACTGTCAATGCCTGCAAACACTCAGAGCAGCTCCAGAGATGTGAACTTGCTTACTTCATGGAAAACTTTGTAGGTTTACGAGCACAGGCTTCACTGGGGGCTGACAGGCACAAAATCTTTTTTAAATTAAAAATAGTTACACAGCATAGTTGAAGCTTTTTCTCCAGCATGTATACTTAGGTTTTTTCCTCTCCTTCTGGAATTCTTACCTTAACTAGGTAAGAACCTTGAAGCTTAAATAAAAAGACAAAACCCCACACTAACTACTTTTTAAACTGCTGACAGACTGAAACTTTAACATATCAAGTTTTAGCCTGAAACCAGTAGAAGACCTGAGAATAGTGGTTCTTATTGGAAGTACTGATATTCCCCTAACTATAGCAGCAGATGCTTCTAGTATAAAATTATTTAATGCCCTGAGCAATTCCAGTTTAAGATTATTAAACACAATTTCTTCTTGTTACTAGTAAGCCCTTCCTCCGCCTCCCCATTCCTCACATTAGTACATTAACAACTGCACACAGCTGCCAGAAGACTAAGCTGGTGTTTTTAAACAGTTCTTACCAGCTTTCTTCCAGATCTCCTCTGGCACGTATCCAGACGCAGGCCTGTGAAGGAATTCCCGATGAGATTCTGCAGAAGAGGATGCAGAGGGAAAAAGAAAGAGCATCATAAGCAATGCTTGCTTGTTGAAAACAAGGCTTAGAGAACTTACTTATTGCTCAGACAAAAGAATCATGTGAGGTTTTTCTTTCCTCAAAACAAAACAGATTCCATGACCATAGCTCATGAAAATCTGGTCACATAGACCAGATCAGTGTTCATGACTTGAACGTCTCATCTTAAGCCAAGCTGAGACTATTTAATTTATTTTTATTTTACAGTGTTTTGAGTCAACACTACATGACAGTTTCCACACTTTTAAGGCAGGCTTTGCAAGATGAACTGAGGGACTGATGCGCTTTATCCTTTGTCATTATACTTATGGAAAGGAAGAAGATAGAAGGAAACAGTACGGGTTTGGCACTTCTATGCAAACAGAACAGCTACTGATGTGTGCAGATAAAAGACATGATGCCATTCCAGTGACCAAATAAGCTGTCCACAGAAAAAGAGAAAGGTGTTTCTCTATGTTCAGAGCTATGCTTTCCTATAGTTGATCCCATGTTGGCAACTATAGCTGCAAGAGTTTGAAAAACAGAACCTTTAACTTTAGGTTAAGCCCTAAATACATGTGCTGCCAAACCACCTCACTAAAGCTGAAGCTCATAATTCACCCATACATTTCAATCACATTTTGACAGCTTTTTCCACCTCTCCTCTTTTTGTTTTTTTTAAAGGGTTTAACCTCTGGGCCTGGGCCTAAGAGCTCTAAAATCAGCAAGATCCCTTCCACACAGACTTCAAAGACATAAGATCAGACAATACAGAAAGAAAATTCATTTGGCCTGAAATTTAGCATACAGATCCTAAGCAGATGAAAAGCTGCTCTTTTCAAATATGATTTAAAAACTGATTAACTATTTTTCAAAATAACAGAGGAGAAAATTTAAAAAAAAATCAAACACATAAAACTAAAGTTCACTGCCATGGTTCCTATTGCCTGTGATCCTGAGTTCAATTGTCTAAATAAAATAACTCAATTTGGTAATTTAGAGATAGGTTTGAATCTTTTTAGAGGTGCTGCTAGAAATCAAACATCCTGTTTGATGTCTGATCTTGAAATAACAAAAGTACACATGAAATTCTTTGAATAATATTTTTAAATAAATATATTCATTTTTGTATCAGTTATTTTTTGCTAACTTGGTCAAAAAGTTGTATTTTTAAGAAGGTTGAATCATCAGGTTTTTCAAATAATTTTTTGCACCACTATATATATGCATGCAGCACTGTTTACATACAGCAGCCTGCATAAATTTAAATGCATTTAAAAGATGACACTTAATATTGCAGACAGATAACAAAGGTGGAAATGACAGGGGCTGTTTCAAGTACACAGCAAGTAGGGAATCCCAAACCCTGCAGACTGTTTCACAGATGCAGTTTCTATCATGAGAGTCTGCAGACACCAACGGAGCTGGTTGAATCCTCCCATGTGATAGGCAGCTAAGTGGATTTCCCTGGCTTTTCTATTTGTCACCAAAGTACGGGATAACAATAAAATGGATTTTTGTTGGCAGAATTTCATACCTCTCAAGCAGTAAATGATGAGTGTTTTTGTAGATTTTGCAAAACAGCTATTTATATTGGTTTAATCAACTTGATAGAGGACTTCAGACCTAATACCAAAAATGGGAAAATTCTCAGTATCACTTGGCTTATATGATTCTGGAGACGACAAATATTCTTGTGTACACTTGTCTCACCCTTACAGGCTTTCAGACTTATGGGCAGAGTGCCAGTTCAGTTAGAGGAACAGAGGCAGCAGCAGACAACATTTATTGAAAGCTCAGGAAAACTAAAGATAAAAAAAAACACTCTCATTTGCTCTTTATGCAATATCTGAAGGAAAAGACCCAACCAGGCTCCAAATGTGGCAAAACAAGGGATTTGCTGCATTCACATCTTGTACTTTGTGTTGAGTTTTCCTGTCTGCTATTTAAGGTATCATCCACTGCAAGGAGTTCATAACCTTGATTTAAAAGCTTATGGTACTTAGTATTAAAAAAAAAAAAAAAGAGAGAGACAAAGAGATGTGGAACTGATTTTTTGGTACACATGACTTTCCAAAAGTGGAATTCAATGACATAAATGACCAGATTGCCAGCTAATTGTTAGAATTTCCAAAACATAAACATCAATCAAGGTCTTATTCCAACCACAAATTATTTACATAAGGAATGAGATCCTCTGCAAGAAGAATTAAATCAAGAGCTTGTGAGAGACTTTCCCATAGTTTGGAATGGTGCACAGAAAAAGACAAGAAGCACTTATGAAGACAATAAAAACCATATTTTCCAAGCAAGAAAAATATTATTAACATGGCTATTGTTTAGACAGTGGTGATGAGTATGTGAAAAAATCTGCTTTCAAGGTTAAAATACAGGACATAACCAGAGGATATAAGTCTCATATTACTTGTATTTTTAAGGTAAGGTCTCCTTCAGCTTAAGAATCACAGAAGTTGCTCATTAAAACTGAAGTACAAAAGATCTTAACTTTGACATCTAGAAAACTCAAACCAGGAGTAACATAATTGAGTGAAGTTCCCAAAATACTAAAGGTAAAAGCAACTGCAAAAAGCCATAATGAGGAAAACATATTGACTGACTAACTGCAGCTCCTAGAAGTAAAAGTAAATGCTGCCTGGAAGGAAACAGAATGAAATCAGACAAAATAGGAATAACCTGAAGTGACAAGGTAGCTCATACAGAAAAGAATAACGGAGAAGGCTTAAACTGTCAAACATAGTAGCAAAGGTTTTTTAATTATGAAAACGCAACAATGCTATCATGCAAAACAACAGGATGTACACTACCGAATTTACTTGAAATTCATGACAAGGCATAGTTTGAAAGTGTGTATTGGTAATTAGTCTGATTCCTACTGAACCAGATGAAAAAGCTCAACGAGGAAAATAAAAAAGCACATATACATGAGAGTAATCAGTAATTGTCTGCAAACTGCTTAAATGAAATAAAATAAAAGAGATTTTTGATATCAGAAATGGTTCTTGCATTTCCTATTTCAATGTGAAATAAACTTGTGAAATAGCAAGAAAGTTGTTGGACTGTGCCAGAAGAATACACATGAGGAAAACACACAAAAACTGGCCTTTGTTTCCAAC
The DNA here is from genome assembly GCA_013390005.1 of Calyptomena viridis. NCBI lineage: Eukaryota > Metazoa > Chordata > Aves > Passeriformes > Eurylaimidae > Calyptomena > Calyptomena viridis. The sequence continues at coordinate 74,645 of WEIV01009511.1, forward strand.
TCTCACATTCTATTGAACACTTTTGGTGGATNAGCTCCAAATAATATATACATACAGATCTGAAGACATGTAATACTGAATGAGACTACCTTGCACCTGGTTGGGGGGCATATGTTTGTAGTATTTTTACAAACTTCTTTGCCCTCTAATACATTTTCCNGATAAAGAGAACAGGTGCTGAAAGTACTTAAAAGAGAGAGACCTGGTGGGACTTGTAGAGTTGTAAGACCTGCAATATATATGGGCGTGGGAAGCAAAACTGAAATGAAAAACTAGGACTAAATAAAAGATATGAACTATTTGATAATAAGGCTCAAACCAAATAATCACAGAATAGAAAGACTTAGAAGGAAAAGATACATTTAAAACCTTCAAAAAGTTTAATCCATATTTGGAAAGAAGGATAGAAGATGGGTTGGCAATACAAAAGAATGAAGGTTTTTATCACTGGACAATGACATGCAAGCCCATAACACAAAGTATGAAGAAATGAACAGCTGATCTTCTGATGATCTTTTAGAATTTACTGTATTTATGATAATCTGGCAGGAACGACAATACACCTATATACTGTACTGAATATTTGGGTACAAAAATAAAAAAGCTACATATAACCAGCCCTGAATTACAGATTATTTCACAAATGAAATACACATGCTTTTATATGTATTTCTATGGTTTTCATATTTCATATGCAAGTTTTGCTTCATTCTACCCTATAATAAATGGAACACTGCTTGTGGGACACAGAAAACAAACAAAAAACTTCTCAGAGCAACAAATATCAAATATTCACTGCCTTGTTTGCAAGAGCCAAGCTCAGAAGCATGCCAGCTCCAAATAATATATACATACAGATCTGAAGACATGTAATACTGAATGAGACTACCTTGCACCTGGTTGGGGGGCATATGTTTGTAGTATTTTTACATACTTCTTTGCCCTCTAATACATTTTCCTGACTATTACACCACTCCTTGAAATTGTGCTAAAATCATAGTTGTGTTCTCATTTTAAAAGAATAAGAAGAGCAAAACCACACAGGTACTGTATTACTGAATCATCCTCAACCAAGGGTAAGTCATAACCAGACACCGAGAATACAAAGGAGCAATGATCCTGCAGCTGGAGCCCTACCCAACAGCACACACTTCAGTACGCCCCAATCTAGCCCAAATCTAGCCCAAACCTCCCGTGCAGTGACTGGATTAAGAGCAATATTAATATCAGTGACTGGTATTACAGAGGCTTTACATTTTAGAATTACAAGTTATAAATGTAACTGTGGCATTCACAGCATTACAGTTAGCTCATGTTGAGAGTATCATGCATATCACAGCAATGCTGATTATCTGTAAATGGTAAAAGAATAGTTGTATAATCACAGCATGACTAGACATGTATCAGCAGGAATGCTCTGGCTAACACTGAAAACATGATGGTGAACAACCTTAACTAAAATATAAACTAGGTCTGAAATAGTTAACATTTAAAAATGNACTCTTAGGATGAAAGTTGCAGTCTTGCTGCAGTGTGTAGTACTGAAATTCTTCAGCAGAAACAGAGGAGTTGGATGATGTATTATTCACTTCATAGACCATCACTGTTAATCAAGTGAATTATTATAAAGTCTGAGTCATTTTTAGACTTTCATAAACATGTATTATTCAGACTGAAAAGAACAGACTCATCTTCAACACACTCTTGGAGAATAAAGAGAGCTTGTAACCTCTTGTATCTGGCTAATGCTTGTATTGGATTACATTGCATTAAAATTAATGATCAAATATTTAATTTGATTTCTTAATTAAAAATATCAACAGAAAAATATTGATCAGATACTGCAAACTGTCATGCTCAACACGATTTACAGGGATGTCAATTTAAAAGAAGCACAAAAATCTTTGGCAGAAAAAAAGGTCTACTGGTTTAAAATGACAGCCAGAATTTTTCTTCAATTATTTTCAGACTCAGACTATCTGTGCTAAATTTCAGCTCAGTTTTTCNATTATACATTTGAATGTTAGGAGTTTTCATTTTGTTAACTAGTTTACTACTAGATTTGAGGAAATATAAGGATTACCCTTCCATAGACTCCAAATTAAGTATTTCCTCTCTGTCATGTCAGACATAAAAGCACATGGATCCTACATGACTGAAGCAAGCCAGGTTTCACGTTCGTGAGTCCAAGAAGTATTTTCTCAACCATATAGCCAAAATGTACATGTTAAAATTGAATGGACTCACTCCAACCAGTTCAGTTGTACCCACAGTACTGCAGAGATGACTGGTGTGTCCAATGCCAAAGGCTGTGCTGTATAATGTCTTTTAAGCCATCAGACTTTGCTGTTTCCAAGAATTCATCTTGATAAAAACAAAGACAATATGCTAATACAGGATCTAATTGTATGCTTGATGTTTGCTTTATCTTTTGCACCTGTTTGTTGTGGTTATGACTATTTTTGTTGGATTGTAATATTATCTATGAAGTTTTGATGAACGTCATGAGTTCCAGTTTCCTTGGGGAAACATAAAAACTCAAGTTGCTTTTCATTTTTTTACCTACTAACTTACAGTCACAAGCCCCATGGCCTGGGTCTTTTTGCATCACAGCTTTACTGGAGAAGTGTGCCACTGCTTTTGATCTAGGGACTTACTCACAAGTGTTCTTCCCGAAGCTACAGATGTGATTGATATTTCAGATGCCGTATTTATAAGTCTTTCTTTACATTAAATTTAACACTATTCATACAAGCCATTACCTTAACGCTTCTTTCTGAGATGGGCTCCTCTAGTCCCTAGACTTATTAGCAAACTTGGGAAGAGCATTTCCACAACCCTTCCGTCCACTGACTGAAGTTAATTCACAGAGGTATTGACTCAGATAATTTGACACACACACACAAAAATTTGTTTGTTCTCAAGAGGCACTAAATAGTACAGTAATAACTCTAAAGAAGTTTTTGACTTAGTATGGCATTTGTAATGGCAAAAGGAAAACACAGCCTTAAATAAATATAGTGCAAAATAACACAAACATACAATTCTAACAAGCACAATTTACAATGTTTTTCAGTAGATGGCATTGGATATGGATAATTTCTTTTTAAAGATAAATATTAGACAAGCAAGCATAGTTTGCTGTTCTCTTCAAAAGAGCAAAGAAAATAAAAAAGGCATCACCAAGTTGTGTTTCTTTAACTGCCATGAAAGTGAGAGGATGGGGTAGAAGAAGGCCAACATACTAACAAATTACAGAAAGCCCACAAAGTAAAAGCTTGTTTGTATACAGCAGAGGCCTCTTGGAG
>WEIV01009511.1:78611-93611 GCA_013390005.1 Calyptomena viridis
GGCCTCTTGGAGTAGTTGTGCGAGGTACCATGCAAGTTCGACTGTGAAAGTCTGCAGGGGGTGAAAGGCCAGCTGCTTGTCAGTCCTTTTAAGAGGGCTCTGCAGCTTGAGGCAAAGCCTGAGCAGCTTCATGTAACTACATGACAAGCAGGACCCAAACTACCTCAGACACACCTACATGAGCTGCAGCAGTGGACACAGAAGTGCATGGCTGTGGGCATCTCAAATCTTGTTTCTTTCTCAAACAGAAACCAAGTACAGTTAAGAAGTGCCCATACCTTTGTATGTCCCTTCATTCCCTTAGAAAGACAACTTCCAAGTTAAGTAATTTGACTCAAGAAGGTAAAAGCCCTTGGTTTCCAAGTGCAAACAATAGAGAAGCACCTACAGATTTCCTTAATCAAGTAGGCAAGGGAGGGAGTCAGAAAGGACAGAGAGGGCACATCTCTCTGCTCTGCCACCCCTACATGAAAGTCTGTTCTACCACCCCACCAGTCTCAGACTTGACTGAATAGCAAGCAAATTACCAAGCATCACACAAAAAACCAAATATAATCTTCATCTAACACTTAGCTGAGCTTACAAAGAATCAGTAAACAATTTTTAATGAGGATACTGTACCTAATGAAACTGGATCTGGATTCACTGGACTCTGTTGTCTGGAATGACTACTGCTGCTGTTTCCACTTTTTTTTAAATCTTCCGCATCACTGTACCGCCGTATCCAGTAATTAAGCTCCTCTCGATCTGCTTCCTGACATCGCCGTAGTACAGTGAGAGATCGCCTAGTTTTTTCCACCATGTCCATTATACAGTTCAACAACTATTCACAGCAGTGGATGGAGCAGAGGACAAAAGAACATTTTATTCACAGAGTGGCATAAAAATAAAGAAAACATTAACATGCTGAGTGCCTGGGTTTTAATAATGGAGGAGTCCCCACTGCTATCTCAAATATAGCTGAAAATTCTAGATTTGTTTTAAGAATAACAATTCCTTCCTTTTTAACTGGTGATCCTAAACTTTATGGACAGGGATTCACAGGAAAAAGAGTAAAGACAAGGAGGAAAAGACTGAACAGGCTGCAGTCCTACCACCAGTATTACACAGCACCTCGGAGACCAGGAGATCTGGTCCAGACCTGAGGCCTACAAATGTTTTAAGAGCTAATAAATTCAAAGAACAAGTCCAATGTGCCCCAGACCCAGAGTTTATAGAGAAGACTCCATTCCTTTTTTGGCAGACTGTAATAATTAGGATACTGCAGGAGGCACCTAACAGCAAGGGCTGGTATGATCTACCTAATGGGGAACATGAAGCCCCTTGATTTAATCACCAATGTTTTCAAAACTTGTCCCGGGATTCACATTTGTTTTAAAAGAAAAAATGTTAATTCCTATCTTAGAAGGGTTCCTTTCAGACAATTACACATAAAAGTATATGTAGNATTATTTGCTAACTCAGTGTTATCAAATACTAGCTGTACTTCAGAGTTGAAAAAATATTAGTATAAACTGAATGTTATTTCACTAAACGCAGTAATTACTACCATGTCAACAGAGTGCCATTAAGGGTTCATCCCTTCACAGATGTTTAGACAACATGTGGTGAAAATGTAGCACATATATCAGAGCAGCTGACAACATGATACAACCAAGCCAGTATTTATTATCAACACTCAAGGGTAACCAACACTTGTTCTTTGTTTAGCCTCCTCTATACAGATGCTGAATAACTGTAATGTTCCACTTTTATTGAAAATTTGTTTAAAACAAGAAAGAATAGCACGTGCAGATGTGTACCAATCCAGGCATATCCAAGAGCATCAGACAACCCACTAAAACAAATTGTGCTGCACAGGGTGTGGCTGCTGCTTCTGCTGTTCACATCCTGTGCAGACATCCCCACTCTTGAGATGTCACACACAAAACTTCTCCAAAAGATATTAATTTCTTCTTCTGTAAGCTGAAATCAAGCTATATTGATGTCATTATCATTACAAATATGGCATTAGAAGAAGAAAAATTAAAAAAAGCTCTACTTATCCTTGCCTGCCATACACCTGAGTGTCCATGTTACCTATGCTGCTTGAAAGCACAGGTTCCTCCCTCTTCTGACTCTCTTGCTTAAAGACAAAATTCCAGCCAGTTTTACAAATATATTGTGAAATAAGGCCATTAGAAGCGGCTAGATGGACAAACAGCTATGAAGGCTATATCTGAATGGCAGGTAAAAAAGTCCCATTCACAATACAGAATTAAAACAGAAACCTAAAAAAACAATGCAGAAAATCAACGTGCCTTACCCATAGGTCTGTTTCTGTCCCTGAGGTCCCTGTGGTTGGGGTGTCTGTATGAGTCCCTGTAGTGGTGGGCAATGGCCATATCATCCAAACGATAATGCTGAGGTGGAGGTGGGGTGGGATGAGGCAGACCATTGGGCTGATAAGATAAGCCATTATTTGGACTGTACCGCTGGCCTGGGCTAATAGTGCAGGGCCGCTTGCTTGGATGCTCTGAGTGCAAAGGCTCTCTGTCAAAGCCATTTTCTTTGGTTCTGAAAAACAAAGCAAAGGAACTTTAATTTACTTACTGAGCCAGAGCTTGGGAACACACACCTCACCTACACATGCAGCTTCAGCAACTAAAGTTTGTTCTTTCATTTTTCTCCAAGGGTGTGATGTTGCAGAACATTTCATAACACTGCACATTTGAAACATACAAAGGACTCATTCACTTTGTCTAACTATCCTGTAACTTGATAAATACCAGCAGGCTGAGCCTTCTCATAGAGCCACTTAAAGAGGGGCTGGAGAGCAAAAAGCTGGAATCAGTGACTGATGGGATGGATACACACGTAATTACAGAGCTGAAACAATGAACAAATCAATCTAGAGACCAAGAAATTCCTACTTTCAGTAGTGCTAGTGCTTATAAGTGATTAGGAGAAATATGCAGTTCAAGAAATGTTTTTTTCAAGAGGATAGCAGACAATCTGAAGATAGTGCATGTCAGTGTGCTGAAGATTAGCATGCTTCCATCAAGATCAGTGTCACACGGAGACTTTGGGGAAGAATGACTCTAGATGATAAGAAACGCTTCCTTTAGAGATTTTTGCAGAGTCTGGGCTATTTCAGTCAAAGGTGCTGTGACTGTCAGTAATTTTTCAGGAATATGTGGTTAAACTCAGGTCCCCAGTAGCGTTCAGGATTTCCCGCTCCATTACTCTTAGGCAGGGGGTTTATGCTCAGGCAACTTGGAAGAGTTATTGGGGAGAAGGACAGTTTTTTATGTTCCAGATACTCTTTAACTCAATTCATAATCAGCTATTTCCAAAGAAGTCTCTACCTGACACTTCTGTCTGAGAACCTTGAACTCAATTAATTTTCCATTAAAATAAAAAAAAAAAAAGAAGAAGAAAGACTAGAGTTACTTCAATGGAATAAACAAAATCTACAAAATATTGTCTTGGATCTGCAAATTTATTAGATATAAATACTGCAAACTGTTGAGGTTTATTAAACAACTGATACATTCCACTTTTTTTAAAAGGGAACTTTATACTCTGTAAGAAATGGATGGCATAATGTCTCTTTCCTAGTAACTACACAATTTTTTTGCCACTTTGACAGAAAGGTAAATTTGATCTAATTTTCTTGTTTGCCTGCAGTTAAAATCAATTGCCCCACTATCCAACCCTCCACCAGAAAGGAACCAACCACCCTTGAGCAACTGTCTGTGGGGAAACACTCAGTGTATTAATTGTCACCCCTCAACAGTTCTCCTTTACTGCCAACGAGAGGAAGGCTGAAACCAAATTATTGCCAATATCCTCCAAGAGAGAGGATCAAACTAAGATCTTGTAATTACCAGCAGGAAATTAAAGGACAGGCTGCACTGTTTTCAGAAGGAGTGAAGTGATTACTAATGCCAGAGAAGCTGCAGGTATCTATATTTTATATCATAACTTGGTAAAAAGGGGGGAATCTTTCACCAATACAGCAGGACAGCTATTCTAATTTTGGGCAGATATAAAAGACACACTTTGTTAGAGTATGTACCTTGTTCCAAAGCAGACGAAGCATGGCTGTGAAAACTCCTAACCAGGAAAATCTCAGGTTCATCATATATTTTTAATTACTTTTGGCATGATGGAACTTGCAATAACTCCCAATGGGTAGTGATGTTTCTGACAGCTCTTCAAGACAAGTTTTGCATTTAGTTGCTGGCGTGTGTTTTCTTTGCATATATCCACTCGAACTCCATGTCCCAGTCTTCCAATTGTAAAAATACTATGTAAGCAAAAAAATAGACCTTTCTGTCTGAACAAGACAAGCTATTTGTTCGCCTAAGCTTTTTTAGTGTTACAGTTAGAATGGTCTCTAACTTAGATGGGGAAAAATCAGAAAACAGTAAATAATTAAATAACTTCCTTGACTTTTTTTTATCACTTGGTGTAGGGAAAGTAAAGCAGAAAACTGGGACAAGTGGAATCCAGTTTTCCTTTTCTGCACTATAAATTGATGTTAAAATAGGTACATTTTCATACCAATGTACCTATTTGTGTCTTAACATACAGATATTTCTGTGGTTTTTTAGGAATTCTTTGTACTTTATTACCTTAACTGGAATGCACTGCATTTGCTTGGACAACACACCAGCATATTCACTGAATTTTAACTGACACAGAAATCAACATGACCACTGACTGAAATTAAAATCATATTTTTGCTACTACTATGCTGGATAACAGCCGTCATGCCTTTTACGGGTGTTAAAATTTTAACTCTACAATTTGCTGTCATATTTTCTGCACTGACCAAATAAATAGCTTAGTAGAATACCAGAATGCGATAGCACATAAACTCATTTTATGTTTCTGACCATATAAAATATACTAAAAAAATAACAACTCAGAAAACCTCTTCAGAACAGGAGTCAATGCCAAATTTACTATATCTGAATATACTGACTATAATGGTAAAAGAAAAAAAGTATCAAAAACTGCCATAATTCAGATGTTCTGAACTCAACCTACTAGCCTGCTTCTGACCTCAGCCCTCCTCATTCTTTCAGGTCTCACCCTTTGGGACAACGGCATTTCCCCAGGTGACTGAGGATCCACTCCTATTTTCCTGTTTNCAGGTCCCCAGTAGCGTTCAGGATTTCCCGCTCCATTACTCTTAGGCAGGGGGTTTATGCTCAGGCAACTTGGAAGAGTTATTGGGGAGAAGGACAGTTTTTTATGTTCCAGATACTCTTTAACTCAATTCATAATCAGCTATTTCCAAAGAAGTCTCTACCTGACACTTCTGTCTGAGAACCTTGAACTCAATTAATTTTCCATTAAAATAAAAAAAAAAAAAAAAAAAAAGAAAGACTAGAGTTACTTCAATGGAATAAACAAAATCTACAAAATATTGTCTTGGATCTGCAAATTTATTAGATATAAATACTGCAAACTGTTGAGGTTTATTAAACAACTGATACATTCCACTTTTTTTAAAAGGGAACTTTATACTCTGTAAGAAATGGATGGCATAATGTCTCTTTCCTAGTAACTACACAATTTTTTTGCCACTTTGACAGAAAGGTAAATTTGATCTAATTTTCTTGTTTGCCTGCAGTTAAAATCAATTGCCCCACTATCCAACCCTCCACCAGAAAGGAACCAACCACCCTTGAGCAACTGTCTGTGGGGAAACACTCAGTGTATTAATTGTCACCCCTCAACAGTTCTCCTTTACTGCCAACGAGAGGAAGGCTGAAACCAAATTATTGCCAATATCCTCCAAGAGAGAGGATCAAACTAAGATCTTGTAATTACCAGCAGGAAATTAAAGGACAGGCTGCACTGTTTTCAGAAGGAGTGAAGTGATTACTAATGCCAGAGAAGCTGCAGGTATCTATATTTTATATCATAACTTGGTAAAAAGGGGGGAATCTTTCACCAATACAGCAGGACAGCTATTCTAATTTTGGGCAGATATAAAAGACACACTTTGTTAGAGTATGTACCTTGTTCCAAAGCAGACGAAGCATGGCTGTGAAAACTCCTAACCAGGAAAATCTCAGGTTCATCATATATTTTTAATTACTTTTGGCATGATGGAACTTGCAATAACTCCCAATGGGTAGTGATGTTTCTGACAGCTCTTCAAGACAAGTTTTGCATTTAGTTGCTGGCGTGTGTTTTCTTTGCATATATCCACTCGAACTCCATGTCCCAGTCTTCCAATTGTAAAAATACTATGTAAGCAAAAAAATAGACCTTTCTGTCTGAACAAGACAAGCTATTTGTTCGCCTAAGCTTTTTTAGTGTTACAGTTAGAATGGTCTCTAACTTAGATGGGGAAAAATCAGAAAACAGTAAATAATTAAATAACTTCCTTGACTTTTTTTTATCACTTGGTGTAGGGAAAGTAAAGCAGAAAACTGGGACAAGTGGAATCCAGTTTTCCTTTTCTGCACTATAAATTGATGTTAAAATAGGTACATTTTCATACCAATGTACCTATTTGTGTCTTAACATACAGATATTTCTGTGGTTTTTTAGGAATTCTTTGTACTTTATTACCTTAACTGGAATGCACTGCATTTGCTTGGACAACACACCAGCATATTCACTGAATTTTAACTGACACAGAAATCAACATGACCACTGACTGAAATTAAAATCATATTTTTGCTACTACTATGCTGGATAACAGCCGTCATGCCTTTTACGGGTGTTAAAATTTTAACTCTACAATTTGCTGTCATATTTTCTGCACTGACCAAATAAATAGCTTAGTAGAATACCAGAATGCGATAGCACATAAACTCATTTTATGTTTCTGACCATATAAAATATACTAAAAAAATAACAACTCAGAAAACCTCTTCAGAACAGGAGTCAATGCCAAATTTACTATATCTGAATATACTGACTATAATGGTAAAAGAAAAAAAGTATCAAAAACTGCCATAATTCAGATGTTCTGAACTCAACCTACTAGCCTGCTTCTGACCTCAGCCCTCCTCATTCTTTCAGGTCTCACCCTTTGGGACAACGGCATTTCCCCAGGTGACTGAGGATCCACTCCTATTTTCCTGTTTCTGTAATTGGCAGACCCATGTGAATCCCAGCTCCAAATATAACACTGTCAAAGTTTTAATCTGTTTTCATCTGATTTTTACCTGATTCATCTGATTTTGCAAAGAAACCACTGGCTGTAGAGAGGAAGTAACACCGAATGTGTAGGAAACCTAATTGACACTTTTTTTTTTGCTCCTGTTGGACACATTTTCCCTGATGTGCACATAAAATGACACTGTTGTTTGGAAAATGGGCAATATGATAAAGATAGAGTCCTTCAGTTATAAACATACAACAGGTCATTTTACTTGGAGCTACAATTTATTCAGATTAAAGATAGCAGAATAGACGCTAGTCATTAGTCTGTACCATTTATCAGAATTTATTATTGTTTCAAGGTTATAATTTCAGTTTTAAATTATTGCAATTTATGGATAATTTCCCGGGTAGAAAATCTGACCATGCGAAACTGCCTTGGCTAGAAAATTAGGTTTCACCTGATCAAGAGTATTACACCAGTTTCAAAGAACACTGAAGTCAGCTTGCAGGAATGAGGCAAAACTGTTCATCTGCTATTTGTTCAGGCTGCTTTGATTTAAATTAATTTCCACCAGTAAAGGTTTGATGACCAAACAAGCGATAATGCTTTGCTGGAATAAAGTACTTGTTTATAATACTGTTACAGAAAAGATTATTACTGCCTTGCTAACTGTTCATATTAAGAAAATTCTTTTAAAGTCTCATAATTGCACATGGCTTACCAAGGAGAATAGTTGAAGAGTTGCGAGTATCCTTCACCTTACGGAGATGTGGAGGAGCCTCTGTGCCTGGGTACCTTTGACATGTATTTCTTATCATGAGTGTCAAGTGTACAGAAATCACTTCTAAAGTCACAACACAGTCATGACCACTTCTGTTTTCTTCTCACTCAAAATTAATGCCATCTTAACAGAATTTTTTGCTACCCTATATCCACTTTGTAGGCAGCTGTCACATATGTAGAGTCACTATATGACATGCTCATGTGCCTTACAACCCTTCCCAGCAAGCTCAAAGGATGACTAATTAGGAAAAAATTTTTTGTAGTTAATGTATTTAATATTATGTCCTTTATGACTAAGCATTCATTCACCAACATAAAAATTCACATTGGTCCAAGTTTCTTTACCACAATAGAATGTCAACTCCAAAAGTTGTAAACAAAATACAGTGAACACTTTGTTCATGACATGTCATGAACAAATTACCAAAATGTGTTGTCTCCTCAGGTGTCAGTTTTCCTCTCTTGCAGTGACTGATGGTTCCCAGTGTTATTACAGAAACAGATTGATCTTTTTAATGAGCTAGTTTAATAGACTCAAAAATCTCACCATGGCTGCTCATCCGTATCAGACCATATGCACCAAGAAAACATTCAGTAAAACACAAAGCTCTGCTGTCAGATTGCTCTATAAAACCTCACATACAGTAGACTTGAAAATGCGATAAATAACCAGAATTGGAAAATGCACATGCAAAAAAGGTCCTGAAATTATAAGCAGAAAAATGTGAATTTTCTTTAATAAAAAATCACGAGGAGGATGTGCTTACATGTTCCACATGTTCCACTTCCTTTGCCTAATCCCATACTGTATTTTACCTCTACTGGAATCAATGGTATGCACTTACCCATGCCCAAACAAAAAATGTAAATATGAATGTGTGGATGGATATGTATTTACACACACACACACACACATCTATACATGAGATATGTATGTGTATGTATATAACATATATATATTATATAGAATGCATATATGTTGATATATCATATACCTTGGGAAGTGAAAAAGATACCACAGCTTACTTCAGTAAGAGATGTATCTCCCATCAAAATCACTCCAACTGCACTTAGTTCCCTTGGAAAGATGCTGCCTTTCAGCAATTTTTTTCCAGATACTAGCCAGAGAATCACAGCAAACCCTTCTCTTAAAGGATGTCTGATATCTTCTGCTGTATTTTTATTAGTACATTTGAAAATTACTTAGATGTCTAAACAAAAGGTATATGTATTTCCAGATGTTTCCTCCTGCTTCTCTGTAAACAATTAAAATAATTAATAGTGTAATGAGTACTAAGCCAGACAAGTATTTGGTTTCAATACTCACTCAGTCTAGGTGTGTTCTGCTTCTGAGGACAGCTTTTTGTAGTTAATCTACTTACATTATCCGAATTAAAAGGCATGCAGAGTCCCATTCAGTAAATTTAAGAATCTTTCCAAAAGGATCTTGTTCTTTTTACTAAATCTGTAATATGAATGTTCTTGAGTGCACAAGACAACTACACTGAACTTGGCTTAGTCAAAACTACTGCATTTTTTTTTCTTATCGCTTTAACCATAGTCATATGGTCATATGGAGAATTAGGTGTGCCTAGCCATAATATTGGAAAAAAACAACTTATTTTTTAAGCTCTGGGCAAAGTGGACAGTCTCTTTTCAGGTGAGCATTTTTCATGACAGCGAAGAACTGCAGAGTCAAAAAGAAAGGATGGGTTTTTCTGAAACTCCAGGGAGCTAAATTTCAGCTTTGGAAAAGTTATCTCTTTGCACAGACTAAGAGACTACATATAAAGTGTCTGAAAATGAATCATCTTTCTGGAGTGCAGTTAGCAGGCTTTCATTAACCCCAATGGCTGTTTCATTTTGGTCTAGTTGTCAGGGGAAAGTGGTGAAAAGAGGGTACACATAAAAAAGCTTCTCTGCTAGTATCTTAATTTACTTGCTGGTCCATAGCGATTTGCATGAAACACAATCTCAGAGAAGTTAATTTCAAAGACTTTCACATTTTTGTCTATCTAATGGCTATGTTACTTGAAATTTTACTGTTCACTTCTGACTATGAGGAGCTTAACATTTTACTATGAGCTTTCAGACTTTGTTTTCTCCTTATTTTTGTGCTATTGTCTGTTCTATTTGTTTGTCTATTTGTCTGTTCCTACACAAAAGTGTCACCTTTACAAATTTATGTAGTTTTTTTGACTTTGCAAATTTTCACCTTTTTCATTTAAAGAATAACTAGGATGGTTGTCATGCATTTGGCATGCAGGTAGTGGCATCTGACAGAACAGCATTATAGACATTTTCCACACTATAAAATCCATGGCAAGTAAAGCTATGAAAAATAAAATATCTGAATCTTTCAAAGGCAAAATATAAATGTTAGTTGAATTTCCAATGTTAGCATGGGAATTCATTTGAAAATAAATAACCACAAGAGTAATTTCTTTGTAACACTAACCAAAGAACTTCATTCAAAAAAAACCCCAAGTGTTCCATAGCCCTAGAGCTACTATAATTCACACACATGCTCTCACTTGCCCCATTTCTTCATGAACTCCTTTCTCAGCTCAACAACAAAAGAGATTTCAGTGAACATTTCTCCTGCCTGGAAGAAATATCCTTATGCATATTAGACATATGGATACAGAAAGGTGGCACAGCAGAAGGAGTCAAAGCCCTGACTGTGTTCTGGGATTTGCCTTGTACTTCCCAATACAAATGCCTAGCCACTTTCCTCATATTTACTGTTTAGTCTAACAAAACCTCAAATGTAAAGGACTTGCATATGGAGCTGCAATGGTCTGCTGCTTGTCACTTCATGTTGCACAGAAGTGCTATGCACAAAGTAGTACAGCACTGGCTGGCCATTACTTCTGTGTGGATAGGATCCTAGTGTGTCCTCTGACGATTTTGTTGACTGAATCACTATATGCAAGTATTGTATTTATATACACAGATATGTATATGTAGCTCTCTCTCTATATATGTACATGTGTATATTTATGTAGACATGCATAGGCAGACCATGTTATGATAGGGCATGGGATAATTGTTTTAAACTAGTAAGAGATTCAGATCAAAGAAAGAAATCTTTAACAATGAGGCTGGTGAAACACTGGCACAGATTGCTCAGAGAGGTGGTTGATGCCCCATCTCTGGAAACATTCAAGGTCAGGTTGGACCTGAAGGCAGGACAGCACCTACACCTAGGGAACACCATTCAGGTTCCCCCAGGCATCCACCCACATGATCCCCCTTGCTGGTGGAGCTCAGCATATTGAACCCATGGAAAACCCTGAGCAGGGTATGGAAGGCACAGGGGTCCTCACCTATCTGGAGTTCGCCTCTTCCCGTTTTCGTTCACATCGAGAAGCAGCTCCGAGGAGTCAACAGGTGAGGTGGTGCTGGCATCCAGAAGCAGCTGTTCGTGCTGGGCGAGGTACTGGGCTGGGTTCTGCTTGGCTAGCCTTGCACAGTGCAGCAGCTCCCGCTGCAGCAGGGGCAGATTGGCCTGCAAGAGCATGGCACACATTAAAAGGGCAGCTTGCAGGTTCAATAGAGATGAAGAAAAAAATCAGAACTCAGAGGAAAGCACTGCCTTGGCTGACTTCATCCCCTCTCTTACTATCTACAATTTGATCTCCTATGGAGCAGCTTTTTTCAACAAGTGACAATACTTCTTCAATATTTATTTCCCATTCTGACTGCAATTAGTACTTAGAAATTGTCTGAAACTGTGGGATCTGCAACTCTATAAGCTGCCCCAGTCACCACCTTTTAAAGGCCTTGGGGAGAAAAGGATTGTGAATGAGACTGCCCTCAGCTTTCCCACTACACTTGTAGTTAGACATAAAGATTACAACAAAATCTCATGTTCCAGAGCTTCAGTTAATCACTCAGAGGGCTACAATCCTCTTCCTAGCCATATGTAGCTTGAAAGAATTCTAACTGTTCTCTCATGGCCCGACTGGGACTTGGGTCATGGGCTGAAGATGACCACAACTCAGACACAAAGAACTGAAAATGCTCATTGGTCCCTGGGCAGCACATTTTGCCCATCTACTGGGGTCATACTTTTTTGCCAGAATTGGAATCAAGGTGGAACTTTGTGTCGTTTCATTCTGCAGAAATAGTTAAACATTTTGGGAAACATTTTCCTTTCTTTGCAGCACATGTATATAATATTAAGATAGGCCACTCATTTTTTACCTAATTATTTTTTGTGCCTTAAGGTGGTGTGCCTTGACCTCTCCTGTTCTACGACTAGTGAACAATGATCTCTTCCCTCGAAATTTTTGAGTATTGGATTACATTTCATAACCTTTAGTAACTAAAGATAAACTAAAGAACTTCAATGGTTCCTCTTGCTTTTGAAATAACTCCCATTTAAAAAACAATACAAAGAAACAAAATAACCCTTTTTTCTTTTTTAAACAGGAAAATACTTCTTAAATCAAAAAAGTTCTGAAAGTAATATGCAGGGAACCAAGCACAAAAAACCAAATGTTCTGAGAAGTTTTGAGCCCAGGATCATAGCAAATTACATTGCCAGCATTATAATGGAAAATGCTCTAGCACCTGTTGCTGTACACCATAAGAGCAGATCCACCGTGTAACAAAAAATGCCAGAATAGGGTCAGTACATATGAACCTTTCAACAGCAATGAAAAAACCAGCACTTGCTATCAATTATTCATCTTAGGATGGGAAGACAGCCAGTTGTGGAACATGGAAGCCTTTTCAGATCTCCACAGAACACAAATATTTTGTGAAAGAACAAAATACATATTTTATTTCAGGGAGAAGAGGGAAAGGAGTGGGAGGAGGGACAGGGAAAGAAACTGACTGGTTCTGCGAGCAGGGTTTTTCACTCGTTTGAATTTCATTGTTTTTTTAAAAAGCTCACACAGAATACAAGTCCAGACACCTGAACACTTGAACTGCCTCGCATGGCAGAAAATCATTGGAGAAGTTCATATACATTAAAAATATTTGGAAGAAATAAAAAATCAGACCTAGTATTTGAATAGTGGTGCATTCTTGCAAGATGTATCATCACATCTCAGCATGCCTGTGAGGTAGAAATGTGAAGTCTCCACTTAGCAGTTGAGTAATCAAGGAAAAAACCAACACATTTGTGTTCCTTATCCACTATCATAAAAAAAATGGGCACTCCTGAAGACAACCAAATTTTGACTTGTCTAGCAAAACCTGTGATTTATTTTACTTGTTTTCCTTCTCCTAAAGAAATGTTCAAACTTGATTATTAATCATAAACATGAAGATTTGTAGATAAATTTATCTAAATAGATCTAAATAGATTGAACATATTTTCTGTGCACAGAACAAGCATGTACATCTTTTAATATGTTTATTAAACATGAATAGACTCAGTTTAAGTATAAATAAATACAAAATATATTTGTATTTTTTACAAATTAGCATTGAAAACTATGAATTACATGCTTTGTAATTTGGGTTGCTAATGGCATAAAGCAATATTTGGACAAATACTTGAAGAAAAGCAGTATTTGAAAATTTATAGTTCAGCACAAGTACTGTCAATCTGCTCAAGACATTATTCTAAGCAATCATTATCAAACCCAATATTAAAAAATAAGTAGTATTGGAAGAAAATTACTCAGGACCTCTCTACAGCTATGTTATGTGTGCAGACAGCTTCTGGTCACCATGGGCCTAATACACAACCAAGAACTAGTTTTTGGGAAGGTAATAAGAATTACTTTTGGACGCAGAGTGAAACACCAGTATTCTCCGTACCGTGAGCAGGGAGAGATCAGTCTCCCAAGGCAACTCAAGCATATTTATACAGACTCTGAAATCAAAAATGGCCTTGGATAAAAAGGATTGTGCAGAGGGTCAGCTCTGACAGCAAAGGCAGTTCTGTACACCTGCAGCTGCACATTTCTTCTAGCACTGCTGCAGATGCCTGCAGATAGACTTCTATACCTCTGCATTGAGGGCTACAAACCAGCTCTTGACCAGAAAAGACTGACTGCAAACAAACATGACATTACTGGCTTACAGTACCCTGAACTGTTGCACATCAATGTCTGAAACATGCTCTTACGCTTTCTTTGGATTGAACCTTATATCCTTCAAAATTTAGGCATTATCTTAGACTCCTCTATCAGTTTTATAATCACAAACAGAAAAAGGAGAACATGTTTTTTACCCAGCTATCAGACCTGTTTTCCACTTTGACTGTTCTAACCAGAGAAGAAAACACTATCTCTGCATCCGCAAAAGAAGTTACAGCTCCAAAAAGCTTTTTTATCATTTCAATGCTCACTCCAGGTAAATAGTTGATAATCTTTCATTGTTGGATGTTCCTACTTTCTTCTAAACTTTAGCAACAGAAATATTTCAGTATTATAATTGAAATTGAAAAGGCTTTGTTAGAACATAGTAAAAACTCAAGTTTTGATGTTTTTATAATTGTGAGTTCAAATAAATTATTTACAGATGTATTAAAAAAATACTGAAATTGGCACAAATTTTGTTCGGACAGCCCAAGTAACTCAATCTCATCAAATCATATACTGATACTGATGCTTAAAACAAATATGCACAGCACATCTATTGAAAAACAGTGTTGGTGTACACTGTGTACTGCTTAAATTTAATAGACTAAATCCTGCTTGATGTTAACATAAAAAATGTGCACAAAAAGGCTCCCAAGCCAATAAAAGTTTCTGTAGGTTAATGATCTTATCTTCCTCTGAACCAGAATTGGTGGAAAGAGAAGCAATTCAATGACTATTTATTCTGTAACAGATCAGCGCTCCCTGGCGTGAGGCATCATACAAACACATGGTGAAAAGTAGCTTCTTTCCCAGAATTTTTATTACAGAAACACAAATATTGGCTTTTGACAGCAACACAGCATTTGGTAGATCTAGCAATCTGTAGTGGATGTAGACCAGACAGGATATACAGCATGCGAAAGGTTTCAAGATGGTTTGAGTGACTTGCCTATAATCAGGTAACAGAGAGGCAAAGTCGAGAACAGAAAATAGGTCTGGCTTCAGAATGAGTCTTTGGGACAGAAGGGACTGCTGGGCCCAAGAGTCTCTCTC
>WEIV01009511.1:98611-176623 GCA_013390005.1 Calyptomena viridis
AAGGAATAGTGTGATATGTGTATTTTCCCAAGGAAAAGATCCTAATTTGCTCCTCAGACCTCAAATGAAGGTAGAAATTAATGGTAATTAACAGTGGGGAAGAAGTTTGATCTGAAAATCAGTAGAAGGTGCATGCTCTCAAAGCAACCTTTAGCTTTTTTAATAGTTCCCCTTTCCAGAGAGAACCATGTGAACAAGCAAAATCCCATTAAACACGTATTTTGAATACGGAAGCAAATCGAGAGCAGGACATACAGTGCCTACATCAAACTTCCTTTTGACACAAACTCAAGTGAAGGGGAACCCACTGCTGTCAGGTAGGGTTTTGTGAAGATACAAGCAGAGGACCCTTCACTCAGTCCTAGTACTGAACAGTGCTTTCAGTCTCTGCTCCAAACAAAGTCAATGGCAACTGCAGCTGCTCAGAGCAGTAAATTAGAGCATCACAATAGCATTTTTTCCAGTATATCTAATTATTGCTGAAGGAGATACATGGGAGACAACGTCTGGCAGAAAGAGAACTTTACTGAGAATAAAAAGAATCCTGGGTCAGATTCACAAGTTTGCATCTAAAAGGGCAGCCCTACTCGACAGATATAAAGTGAAAAAGAGCTGAAATTTTCAGCTATACCATCACATAAAGATGATCTTAACAATGAAGTGACTTAAGTAGCAGCAGTGTCTCATCAAGTTCATAATTGTTGGGGTCAATGATACTGAGAAAAGGTTTTGCACTGCATAACTGCAGCTCACCCTTTTAACCAGTATCGTGTCACTACATATGCTGGGCACTCTCCTCCTATCCAACTAAAGTAGGCAAGTCAAACCATATTTTACCACATTGCATAATTCAAGGTAAGTACTGCCAGTATAAAATGAAAACCCTATCACGCTGTTACAGCACAATACAGTGCCGGCAAAATGGGTCAAGGCTATACCCAGTTAGGAATAGCTGCCACTTGTTGGAGGCTAGTCAAGCTATTTATGTTAGCCCTGGCAACAAGAGCCACCACTGCACACTTGCATGTTTGGCACCCTCGAAGTATGATGTATGCAGTGTATATAATAAGGACATCAAGCAAGGAAGAGGGAAAAGGACAGAAAAAATATTGGGTTTTTTGCTTACCACAAGTCCTAGCACAAGGGTACGCACTCTCTCCCCAATCTCTGGTGAAATGTCATTGCCAAACTGCTGTAAGGTTGTAAGAAATCTCTTCAGTTTGCTGAGCTGCCTAGCTCCACAAGCTGGCGGTAACTGCTGGTTAGCCAGAGAAGAGGAAGAGGAAGAGGATGGCCCGTTGCTAAAGCCATTAGGAGGAGATGGAGCTCCATTTAACGCTGTTGGTGAATGGCTAGTGCCATTGGTTACTGAAACAAAAAGAGAGGAGAGGATAAAATAAAAATTGCAGTGGTGGTTGAGACAGACAGAAAAAGGGGACAGAGGGGAAAATCCCTCATATTTTTTCTGTGTTTGACTTCAAAATTAATTAAGTTGCACAATCAATGATAATTAGCCCTTTGACAAAGCAACAGTTTGCAGTTTATATTTATTTCCCAGTAGCTGGTACTTAATGCTGTATGGACCAGAATTAACAGCAGCTGTCTCTTACACAGCCCCTTCAAAATGCTCCTGGATCTGAAACATGTCACTTGAATACCAGCTTTTTGTCAGAAGATTTTAAAAAGAAAGAGAAACAGAGAGAGAAAAAGCTTAAGTTCATGTATGATTGAAGACCAAAATAAATTGCTCTTTGGGGTAAAAAAAAATGTGCAGACATATTTCATGAAGCCTCAGTTTATCTCTGAATATTTTTACTTGTGTTTTGTACACACAACTGACAGCTGTGTTTATAAAACAGGACTTTCGTGTTTTAACCTTACACCACCCAATGAGAAGGTTATTTTTTCCAATACAAATTTCCTAGCTGCTAACATATGAAGCACACAAAGTTGTCTGTGCAGGTACAAATGCTGTTATGCTCCCTGTGGCCTGAAGCCTTGCAGCAAAGGCATGAAGCTAGACTTCAGAAGACTTCTCAGAGACCAGAAGCAAATCTCTCTGCTTTCATGTGCCAACACTGTATCTCTGAACAGGGTAAGAAAGCTTTTCCTTCCTTGCAAGGTTGCTGTGAGAGTACCAGTATGAAATCCTAAGTGTTCAAAATTTATGGCAACAAGATTCATGCAGACATACTGAAGACAACAGACAGTTTTTACCAGTGATTTCGGTTTGATTCTTATCCACACTCCAGAAGAGAACAAAGAATCAAACTGAGAACATCCTTTTCCAGCCAGGTTAGTTGGAACAACACCACTCAAACACACACTGTTGAGATTGTTTGAGTCTGATTTGCTAAAACGACAGGAAATGGCAAGAAAAAGGATGGCTCCCTAGAAATACAAGTGTACCAGCACACTGGCAGGTATGGGCACACAGCATGAGACTGCACCCAGCAGCAGCTGCGCTCAGCTGGCCACTGCCCTGGAGAAATTTGCTGCTTTTTTGAGGGGGGTGAGTCAGTCAGAACTCATCCCCAACAAAACCATAAAAAATCAGGAACTTGCCTGCAATCAAAAATGCATAGTCTAAAAATATTAGTCTAAATTGCTCTTTGTTTAAAAAGCAAGGCAACCTAGCAAACGGAAGAACTTTCAATGTTTTTCAATGGCCAGCCTCTCTGAAGCCAAACATCTCATTTTTGCATCATTTTCTTCATCAGTCATCCTTATTTTAGCCAGGAAGTCCTTTTTGAGGGTGGACATCTATTACTAGATATCAATCACCACCCCAAATCTTTGAAGGAGCTTTTGTTGCCCTAGTGACTGCCTTCCAGAAGCACTACAGAAAAAGCTATGTGAATGGTTATCTAGTTTCTGCTTGTGTTTAATCCTAGTTTTGGTTGCCTCTTACAGTTGCATGAGCAAGGGAGAACAAGAAGTGGAAAAAGCAGAAATAGAAAGAATCTGGCCTCAGCAAGTTCAGCTCCATGTGTGGCTCCAAGCCATGCTCTGAGCGCTGCAGCAGAGTGAGATATCTGAGTAAACAAATACATCATGATTGTAAGAAACTTGCATAGCCAAAAGTCATCATACCATGGACTTAGTAAACGAGGACTGGGAAGCACAGTGACATGTCCTGATCTAGCCTGATGCTACCCAAAAATTCTGCCACCAGTAAGGGGCTGCTCTAGGCAGAGGGTTCTGGGGCTATGCAAGAAAATCACAGACCTGTGGAGTTCATTACCTAGGATAAATACAGAGAGGAGAAAGGCCGGTAAAGATTTCTCCCACAGCAAAAGGAATATAAAAATAATCCCATGAATTCAGCTCTTTATAATATTTCAATTTGCCAATTGGAAAAGATTTACATAATTTCTAAAACAAAAACATGTTATTAACACAAAAGAATTTAGCACTTAAAAGTAAGACATGTCAAGAATCTTTAACCATCTAAAGCAGAGAAAACAAGGATATTCTAGACCAGAAAACAAGTCTGATCTTTTTGGCCCGCAAGCACTTCCTGCTGTAGTAATAATAAATTTAGCAGACACTCAGTCAGAAGTGACTGTTTACTATACAAGCTGGAACCGCTAAGGCCAAAATCCAAAATCTGACAGGGTAAAAAGCAATTAAAATAAGATTTATTTTTTTTTAAACTTTTAGTCTTCAAATAAAGAGTCCAAATAATCCAGCTGTGGTTCACACACCTTCCAAACCACTGAACTCAAACAAATAAACAAACATCCAGAAATCTTGTGAGTACACTGAGAACTGCAAGTGTGATAATAGAACAATGTCATATTTCTTTTATGATTGCCAAAGATTATCTGGAACTGTTGCAAGGGCATCACACTGGAAAGCTTAATCTGCAAAAGCCCAAACCTGCAAAACCTAGACACAATTTCAGACTAGAGCAGCTCCAGTCTGAATCTCCATCCAGGATTATTCAGGTGCTGGGGTTAAGCGAAACAGATAAATCTTTGCAGGATCAGGGTCACTGGGTTAAATCTGAGTTTATGTGAATAGCTGGCACAAACCCCTCTCACAGTTTAAGTTCAATGTCAATTGTCAGGACAGGGTTCCCTGGGATAAGTAGTACAAAGGCCTCCAGCTGGCCGCCTGCATAGAGGTGAATTTTAAATAAGGCATTTAACAGACAGAAAGGGACTAAACAGACATAGGCAAGACAAACAGAAGATGCTGTCTTCATTCTGTTTAGGCATATGTATTCTACTGTTCTAAAAATGTTTTATTTTAAACGTGAAATGTAAACACATTCTCATGTTTATACTATTACAAGGCAGTATAAAAGAGACGAAAAAATTTGCAGCTAAATCTTAGTAAAAGAAATTTAGATCATTTCATGGCTGTGAAAAGACAATGTGCCAGATTCAAATCTCAGTTACACTGATACACATCCAGAGTAATTCCATCAAGAGTAGTAGCGTTTGTTATGTGTTTACATCAATAAGCTGAGACAGAGATGCAGCCCCCAGTGACTTAGAGAAGTGAAGCTGTCACATACTAGAAACCTCTACATAAAAATTATGAAAGGCCTTTAATTCTGGTTTTATATCAATATTAACTATATATCATATAGCACTTAAATCAGAATTCTTCAATGAAATACAAGTGGGAGGAAAACAAGACTTATTTTTTCATTATGAATTATCCCCCCTCTAAAAACAAATAAACTCCCTGAAGTTTCTATACAAAAGGGAACAGGATTCTTTAAACAACACAATGGCATGTAAGAGAAGGTTTCCCGTACTTCTCACAAGAGGACTGATCTGAACATTAAGTATGTGGGAAACAACTGCTCGCTGTTCTTTGACACTGCAGCTAAGTTGTCAATGAACTAACAACACAACTCCAAGCTGAATACCTTAATACCTTACAGATGTATTAATTTGTTGTGAGCTTAGTTTTGCTCAATCTTTATTATAATCAAACTTCATTGCAGTACCACCGAATGCTGCTCCTGTCACATCATGCATGTTTCCCTTCACATGTTCTGGTTTCTTACACACAGAATAGAAAGAAGATGGAAGAAAAGGAAGAAAATAAGACTAATTACACGTTGTGGGAGTGAATGAACTGGTTCTTGGAGCTCCTTGGGTAGTGGGAGGAGGCGGCATGGTTGGAGGCGTCAGCCTGGATTGTGTCTTCACATCCACAGGTGAGTCTGGCATTGTGGAATGCTTCTCAGTGCGATCTGCAACACACACCACAGGAACACACTGGTTTATTTCCCCAAGCACACCCCCTCTGACAAAAACTTAAAACCTAATGCAAGAAGTGAGCCATTTCAGCACCTGCTGTGAAACATTACACCTGATTATCTACTCCAGTGTGCTCTTCCCAAATTACATCATCTAAACCTTAGTTAAGAAGGTGTAATGCAGATGGCAAGACTTCATTTGTAGCAGTGCTGCATTATCTTTTGGGTTTTTTCCAGCATGTACAGATGCTACCTCCCAAGCACTCCTGGAGCTGCAATAATGCCACCTCCCTTCAAGGCTCTCATGTCAGCCAGGACGAAAAACCAGATGAAGAGGCAGGAAGGTAATAAATCCCCTTATGACAGCTCTTCCAAAAATAAAAGAAGCTCTTTAGTACAGGTGAGATATTGGGTGGAATACTGGTCGAAGCCAGCTCTCTTCGTGTCTCTTCTTTGTATCACCTGCTGCCCTCTCCATCACTTCTCCTTGTAATCATGGAGAGAGAGACACTTATGTTAAATATCACATATCTCCTGGATTACTTTACCATAGTGTCACTGCATATTCCCACACTTACCAGAAAAATAAACACAACATGCCAAAAGGGTAAGTCAATTGTCTCAGATACATATCATTGTTTTCAAATAAGCATGTAAGTTACAGACTTCACACATTAAGAATAACTTTAATGTTCAAAACCTGCAAGATAAGCAAGAACATGCCTACCCAAGAAAACCAACTAAACAAAAGGCAAAACCAGGCATAAAACTTAACACTTCTCTTGTAACTAAAGATCTAAAGATGCAAGATGTTTGATATAGAAATACAGACGTGTAATCTTTCTTCGAACATCTTTTTGAACACCTCTATGTTAAAATTTTTTTTAAACCATCTGAGCCCTTCTGTTTCATTTATTAAGAATGGGAAAAACTTGACATTTATCGACTGAAAGCAAAATTAAGGCTTCCTCAGCCATGCCGGGAATTTAGCGAGCCATCTTGAGTAAAGCTGAGTACAGTCAAATTTAGCTTTTAACGAGCATAAGTAAAACTCTTACATGTCTTCTCTGAGCAGTCAGGGTTATTTATTTATTTACTATCCTACACAAGTCTTCCTGAGCTCCATGAAACTATTTCATAAAGCAAATAAGTGTTGCTACTAACGGACAAGTATGTAAGTCTGTGGTTTTAATTCAAGACAATAGCAAAGCCTGTCATGTTCTACAAATTCTGTCACTCCACTTTGCTATGTGCTTTCTTTGTTCTTACTAACAATATACAAACTTACATGAAAAAATCATACCTAAAATTTGGCCCAAGAGACAATAGCAGAAATTAAATGCAATGCACACATTTAACAAATGAAGGGTATGTTTAAAAGAGCCTCAAAACACTGAATTATCAGAAAACTTAAATATGAGAAAGTTAAAAAAAAAAAGGGGGGGGGGAACCCCAAACCACAACACCCTCTGCCCCTCCCCTTGCAAAAAAATCAACAACACATAACAGATACCAATATTTAGCTGCCTGAAACTGAGGAAACTGAGGAAGTAAGTCCCAGAGGTGCAGTGTGCCAGATTCCGCAATTACAGAAGCCATCTTCACCTTTGTAGAAATGCCTACAGGCAATGTTTCAGTTCTCAGGGAAAGGGAATCATTTCATATAGAATTTAGAGACAAGTCTGGGGAAGATGAACAGCGAAACACCCCTAGAATAAGATGAGAGGAATACAGATACAACTTTATAGGATCTGTGGTGTTCATCTAAGGTTAGTAAACCTCAGACATGGAGGGAAGTATTCACAATGATTAGCTTAAACATTAAGGCTGCTACACAGTTAAGTGAGGTTTGATCTGCAAATCAAGCAACAGTAAATTATTACATGCTGGAAAACAAAAGCAAGTTTCTAAACATATTCTATACACATTTTCTTTCCATATCACTATACTAAAACAGCTAAATCTATATCTTCAACAAGCCATTAATTTAAGAACTATGAAAACTCATCTTGAAATGTTAATTGCTTCCTTAATAGCCGAATTCATCTTGCACTCACCTCAACCAACCTCAGCAACAAGGGAATAAATAGCTTTCAGCTCATGTTGCAACAGAGGGAAAGAGGCACAGCAGTGAGCCCAAGCCCTCCTAAATAAAGGCAAATATTTCTGCCATGCCAAGAAAGGAGAGAGAAAAGGAGGCTTGCCAGAGCTGGTGGGGAGATAACAGTGGGAACTGCTGGTCCATCTGGTTTTCATTCTGCTAACACTCACATTGAACTGTTAAGGAAGGCAGTCCAGGTACACAGATTTGAAGCATGTGGGAGCGCAGACACAAGCACAGAGATGGAGGTGGGTGGAAGAAGGAGTGAGAGAAATCAAGTTCTTCCAACAGACTGCTGCTCGCAGCAAGCAGGCACAGCCTGTATCCTCCAATTCAGCTGGTGATAACTAAAAGCGATCCTGAGCTGTAACCAACCACACGGCTCCTGCTCCCTCCTTCACAGCATTTCAAAGTTCAGGTTTGATCAGAAACATGCTCAGATTGGAGGGCGGAGACTTTCCCAAAAAGCTGGCAATGTTTTGTTATTTAAACTGAACACAGTAGTGGGAAATAGTGTTTTGGGTTTGCCCTCCAATTTCAGGTTGCCACTTTACAGAGATCTAAATGAGTTTTACTACCTCAGACAGTGTCTACCACCCAATTTACAGGTTGCTGAACTTATCCACAGACCTCTGTACTTCTCTTCTAAATCTAGTAACATTAGGCTTGATTTTCCTAATTATCTTTCTTTGGACCTCTTAGGGATAAACACAAACACCCTTCACAGACCACTTGCCTTTTCTTAACCTCTCTTTCTCCCTTGCAAAGCCCTAAGCCCCACTCTCCTACTGTATGATCACAGGCAGATGGATTTATCTGTGATTGTCCATAATTCCCCGGCCCTGTCTTCCATAAGGAGATATAAATAAGGCTCCTTTCGAGCCCACCTCAAAACACTTCTTACCAGAGTACAAGATTATCTTGTCAGCGCAGAGACTCTCCTTGGAGAGGAGGGAGGGCCGGNCTTTTCCACATGCTTGGAAGACAGCACCACACCACCCAGGAGAACAGCCTTTGCATCCCTCTTTAATAGCAACCCCCTGTGGGAGCCATTCTGCTCTTACTACTACTGTTTGCCTGTTCCTTGCCTTTCCATATGGCTCCCTGACCTTCAAGGACTGATGGGACTGCAAACACCTGTCTACAGCAGCTCTGCTCCCACCATTGTCCCACCACCCACAGGCCCAGAGAAGCTCTTTAAGATGTAGATCACTCAGGGGATGAAGCAGTGATGGAGTACAAAGCAGAGCCACTGCTGATAAAAGTATTAGCAGTTCTTGTGATCTGAACTCCTAAAGCTTGTGGTGTCTGATACTTAGCCTAGAACTCCAGCTTCTACAAATCATTACTTATTTTTAACTAAAAAAATAAACGAAACAACTAACACTTTTTACTGTAATGGTTGTAATAGCCTGATTGTATGAAAGCTAAAGACAAAATGGTATTTGAATCATAGTCACAAGCCAAGTTTCCTTTAAGCCATGTTATTCCATGAAGCTTTTTATGTATGGACATTATTTAATACAAACTCTCAGTGGATATTCTGCTATTCGTATCTTCAGAGGTGATTAGGGTTTGGGAGAGGAAGAAAGTATCCCTTAAGAGGAAAATCTGTAATTTTTACATGTGAAAACCTGCCTGGGTAAGATTTCATGTACATTTGCTCCAGTTTTATAATACAAATACATATACATTGAATTTTGCCTGAAATTTGGAAGAACTTTAATCATGTCTTAAAATTGCTCAATTTCTTGAATTCAAAAGCATTTGTATGCTCATGATTCAAACCAAACTGCCCATTTTTTTTTGATGGACCCTGACATTTCAAACAATAATCCTGAATTAGCAGGGTCACACTAGAAAGTTTCATACAGGCAGTATCCCACAGCATCACACACTTCAGAGCATAGATTGTGCATACAGAGGAAGTAAATTCTTTCAGGTGCACAGATTTTTTTCACCAAATCCCTCTAAACAGTGACAGACTTGCACTCCTTAGCCCAGTTCAGATCAAATGGGGCTGAAACCAGAGGTCCTCCAAACTGGAAGGAAAAGGAGACATCTGGAACTCATTCTGTAGTGTTCACTGCAATCAGTTCAGGATGGAGAAAGATGGTGAAATAATGGTCTAGTCCTAATCCATACACACAACCCTCTGGTGCAGCAAAAGACTTAGAATAAATTCAGAAAATATGTTTCAAGTATGCAGAGATCTATTGCATTTGCTTTGGATTATATTTTTATTTAAAAAAAAAAGCACAAAACATTTTGAAATGCACATCCTTTACAGCTGAAGAACTGTGATTTAACCACAGAAGTATTTTGCTCCATTTAAAATTGAAGCATGTTGTAAAACCAACTTTAAATTACAACATTTCTTCTGTGGATTTCTTGTTTCATGAAACTGTACTGTTCTTGTCATTCATTCAGGTTTTTTGGTAGAAGTTATTTTTATCACTATATTTAGCTGTTAAGTGAACACCGTAAGCACAGTCAGCTTCTGAAGCAAAGAAACAAAGTAAAACAGGCAGGAGAAGAGGCAAAGAGAGATGTGCCTGTATTCAAATGGATTTACTTTACTTCCTGTACCCTAAAAGATTTAGTCTGTTTTTAAAACAAGGCAGCCTTTCATAAATGGCAACAGTTCAGCTCACATGGCACACTTCCAAGTCTAACGCATCAAGAAAAGCTGATGTATGGAACAAAATATGGAATATATAAATACTTTACTGATACCATTTCAATAGCCAATTCAATGTCAAGCATTTCTAGGAGTGGTGTGTTTTCAATTTCCTTTTTTAAATGAAAAAAATTGTGGTATAATATGCTGTGGCATTTATTTTACTTTTAGTTACTGCAAACAGTTCCAGATGTATACTTGGGCATGAAAGATACTTAAAAGATGCTCTGTATTGATTGTACAGTGCATTCTACGTTGGTGCCAACATGTTAAAAATAAAAATAAAACTTGCTAAATTAAAGAAGTCCATTGTCTTTTTTCCTTTAAACTCATAGAAAAAGCAAACTCCACATGTGACACCAGGGATTAGAACCTGCCTCCACCACCCAATATGAAATGAGATTTAATATTGATGGTTACCTAGATGCATTGGAGTAATTTTGATTATTTTGAGAGGGATAGCATAGAATTTGCAAGCAGGTAACCACACCCTGTGAGTCACAGTGCTGATGAAGTGGGGGACAGGCAACCACAAGTCTACCTAAGAGAACAAATTCCATAGCTCTTCCATCCATAACACTATCATGCTGCAGTCAGTAAAGAATCTTCTCTCTTTCAGAAATGGCCAAGCCATGCAGAACCATTACAAGGCAGCATTTGTGGAGAACCACAGCCCCTGACTCTCAGACCTGCTGCTAGGCAGACCAGGACAATATCACACGGTTACCTTGGCTGAAAAGGACTCGTTTAAGAATGCACGGTACAAGCCTGATATATCTGATAAAGTCTGCCCACTCCATGCACTGAACCCCTGGGGAAGCCTGCAAGTCGTACGATGCAGCCATAAAGCATAACAACATTTGGACACCACCACTGCAGATCCTCTCCAAGCCAAGCATGTCTGGAGTCTGTCTGAGACCAGTACAGTCTTCATTCTAACCACCTTTTGGCCCTTTTGACATATTCTTAATGAATAAATAGGAACCTAAACACAGTGGAAGTTTTTGTGCTACAAACAACTGATCTCAATGAAACATAATATAGACATAACTTTCTGGCAGCACCAGATATAGTCACGTTATTGGCCTAGAAAGGAAACATCGCTAGGTTTCCACTTCCCCAGTAGAGAACTTCTACTCCCCAAGCAATTTGCAGAAGTGCAGTATCAGAAAGCAGCTCAGATGCTCGGATTCCATCGTTTCTCACAGAACATTACCTCTGCAAGCTTTATCCACCAGGAAGGAGGATCTGTGTGGGGTGACTGACAGACATGCACAGCAAAGGTTTCAGATGACATAACATTTCACTGCTCCTTCAGCACACTGGGTATGAAACTCATATACTGAAGATGACCCTTTTGCAAGAGCAATATCACAATCTTGCCGCAGTCCTATCTTGGTTCTCCTCTACTCATATAGTTGATCAATTCATATTACCAGCTATTCTTCTGAATAAATGAAAGCACACTCAGTTTACCCATTTCTACTCATTTAATATGCAATGGCCAGAAGAAATTCTGTATCCTGGGAGTTCACCAAAGTTATCTCAGGCGAAGTTACCAGATGAACTAAAAAAAGCCTTGAGAATAATGCCATCTCCTCTTGTCTCCCAAAAGCTGAAAGGAATTTTTGTGTTACTGTCTCTCAGTTTTGGGGGAATTTGTGGATGATGTAGAATAGGTGAATGGCAAAAATGCTTTGTGTCATGTTCTTTATGCATAATGGTACCTTGACTGGTCCTACCATCATGACAATGAGCCAAAAAGGCAGAAGCATTCTCTTTCATTTCAGTTCTCTAAGGTGAGAGGTTCTGACTAGAAAAAAAACTTGATCACACACTTGCACTTTAACAGATGAAGGCCAGATAATTACACATATTATAAAATATGCAATGCGTGAGTTCAATCTCAGAGTTAAGACAAAAATGTTATGGCTTGCTTTGCTTGGTTATATTATTTTCTTCTGAAATAAATAAACTTGTCTTACCATATAATTTCATTTTAAAAGAGGGGAGAAAATAGAAAAATAAACTTTCCCTTCTCATTTAACAATCTGGCATGTTTTGACAGTGTCAAAGCTATCATAAATTCATTTTCAGTTATTCAATAAAAACTGACTCCTGTCAGAATTGCACCTCTTTTTAAATGCCTCTTTTCTTCTTCACCCTTCCTGGCTTTGTGGATTTTACCATGCAAAATTGCTTGAATGCAGGAACACAGGGAAGAAAAATACATTCTAAATCCAGATCTAATACCACCATAGCAGTTTATGAAACACTTAGCAAGAACAGACAAGCAAAATAAGGACCAAATCATGCAACAGCCCTAAGTTTCCATAACCCCCAGAAAATAAAGTCTACAAGTTCCCTTGTCATGGCTGAATACACATCAGTTGTCCTATAATGAAGGTGAAGGCAATGTTGATTTATTCTAAATACCCCACTAATTACCAAAAAAAAAGCCTTTGTGTATGTGTAACTAATGCAGTTAATAAGGACACAGTCCCATAATCAGCACTGAAATACTATTTTCCTGGTTTATTTTTTCCCTGGATCTTTTCTTTTTGTTGACAAGCTACCAAACTAAGAACTGTGTTTTGAGTGGATGTCTTGAGTTTCACATCACAGGAACTATTACTGCTGTTCCAAAACCAGCTCACTGAACATGGAGGCCCAAGTGAAGTGATGAAGTGGTGCTCACTGCCTCCAGCATGAAGAACTGAAGAACAATCAGAGCATCTGCTGGCCAAATCCACTCCCCAGCCTCCCCTACAAGCTACAGAAGTGACCACCTCTCTACATTAGCAAACACTCCCTTTACTTGTATAGAGGAAACCACTGGCATGCTTTCGATAGGTTTCCCAAAGTCTCCCTGATCAGTAATTCATTTCCTTTCTGTATCAGTTCCTCTGGAAGACCTACCCTTGTCAGGATTACATGTTATTTAACAAACTATAGATGAAGGTAGACAGATATTTAAGAAATGCAAATGCCATCAGCATCGAATTGGTATTGTTTGTATGCTCTTAAATACTCTACCACACATAGCACACATCCTTCCCACCAGAATTAAGACGATTTTTCTCTCCTAACAGCAATTGAAGTTTCCTAACTTGGTCTCCAGGGCATATTCCAAAGTTTGTACAGTCCTAAATTAACAGTAAAACACAGAACCACAAAATGGCCTGGGTTGGAAGGAACTTTAAAGAACACCTAGTTCCAAACCCTCTGCCATAGACAGGAACACCTTTCCCTAGACCGGGTTGCTCAGAGCCCTATCCCACCTGGTCTTGAACACTTCCAGGGCTGCGGCAACCACAGCATCTCGAGGTCACCTGTTTCAGTGCCTCACATCACTCACAGCAAAGAATTTTTTCCTAATATCTGATTTCAAGCTACTCTCAGTTTGAAACCACAGTTACGCACAGCTAAAAGTCTGAAACAAAATAATTATGAACTCCTTTATTTTTTAGCACTTATACAAAGTGTAAAGCATAGCTGTACACATTTCAGAAAAATCCTAAGAGAATACTGATACCAGTATCTAATTAGATTTACCTAGAACTGAAGTCTCTAATACAAACTAGATAAAATAATATAAAGTAACTTATTAAAATTCAGGGAAATGTTAGTTATTAAAATTATGCCAGTAAAAAAGTTATTATGGTAGTACATCTAAGAGGCATTGCTTCATATAACATGTCAGAAGTCCTTTAGGTTCAAAAAAAATCAAACATGTGTAGAAGGTAGTATTTTCCATGGTTATACACCTGAAAAGATGACATGGAGACTACCAAGTAGGTAATGGATATACATCTGATTTTGCTTGGTTTTAAACTGTGGAATTTGTCATAGAGAAGTCAAGACACTGTAAGGTGTGGAGTGGTGTTGACCAGACTGGGACAGGCTGCTACTCACCTTGTGGATCAAGGTCCCAAATTGCTGCTCTATCAGACTGTGCCATTTTACCTATCCAAGAACACACTTCCTCCCAGTGATATTTCAAATAAGGGAAAGTCTGTTCTGTTAGATCTGATGTGCAGGTCTGGGGAGCAAGACCTTACCTATAAGACCGAGAGCAGGGCCAACCAAACTCCCGCTGCAGCAAGAACGAGTAGAGTCTCAGGAAGTCTGCTAATTTCTGCCATCTAACACAGACCACCAAAGTAGCAGATTAGGCTTCCCATATAATCAGTAGAGTTAGAGCTTCTAATTTTTTAATCCCTAAGAATGCTAAATCAGACAGTATAAATATTCCTGTATAGATCTAGGATCTTTGCCTCATGAGAACCAGAGCCATTCAGACTGTTTTGCAGTGTGGCTGCTCTACACAAGAATCCGTGGTCTTCAGTCACCAGACGTAATCCTTGGTTTCTATACAGCTAGGTATTAATCCACCAATGAAAATAATGAAGCATATTTCCCCCTGATACCCTTGCTCAGGTGCTGGCACTGTTACTCACTGTCATTACCAGTAACACAAAGTGAAACTTTTTGGCTTTCCCTATCTCTACACACTGACAGTCTTCAAGTAATGCAATTTATTACCTAATCAGTATTTCGGCATTTGTGGAAAGGCACACTTTGGAAGACTATCCTTTCACATCATCAGATGATGCCATTAAAGACATCTTGTATTTACATGACTGACTGTCTAGACAGAGTGGGAGAAAATACTCATTATTACTTACGAGTCAGCTCCTTCTTGATACCACATGTCACACCAACTGTCTTTTATTTTGGGCATTGGATCACACCTGAATACAGCAGTGGGGAGGTGAAAAGAGTGAAAGAGATTCTCATCAACTTTGCAAGAAATTGGGACCCAAATACTTTCTTAGATGAGGCAATACTACTTACTGACAAATAAGCTCCCAAGCAAAACAAATGCTACCACTCACAAAACCAAAAGAGTATTTTGAATCGTTTGACCTAATATATCACATGCATACTTAAATGTGAATATTAAATAATACAAGCATGTAAAGGAAGAGGGAAAGGAAGGAACTTGTGTGCGGCATGTAAGACTAACAAATATAAAACCAGATTAAACCCCCTTCCAAAGCCAGCAAATTCACATAAATTCACACTGGCACAGACATCAGGTGATCTCACCCAGGAAGAGATGTGTTGGGTTAGCCTTGCAGGCAGACTCCAGCCCCAGAAACACTGAGGAATACGTGCTTAACTATAGACACTGAAAACAGCTGACAGTAAACTAATGAGACCACTCACAGGACATACAATTACACACAGCACTTTTACACCTTAAAGCATCACAACAGTCCTAGTCCCACACAGTAAATCTTAAAACTGCTTTCTTTTGAAGTATCTTCCCTATGTCTTGAATTTTAAATCTCAGACCACAAATATAAAAATCACCCAGCTGAAGCCTGAATTGAAAGAAAAATCAGCAATTACTACAGAACCCACAGAAACACAGAAAATATAAAGCAAAATTTTAAAACAATTTCAGGTATCACAGTGTTGCCATACTTGACACTTGTACAAAACGTGCTTCATTTCAAGCTCTGCAGATTCAAATTGAATGTCTGGGAGGTTTTCCCCAATAAACACACTTCTGTATTTACAGAACCTCATATTCATCAAGCCAGCTAAACCCACGACTCCAACGTTGCAATTTAATATTGACCTTTGTGGATCAGTGCAGTTTCCATGGCTGACTTCTGCATGTGTGCATGTGTGTGTGCATGTGTGTGTATGTGCACACACACTTATTATACACATATGTGATTAAGTTTTACTTACTTGCTTTTGTATATAAAAGACTTAATGTGAATTTTTTTTAACATTCAGATTTAGAAAACTGTAAGAGGTAGAGAGCCTTCAATTACACTGAAGGGAGTGTTAAACAGAGGGGAAGCAGCAGTGTGAGAAGCCAGACACCAGAGAGAAACCACTCAACGCTACGAGTACAAGAGAAATATTGACAAAGTAAAGAAGCCTGATGCATTTGGATTCTGAATGTTCAATGTGGATGCACTTAACCCTTGGTGATATGGTAAGTTTTCTTGTTCAAGAAAAATATCTTGTGAAATGGCAATTTAACTCTCTGTCCATGCTATGGAAACACCCAACATTTGGCTCTAGGTCTACCTGGGTATTTATATTTTGTGTCCCTGAAAAGTGGATTAACCAGAAAAGAGGCCATCTGTATAAGAAAGAGAAAAGGATTCACCAAAAGTATGGAAACCCCGTGGCGGGACAGAGGGTGGCCGAGGGGGCAGCGGTGCGGGCTCTGCCCGCGGGAACACAGCGGCCCCAGGATGCCCCGCTGGAGCACCGGGTCCCTGGGCACAGCTCAGGCACCGCCCGGAAACATCCACAGGGGAGTGCGACCACTAGAGGGAGCCGACATTATGCAGCGTCACGGGGAAAAACTTTCCAGACGGAAAATTCAAAATAAATGGCAAGGTACTCAGCAAGCCAAAGTGAGATACTTTAAGAAAAGTTCTTTCCAATATTTTCAGCCACATAATACAGGAAGGAAAGCCTATGATACCCTGTGTGTATGTACACAACCGTATGTATCATCCTGTTCCCATAGTACCAAACACAGTGTTAAGCATTTCTCTCTAAAATTCAGCTATAACCATTTTTTTCTCAAAAGAGCAAATAGGCAACACTGGTTGCCACAGAAGACCTTTTTCAGTGCCTTCTATCATCACCTCTCTACCCCAGACAAACAAGTTAGACGTTCCCCATCTCCTCCCAACTTACACCTCCTCCCCAACTCACCCTGTTTTGGAGATAGTTTGCTACGCGAAACACTCCAAAAGTGGAATCGCAGCAGGCAGCACAACAGGCAGTGTCATGCCTACAATTGCACACTATATCCAGTCATAGGAACTTGGATTGTGCTCACACTATGGTTGTGTGATGACACATGAACTTGAAAACACCCCACCAAAATTTAACATCATTTCTTTTTTGCACCAAAACACTGACAACCAAATAAAACCTGGTATTTTCTTCACATCTATAATTGGTCAGAGAGATCAAATGGCAAGTAGGGAAGAAATAAAGGAAATAAAAATACTAGGGCAGCTCACATAGGTCTTTATAAACATCCTTCTGGCACCCACAAACATGCTAAGAAAGCTAAATCCCAAGGTCAGAGACAATTCAGTGACAGCACAGGGATCTCCTGTTAGAACATGTTTCTTTATGGACTTCACTTGGAATAGAAGATATAACACACATCAGTAGTTGTCTGGTAGGCTTTAAACTGCTTGGATATGAATAAATGAATAAACTGATGAACTGCAATAACTATTCACTATTCACTGAAATTAGGAAAGTAAAATTAAAAAATGAGAAAATAGGAGTACTTGGATGAAATACCAAACAGTTAACAAGAATAACTGCCCCCAAATGAGTTCCCATCCACTATCTTTTCCATAATTATTGCAACAGAGCAAGTAGCTTCAGTAACTGTGCATACAAATGACCTATTAGAAACATAACAGGTCATTTCCAAAGGTGATTATGAGCCCTGACTTACAGAGCTACTGGGGTTTGCACATAATTCTGTTCAGTGCCAACAATCTGCACAAAATTAAGATGAAAAGTGTTTTCAAAACACGAAGTAGAACTAAACTTTCAGAAACTAAAAGAAGGTATGAGGTGGCGAAGAGTTATGAATCAAATGCAGTAATTTCCACAAATGAAACGTTAAAAAATTCTGTTTTGTCTGTGCTCTGGTGTCAGGAGAATGCAAAGGAGTTAGCAGTTATGTATTAGAGCTCTTACAATGCCCCATGCTATAATTAAATGATGATGAGTGTAACAGTGAAAAGTCTAAGGTTAGACAGAAGAGATAAAAATCATAGTAGGCTATCAGAGTGGACATCTGCTATAGATCACAGTATGGACAGTAGAAACATGTGGGTGGATAAAGATACTCCAACGAACCCCTTAAAAGAGTTGTGGCAACAACAGGATGCTCTTCACCCCAATGGTCCTTCTTGGCCCTGTTTCTTAATGGGTAGCTGTTTGTGCTATTGCTGTAAGTGAATTTTTGGTTTAGAAAATATTAGAAAATTATTCAGAAGCACCATTTAAGGAGAGCAATAAAGAACAGGAGCATAGACATGCAGCTTCCCCAGTCACTGAGGTTGTTAAGAAACAGTAGGAGACACAGAAACAGATCCTGGCACTCCCACTGTGAATGGCTTGGGCATGTTGTAAAGAAATTAACTGAGCAAAATCAGAATAGATTCATATAAAATGTGCAGGGAAAAAAGGTATGAGGAAGCATATCAAGCTACATTTACTAGAGGAAACAAAAGAAATATCCATTTTCGTTAATATCAAATACATAATTAAGAAAATTATAAAAATCTTCGCTCTTAGCTGAAACCAAACAAAGACTGTGACAACTAACAAATATTGACATAGCTTGGGTTTATATTTGTCTCAGTGTCTGAGAAAGAAAAGGGAAAGGAGGGTACCAAACTTGGACAAAACCCCTTGATTCTGGAAACGTATATGTGAAAGAGTGAACTAGAAAATGGGACTTGGATGCTCATAGTTCTTCTCTCAATTTCTCTTCTAGGACAAAAAAAGAGAGAAGAAGAGGTAAAACAAATACGCTGAGCTACTATTACACTGTTCAGTCAGGCCCAGGATCTTGGGAGTCCCTCAACATATCTTTCTTTTCCTCCAGTAACCCTAAACCCTTCAAGAACAGGGACAAGAAACTGCATGGCCTCATTCATTCTGTCGGGAACCGTCAGCCTTCTATCTATTGCTCCCCCACTTCTTCTCTTTCTTTTTTTTTTTATTTAATAAT
Source organism: Calyptomena viridis (assembly GCA_013390005.1). Lineage (NCBI taxonomy): Eukaryota > Metazoa > Chordata > Aves > Passeriformes > Eurylaimidae > Calyptomena > Calyptomena viridis. The sequence goes on from WEIV01009511.1 coordinate 117,426, forward strand.
TTAAAACAATCACTATTTCTCTCTCTCTCTCTTTTTTTTTTTAAAACCATCTCAAATATAGACTTTAAACACATGCTCTACATCATGTTATGTCATATTGGAACAAACAACTCCTCAAAAGGCTGAACTTCACTTGGGATTATTTATCTAAAAGCTTTGTTTTCTTTTAAACTGTGTGAATTTTGTTGGACTGCATCTAATGACTGCTAAACTCCCAAGCCTTCAACCTGCCATCTCAAAGAAACTGATTCAAAAGAGTCCAAGTAGAGCTTACTGTCGGTCTGTAATGAGAGCAAAATTATAAATCTCTTTACCAAAAGCCAGCTGCTTCATTCTTAGCTCTGATCCCCCCTTTTCTTTTGCATTCTAGCTAGCATACAGCTGCAATAAATGTGGCTCTTCTCACAAGCCGTGCAGATGTTAACAGTTCTGTAGGACATCAAGAAACATTTCAAGAATCTTGTAAGTGCTGACTAAACTTGCTTGAATTACCCACACTACCTCCTCCACATTCCTATTCAGTAACATTAGCCTTCCTGAATGTATTAAGGAAAAAAAATAATTAGCATTTAAGCCAAGGCATTAATAGCTAGGTCTAAATGCACCATCAATAAACAAGGAATGTTCTTAAGCCATCAGACAACAGATATTCAGATAGCAAACTAAAGGAAGTCAATTTATTCTTTGTCAAGACGAGTAACGCATTTTTCGTTCCTTATCTATGCAAGAGCAGCTAAATGACTGTCTGAAAATACATATTTATAAAAGTCACGGCTGGATGTATTTGAAAGAATGGATCAGAACTAGAGCAAGATCTTTTCTTTCTAGTAATCAAGTGGATTAATACTAAATTAGAGAGAAGGAGTTCAAAGTGCTACCTAGTACATTTTTATTAAAGTTATATTAGCATGACTGTCACATGTATTAAAGATTAAACTAAAGCCTCAAACCACAGTCGGTTCTGGGCAGCTGAAAGGGTCCAGCTGTGCAGGTAGAGAAGTAGATACCAAATGCATTAATTAAGTGCGTCTGTACTAGAGATACTGTTTTAATATTCTTCCTTCTTCGAGCAGTGTGCTGGTTTTGGCTGGGGTAGAGCTAATTTTCTTCATAGCAGCTAGTGCAGGGCTTTGTGCTTGAGACAGTGTTGATAACGCAAGGATATTTTAGCTATGGCTGAGCTGTGCTTACACTGACTCAAGGCCTTTTCTGTTTCTCAACCCACGCCACCAGTGAGCAGGCTGGGGGTGCACAAGGACTTGGGAGGGGACACAGCTGGGACAGATGACCCCAGCTGACCCAAGAGACATCCCACACCGTGTGATGTCATGCTCAGCAATAAAACTGTGAGGACAGTTCGCTGGGAGGCTGCTCCTTGTGGACTGGCTGGGCATGAGTCAGTTGGTGGTGAGCAGTTGTATCACTTGACTTTCTTGGGTTTTATTTCTTTCTCTTTGCTATTTTACTTTTCATTACAATTTATTATTACTATTGTTGTTGTTATTGTAATTACTTATTTCAATTCTCTTAAATTTTTATTTCAATTTTTAAACTGTTCTTATCTCAACCTACAAATTTTCTCACTTTGATTCTTCCAATTTTCTTCCTCCCATCCTGCTCATGGAGAGCAAGTGAGCAGCTGTTTGGGACTTAGTTGCCAGCTGGGGTTAAACCACGACAAGCAGCGAGTTTAGTCTCCTTTTTGGGGGTAGGACTTTCAAAACACATGAAGCAGTTGAGAAGCTCAGTCATCAACAAAGCCAATGAAATATGTATTCACGTATTACTCCAGACACTTGAAAATCCCACATCAAATATCCTACCCTGTGTGTAAACTTCACACTTTGAAAACCCGCTGGAAAGAGGGCTGCAAAGCGATTCACAGCACTGAGCCATAAAGAGATCACAATCTTTGACAAGTTCAGAAACAAAATGTGCAGTCAAGAGTGTCTATGGCACAGTTTTGAGATTGTCTCCAGTCAAGTGTCAATCTCAGCAGAGTTTCAAAGAGGACAGGGTAGGGAGAAATGAAACGAACATATCAGTACATTTCCTGCAAGGAATCGACAAAAAGACCTCACTCCTACAAAGACTTCCATACCTGCTCAACTTCAGATACTTATCTTATTATGTAGCACAGTTGGAAGTTAAAATCAGGTCTTCAAAGATGCAGGGTACACATAATTTACCATGAAATGTGGAATTCAGGGTATTGTTTGTTCTTTATTTAGCAATGCAGGAAATTTGAATACAAAGCAGAATAGCAATGTGCTATTTTCTAAATGCTTCATGACACCGCTTTTAGAGTAATTTCATTAAAATGTCATAAAAGTACATTTAAGCATTTTGAGATAAGCAAAAAGACAATAGACTACAACCTTCAAAAGAAGTTAATGCAATATTAACAGAAGCTCTGTAATTAGCTAGTCCAAAAACCTCAAGCCATCTTCAAGCTTCCCCAAACAAAACAAGCTGGGAGAAGAGAGCAGGAAGAACTAAAAAACAGAGGAGAAAAATAGAGAGGAAAGAAAAGCCACACGAGCCAGGAGCCAGAGTCCCTCACTGCTGTTATTTCTCCACAAGCGGAAATGCTCATTCAGTCATGGCTTAGGAGGCATAAACATCATTGAAATTCAAAGGCAGCTCTGAGAAAGAGGACGCCTCAATTGGTATGCAAGTGGTGTTTTCTCGCCCTGAATACATTATGAACTTGCAGCATGCTAATATGCCATGCTATCATAAGCACCAGATGGAACAGTAGGCAGTATATGTCCCATCAAACCTCAGGAAGATGTATTAATGTTCCTGCTCTTTTTTTTCCTTCCCCTCCCCTCCCCCTTCCCTACTACAAGCCCTCAGCTGTGTCCCCAGACTGGCACATTTCTTAGCATCAGTCACCTGCTCCCGAAGCACAGTTCTCCAGGGTTGCCTCATCTTCACCAGGTGGTGCCAAGCATCTTTTCAATCTTTTTTATCGCAGAAGGTAAAGGCCACAAGACGTGTCAGGCTGTGCTTACTGAAGGGTATCAAGTACAAAAGATAACATCATGGGATAAATGATAGATGAAGAAAGACTTTGGGTTTAAAGCTAGCACAATAGTTTTAAATTATATATAAGTAGTGCAGCACAAATTTCCCCCTCAGTACTATTGGTGAATGAAGAACTGGGGGGCAGTGGCGAAGGGAAAGGTTTTCCAAGTAATCAAATAAAACGGAAAACTATATTAAAGGTCTTTGAACTTAGTTTCTTTTTTCACCATACTGGAAACATTTTTAGAGGAGATGTAGAGATGTACACAGTTCAACAGCCATTTATAGGGTAGGGGCAAGGTTTAATTTTAAATCAGAGTATTAAAATGGAACACAGGCAGATTAGATCATATTATTTTGATATTTTTATATATATATATTATTCTAACTACATTCCTTGGCTTTTATGACTCAAATTTCTTGGGGCTCTATGTGTGATTCTAAAAACATGCAGAATTTTAGTACTGCTTCACACCATTTATTAGTTCAGTCCCAAGCAGATTTTATATGACTAAAGAGAAATGTAATCTAGTATTCTGTATGAAAGATGCTGAGTATTCGCAACTCACATAAACTTTTCTAGGAATTAACATTGCCCAAAACCTGGTAAGAGCTAGATACAGAAGTTATCTGTTGCATGTATCAGGATTTTTCCAACTACTAAAGGTCTGGCTAACAGGGATTTCCTACCACACATCAAATCCTAACTAAAAAAATAATTACCTTTTCTTTCAAACAAAGCATGTTATGACTATTATTCATAAATAACAGGCATTATTCTAGCATCTATTAAGACCAAATAGACTTTAATGCAAGGATATCTTAGAGAGTGAGTCAGAAATAAGATCAATTTTTTTTTCCCCTATTGAATATTGGGGGGCTTTTTTGTTTCTTAACATATAGTCTTTAAGGGTAATTTGATAGATTATGATTTGCATTGTGCAAATAAGTCTATTTAAGTACATTATCCTGCCTTATAAAGTAATTTCTGTCACCTTTACAGCACTCAATATAATTACCACACACTGAAACAGTAGAGCTGACTCCCAAAGGAATCTGTTTGGATCAGAAGATGATGATATATGCTAGTTGCTGATCAGCTTTCAGCATCAGATCCATAATCAGCTGTTTTAAAAAACAGCATCTGCATCTTCCTATTATTTTGTGGCAAAAGCCCTCCAGAAGCCAGCAATTGCATGCAACAATGTGCACATATCCAGACTGGTAAGCAGACATATTTAAACCCCAGCAGCTTTATTGTAATGAATAAAAAAGACCAAAAAAACAAAAAAAAACAAAAAAAAACAAAAAAAAAAAAGCTTTGATTTTGATTCAGTAAGCATCAATTTCTGCAGCAGAATCCTCATTGGGTAATTCATTAAGGCATCTATTCTATATCTAGTGTGGCAAGACAGCGAAAACACTTACAGCCTCCAAAAAGAAAAACACTTGTGACAAAACTATTAAGCATTCCCGGTGATTAAGCAATAGACACTCATTATTTCAAGACTGTCTTGAACCAATGCCCCAGACAAAACCATGCAATCATATCTGTCAGGATGAAATCAAGGCATGATGATTTTCTATATTTCTTCAAGAAAAGCACGTTATTCAGCAGCATCCACACAGCTCTTTCTGAGAGAATATAAAAGTTAACTAAGGAAAGAGTTTATAATTTCTCTTGTGACTCTACGGAGAGAATACAGGTCAATACCTGAAATTCAGGTAGTATTTTTATCTTTGGAGCTTTTACAGTCTCTCAAGAGCAGTTTGAAGTATAACCTTTAAGGCTGCATAAATGAAAGGATCTATTTCTGCTCGTCTCTGAAGATTAAATACCACTACTTTCCTTCTTCAAAATTAAAGGAATTGGAAATTACTACTCTACCAATTGACATGCACAGGAAGAAAACTGGCTGGTCAGCCGAGAAGCAACCATGCAAATCCAACCCAAGATGTGGTCCTGTCTATGTAGAGCAGTCTGAAGAGTGCAAAGAAAGACAGTAGCACTGGTGTTCCCAGCAGAGAACTTGCTGTGCCTGCTCTGCAGACTCTGCTTTCATACCAATCTCTCAAAGTTTCATGCACAGATTCATCTCCTGTGCATCAGCTTCATTTAATAAAAATAGAAACCCCACATACGTACTTACTTTTACAACAAGAGAATAATGCAAAAAGAGATGTAATTAAATGAATGAAACAAGATAAGCATTCTTCAAAATATTTTAAAAATTTAACATGAGAGACACAAATAGTATTGCCAGAGTGGCTACTGTCTCACTTCTCCTCCATTTGCAAGGAGATAATGAAGTGCTCATATTGACTATTAGGAATTCAGAAAAGTAAAATACACATTTGTTACTACACAGATCCCCTCTAAAAATTGCAAAAGAATCTGCTTTTGTTTTTGAAGATGCAATGCAGTCAAATGCTGATCTCAGTATAAAATAATCAAATTTTGATTTTAATGAAGTAATTTAAATTACTTCTAAGCTCTAATATGGATGAGATCAACAAAAGCTCGCTTTCTTTTGGGGTCCTAGAATGAGGAGATCCTACAGTGCCATGGAAGGATAAACTCAACCAATGTGGAGACTTGTATTCTAGAAACTGAGTTGTCCTTCCTCTGCCAGTGGAGAAATGAAAACTAACAACATCAAGCCCAAAGACACAGTAAACTGTTACAAACCAGTTTCCAAGAAGAAAACTGATGACTTTCAAAGCTATTAAATGACAGTGCCATCTGACTTTGCTGGACATCTAATTATAATCTTTCTTTCACAGACATAACCACAGTTGCTTTAATAAGCATCTTTTCACTTTGTTTGCTGTGTTAGTAATTCTCAAGGTCTCTATGTTTCACTCTGGATTTCACTTTCAAAACTGACAGAAATCCCAATTCTTTCTCAAGAGATTATTACATATCCCTGTTTTTTAAAGACCATTTTTGTACATCGTAGTGTTTATAATCTAAAATGTCAAAAACAATGTACAGCTCCAGGCAAAGAAAAGTACCTACAAGAAACTGTAACACTGTCACAGAAAATGACCCCTTCTAAATTTCAGTTAGACAAACTTCTACTAAATAGACTACAAATAAGTGTGCACAAATCTAGCAGATATAATTACGCAATCAACAATTGGAAATGGACTGGAAAAATAAAAGTAAAACAATAAATGTTAATTTGTATTTGCTAACCATGAAAGACATGGCTGGTGCTCTGCAAGTCGCAAAATCCTGTAAAAAAGTAAGATTCTTTTAAAAATTCAAGGACTTACATGGGAAAATCAGACATAGGAAAGTCTGTGTAGATGGCTTTCATTTAGATTATAAAATAGCTACAATGAAAATTCAGGGTGCTGTCTACACATGCTTATTGTTCTGGCTTAAAAGGGCCACCAGAATATATCTGGAATGTAAAGTCTAGAAGAATCAAATTATGGCTGCATTTTCCTATGATGCGAGTGCACACATTTCCCAAACTGTAATCTTGTGGCAGGAAAACTATTTGAGTCATGTGTGCTTGCATGACTCACAAAACACATACTAAGGAGAGATCTGAAAGAAGGAAGGGGAAAGGCCCTGTATCACTAAACCGTGAGATTACTCCTTTAGCAGGATGTGGTTTCAAAACAGGAGGACAATAAGACAGTGAACCCTGCATTGCTGTAAGAATCAGAGAGAAAGGGAGAACTACAAGAACCTGCACTAGAGATGCACATGAAGGCTCCCAAGGCTTGGAGAAGAGGATTATAAGCACATCAAGAAAATTCCAATAAAGCATTAGAACTGAAAGAGTACCAAGTCAAATTTTAGAGATGCTTTCCAAATGACTTACAGAAGACAGAGTAGTCCCTTATACCTCAGGGAAAAAAAAAAAAAAAGCTGGAAAGTGCAATGGACTTTGAAAAGTAAAACATATTCCTACTTCTTGAATCATCATTTCAACCTTCACTGCAGTTAATAAAGCATATGCAAATCCCACTTCCTCAAATCTCAGTTCATTACAGCAACCCCCTTTTTTGAACCAAGAATGATATAAGCCTGACCCTACAGCACATCTGCACAAATTTGCAGTATGCTTGAAGGGTTATTGAAGTACATTTTTCTTCCTTAATCCTCAGCATCTCCTCCAAGAGGTGATCAATACCAATTCCTTTTGCTCTTCTATTTCCACACTTCTTTTGGTCTTTGTCAGCTCAGCATTGTCGACATGCAAAAAATGCAGCAGAGCTCATTACAGTCTGCTTCCAAAGGGATGTCCATAATGAATGAGAACCATATGAGCAGTATTCTTAATAACTGTGTCCACTGCTTATGGTATTTCCTTTTGAACTTCAGAAAGATTTCCTGCCACCTTTGACTTACACTTTGTGCCTGTTTAAAAGCACAGTTAAGTTGCAGGCACAGCTCCAGAATATTTATCCACATTAATACCTAAATAGCTGGCTGGATAATTTAAATTAATTCAGACGTGTGGGTCCTACCAGTTAATTATTCCTCATGAAAATTTCACAAGATTGCCAGATCCCAAGAGAAAGAAGAAGTAGAAATAAATGCATAACTTATTACACAACATCATGGAAAAGCTCAAGTAAGGTTGTAGCTTCACGCCGTAAGAATTTGGGCAGGAGATTTTTAGAAGTTGGATTGGTTCAGTGTCTCTTTTGACACTACAGCTTTAAACCAGCTGCAAGAACATTACTAACAGGTGGTGTGCTGCAGCACAGACACAAAACTAAGAGATCTGTGAACCTCCAGTTGAAGCATCTCCTCTCAAATCTCAAGGTCTCCAGCAACTTGCTCCAAGTTGTTCTGCAATTAAAGCTCACAATGAGGCTCTTTTTCCACAGTGTGCCTATAAGTGGCAGTAAACAAGAAATTACTAGTAGAGAAAAAATAAAATTAAAAAAACCAACAGCACAGAGAAATAAATTCAGCTCTATTATGTAGAAGCGCTGCTCCATGAGCTACCAGGAGAAGGAAGCACAGCCCTTTCAAACAGCAGGGAACCTGACAATTCTGCTCTTCTACAACATGCCAAATTTATGCATAAAGTTAAAGATCAAGTAATAGTTTCAGACCAGATTGAATTAGTAAGTAACTTTGGATGCCCAGAAGCCCAACTCTGCTGAAATTTCTCCTGAAACACAACACAGAGGCCAGTGCCATGGACTGCTCTGCTCTCCCCTACAGTGCACAGATGGGGCATCCAGACCACTTAGCAGATCCAACAGAACAAAGAATCTTCGTGCAGGCTGAAGTGATCTCAGGACACCCGAGAGCCCAGGCCCTTCTGCCGTAAACCATGTGCAGTTTCGATCAAATTGCCAGGGGTTTCACATCTTCAATAATGGAAATACCACTACCTTTCTGGACAATCTGTTTCAGTGTCTGACCATCCTTATGGTATCTACTTGGGTTTTATTAGGGTCCATTACTTGTGTCTTTTGCTTCTCATCAATATGCACCTCAAGAAGAATTTGGCTCCATCCATACCCTCTAAACCCTCCCATTAGGTAGCTGTAGACAGCTCATGACAGAAAAGATGATACAAAGCTAGTTACATTTAACTAGCAACTACCAACAACTACCAATTCACCAACAGGAAAATACTAGAGACAGGATGCTTTACTCCTGCCTTTCAAGAGCCTCAGTAACTTGGACACATGGGATCCACGGCATTACTACCTCCTCCAGAAAGATGTCTGTATCTTCACCTTCAGAAGATTGGCAAATAGAACTGGTTTGTGTAAGACCAGCTGGGGCAGATGGAAGAGGTGAGCTTTAAGTTTGTTTATTCAAATATTTGGAGTGGAAGCCTCACTCTGGAAGTGAAACACATGAATTCAAACACTCCTGCTTTCTCTCAAGCTCAGTCTGGAATGTATTCCCTTAGGAGAGGAGAAAGCAACTGACAATTAGCAGTTTATTCTGTAGATGGGAGTAATCTCCATTGCTCTTGTCCTACCCAAGAGCTGAACAAGAAGCTTGTCAGGAGAGAACGTGGCCTAAGATCAATAGCAGCAAGGGGGAAGCAGTTCCTGCACTGTTCCTGCTCTTCGTCTGGTGACTCTCATGAACATGAGGCAGAAAGAACAAATGTACACTACAAAAGTGCAACTTGGTGTGAAGATGGCTGAGCTCCTGGAGAGTTGAGACAGTGAATACAGACAGCGTGGTACAGCATGGCAAGGACTTCACCAGCCTCACAGAGGAACTGCATGAACATGGAATTAACATAGCAGGATATAGAAAGAATTAAGTCTTGCCAAGTGGGCCAATATGGCTAGACTGTATCTGCACGCAAGTGAAAATTAAAGCGCTGCTTGTGCCCCAAGGTTTTCCCAATTCAATCTCTATTTGCCTCAGCATTGCTGGCTCTGTGCTCCATTTTACACCACACATTTTCTGGGATCAAAACGTTAAATCATTTTTGAAGAGATCAACAATTCTGAATATGCTTTGGGCTTCCTCTGAGATTATCTACCAGATCCAACTGTGTGAACAATTCAGACACAGAAATGCTTCAACTCCAAAAAGATGTAGGTGTGAACTCAGCACTGGCCTGCTTAACCCTATCAATACTGTGGCAGATCTTGGCATGCACAGATGCAGCTTGATACGCTTGGGAAACTTTAAAGCTGTAACAGTGATGAATCTGGAATGAGGAGAGTTGAGGTATGGCACTTTGGATTTGGAAGGCAGTTACTGCTTCAAGTGCAGAAGTTGTTTTGTGCACTTAATTTTAGTCTGGGACCTGGTAGTAAAAGACCAGGTTTCAGCTGATCTTTTGTAGAGGTATCCTTGACGTACACACACACGTACACAAGACAAAAGGATGAAGCAAACAAACTAGAAAACTGGTACAGGTATATGTACATGTCTTGAAAAGGACCAGATATCATGTCTTCTACTCTTAGATGTCTCAATTTCTCTGTTTGGATTTTAAATGGCATCTCACATAATTTTATTTTTTGCAAAATTGGTATTCAAGTCTTCTTTTTAAATTGCATATACACAGATCACATTGATTTGCAAGTTATGATAATCGTGCCTTAAATACGTGAGTGTAGAGGCCAAAATCTTCAAATCAAGATGTAATCTGCGCTTAACACCCTACACACACCAAGAAAGTACCAGTCCTGAGAAACTGATTTGTTTTTTTCCTCTCCAGCTAAAGGTCTGTGTTATAAAGCACTAAATTTTCACAGGAAAAGTGTTTGGGACCTTGACTAAATATATATAATACAGCTATTTCTGCAGCACGATCTGCATTCTGTGATATGCAAGTTACTTTCCATGCATGTCCAGCAAGATGCAGTTCACAGCCCCATGGGTTGAAAATAAGAGCAATCATGTTATGCAGACTTTGGAATTTATTACTACCATAAAAGACGAAGAAATTTTAATACTGTGAAAAACAAGTCATCACATGTCGCCTCCCAAACCCTACCATACGTGTCTGAAGAACCCAGTGACCCACAGTCCTCTTAGGGAAAGAGCTTTTCACTCACAGCTGAATCCTGAAGAAGATAAAGTCATTATACAGGATGATTGGAATAATGATGCAAGGTTAAAACTTAGACTTGAGTATTTCCAGAAACATTTCCCCCATTTGGCAGGAAACTTGCTTTGTAAGACACAGAATTATCCTAATATAACAGCATAGCAACTGCAACTTAAAACAGACCAAGTCAGTTAATGGACTGTTAGGAGACTTTTGCTGTGTAACAGCATTTGGAGGCATGTATTTAAAAAACAGGTGGATAATCCAAATGTTCAGTTACTAGGACACTAACAGTTATGTCCATGGCAATTTTGTTTCTGTTCTTTAAACAAATCATCACTTGCAAGCACTAATGTTAAAACCAGAAACCCACTCTAGTACACAGTGGCTATAAATGCCAAATCAATTTTCAGCAGATAATAAAGCCCATGTTTTACAATCGGCAATACACTGTTTTACTACCCAAAATGTAAGCTAATAATATATAGCTCTGCTAAATGGAAAATGCAGATATGCTGTTAAGAAATGGGCTGGCTGTGAGATGATGGATCATTTCTGCCGGGACCTTCTTAAAGCTATGTGCAAATGTTTTGAAAATATCACATGATGTGGCCATGTGTTAAAAATTACAGCCAGTTAAGTTCTCTGCTAAGAAAAATATGTGGGCAATTTATGAAATGCACTCCAGGATGGAGATATCTTAAGTAAAACCAGATTTTGAAAACAAACCCTTTTTTTTTTTTTTTTTTTTTGAAACATGAACTAAAAAAAAAAAACGTTGCAGCCACATCTGGAGAGCAGAAGTAAAGAAAGGGTGGTCTGACCTAATACCAGGCCATCTTCTGAAAGAGCTGCATTATTTCTGGGCTACAATGACTGTGATCACTGATTGTCCTTTTAAGGAAACCATACTGAATACTGCCATGGGCAATAATAAAGCATTTTGTAGGCCAACATCTGTTCTTTGAAAGTACTATAAAATGACTGATAGGTTTGTAATGTTTCATAAATAAAGTCCGGAATCAACAGTACTCAAAAAAAGAAAAGAAGCCAACCACCACATTCACAGTAAACACAGAAACTGGTGTATGGTATTAGATCTGAACACTGTTCTCCCAGGAACAATTATTTAGAGATAAACACTTCCCGGAGTTCACTACACAGAATGACAAAATGGTTAACTTGGTTACAGCAAGCTGTATGTTAATGTGATTATCTTTCTTGAGACTTTTCTCGGAGTTGCAGCAGTGCCTTTACAGAGGTCTGAATGGCTTTTACAGTGCTTCATTAGCCAGCCTCACTGCTGTCGCTTTGCACCGACAGGGAAGTGAGGAGGTGAGCGGCCAGTCACAATTATAACAGTACGAGCAATTTGTCTTTGAAGAGCAAATTTAGTTTGTGTGTTATCACCACACATAAACCAGAACTTGTCTTTATTACTTCCTGTTCTTTCCTCAAAAGAAGAACTTCAGATGTCAGAATCACTAAAGGGATGCTTCTGAAATCAGGACTTCACACATACACAAAAGGCACTGACATAATATCAGATTACATAAAAATACACATCCTTTTAATCTCCTGTACATAATGTGCTTACTTTTAAAATACAAAATCTGCCCCAGATGGCTAATAATGCCCATTTGAAAAAACACAACACCACAATATTAAAGGGCTAAAATATGCTGTGAACAGATTGAGAGGCAGTTCATCCTAGAGGAGAGTAAAAAAGTGCAGATGGGTGTCAAAAATAGCCAAGTGTCAGATCTGTTCAAGTATCTCCATTCTGGCACATGCTCCCAGTCACAGCTGTTAGTGTATTCTCTGTATCCAAGTGCAAGGTTTCCTAACACTCGGAGCTGACATTAAAACATGCTTCTTGCTTACTAGTGCTTTAAGATAATGCTGGAAATTAAAGATTTATTTAATGGTAAAGCTTAACAAGTATTGATAATGGTATACATACTCGAGTGTAGCACATGCCATTTTGATTAAAGATGCATGAAATTTTAACCAGCAGGTAGGTTAAGTAATTTAAATGCCAAAGGCTTAATAGGTTTTCAAAAATCTCCATTCGAGGCATTCCAACACTGTTTCCCAATAGCCCCAAATAATGCACACAAGGATCAAAACTGTTAAGATTGTGTCATTTTAGTACCTTTAAATATCTTGATAAAAAACAGAAACAGTAAACAGCATGAGAAGATGAGTTTCTTACAAACATATGAGAAACATGAGTGGATTCAAGTTATGCACAATGCAGTTTTCCTAATTAATGAATTACAATGGTATTTCTAATGAAGACTACAATTCTAGGAATGCAATGCATGCAAATCAAATTTGACGTATAAAGGGTTAAATTGACCTCTCACAGTCCTCAGTTGTTATCTATGCAAATTAATTTGCCCATATTTCAACCATATAAATCCTCTTAGCCTTGTGCTTTCAGCAAACAGAGACCACTTTTTTGTTACAACCACAGGATTGGTAAACATACCAGCAGTAGGGTATAACTGTGTATAAAAATGCTAAAAGGAAAACATTCTTCCAACAACTGGCAATACCTACATGCAACTGTGGCTGCAGCAAACTGGCAGATACTGTTTCAAAACACCATCTGTGAGGTGTATGACTATCTGTGATCAAGCATAGTCTCTTCTGTCTGTCCTACCCAAATAATCCACACGAACCAGCCAGCTGTAGGATCTCTAGTCCCGTCTCTTTTTTTTATCCAGAATAGAGGCTGTTATAATCAGGCACATGGCTTTTTCCAGTCCTTACCAAAGGGGAAAAAAAAACCCACAAACAAAACACACCAAATTCAACCCACTCAGTCGTGGTCAAGGATCTCAGAAAACCTGTCAGACAAATCACCCTTCACAGAAGTGTTCTTATTGGCAGTAACACTTATCAATTAGACAAGCGATCGTAAAATCCAAAGGTAACATCTTCCTAAGGAAACCGACCTATTACAACTCACAGCTTCACAGCAATTCCTCTAATTCAGCAGATTTCTCTTTTTCTTTTATTTTGAATCAACATATTTCAGTCATTTGCCCGGTGACAGTGAAGGACTATGATTTAGAACAAGGTTAGAATCATTTGTTTTATAAATCTCCCTCACTTCTCCAACATAAACAGCTTTTCACAGAGATAATTTCAGCTGATGGGTGAACGCTGTGAATGATCTCTGCTGATCAAATGTTTGGAGATTCAAGGTGCAGCTGACAGTCATGAAAGCCAGCCCGAAGCTGTATTTCTCTTTGCTAAAAATGATCCCCCATGCAGAGACCTGCACCCACAAAGCTGGTGACTTTCTGCTATTTCTATCCCTTTTCATTGAAACATCCAGTCCTGCTGTAAGTATCATCTCTGGCAGTTCACTTGCACAAATTCCCCTCCCCCAAACACATACACAACAGAATTAGCATCCGCGATCGCTCCCCTCCATACCGGTATCAGCTTGCAAATCACCCTCTATATTAAAAAAGAGAAAAAAGAGAGAGGGAGAATATACTATCAAAAAAAACAATTAGTGTTTCCTCATTTAAAACCGAAAAAAGCTGCAGTAATTTCAACTCACCAGGCATCCTTGGATAAAATATACCACACTGTAAATGGCTCTCTCCTAAAAGCAAGCTTATTTAGGGCTCAGTGCCTCCTGTTCTGGAATGAACAGAGAGAAGCGAGGAGGGCCATCAGAACTGGCTGTGGCAGCGTAGCTGGAGGCAGGATGCTGGGCGCGTGCGTTTGCCAGGCAAAGACAGATGGAGAGCTGACACTCTGTATTGCACTTGGAGCAGAAATGTGAATGATGACAGGAGCACATGTGGCCTTGAACCCAGCCCTGTCTCTTCAGGCAGAACAATGACAGGGATGTGTGTGCAAATTATCACAACCCCGGCTCCCCTCAGCTGACTCCTTTTACTCTACCTTTCACACTAAGTTCCAGATGACCAAAGAATAGAAACTAAAATGCAGAGTGATAAGCCAAACACTGAATTATTCATTTTTCCTTTAAAAGTTAACCCTTTCCTCTGCTGGCAACAATTAAAGAAAAAGCATCACTTTGAATCAGCTCTCCTCCAAAAGTAGAAACGAATTCATTCTTTATTTTAACAGCCATAATTTTGCACTCCATAGGATTACATTTGTTTATTTAGCCGGAAATTCAAAACGTGCATGAGAACATACAAGAGAATCCCTCCTCCTCTTCCCACACTTTTGTCATTATTGTTTTCCTTTACTATAGGGAGTATCAAAATCACTTCCTTTCTCAGATTCACAGTAGTATGTGTAAAATAGAACACACTTAGAAAGCAGACCACTTATATTTTACTATAGTGCTTTTAACCCCCTGGGATTCCTCCATTGATATGTTCCAAACATTTGCAGCTTACTCTCCTTTACGTTCCATGGTGATCCATGGGAGATGAAAACAAAATCTTCCCTGGAAAGCCTTTTCAAAAGCTAAACAATCATGTCCTCCCAATTTCTGATTTGGTGCACCCCTTAAATGTTTATCCTTCACATGAATAAGGTATGCCTGGCTAGGCTCAATTCACTCTTCCCTATTAAGCTTTAATGGACACCATGATACATAAAACTACAAGTCTTTGTTATAGTGCTTTATCTAAAGCTGGCTATTTTCTTCTCAGCAGTACCTCTTTAGTCCTTTGTAAAATATCTTTGCCTCTTAGAAGAAACATACGCCTGGCTTGCATGCCTTCTGTAGCACATATAGTCTTGCACAAAATTCCGGGCACAAGGAAAAATACCATCTTTTTTAAAACTCTCCTCCCATTCAGCACTTGCAAAAGCTTCTCCCTTTAGTAATGAGCATTTCTCCAGCAACTAGCATGTAGGTCCTGACTTTCTTTTTGCAGCATACATTCAAAACCTTTATGGAAAGGCAAAAATTCTAAGACAGATGTTGTCAGTGTAAAGGTTCGTCCTTGTGGACTTATTTATGCACCCCCAATTTTGCATTATGCCATCTTCTGCCTCTATTATGCTTTTAGGCCTTCCTCTTCCTTCCTCTAGCTGCCACAGAGCCTGATAAAGATCTATTTAGGAAGAGAACACACATGCAAAATTAAGCAGAGAGTAACAGTCCTTCTAATGTCCAGACTAAACTCATACATATTTCTCACTTAAAGAAAATTAGATAATTCACTGATATTTCCATAATAACTTTATAACACTATCTAAGTGGCACCCTTAAGTTTCACTTAAATGGGAGAGAGACTCCAAACACAGGACTGGCAAGCCTAAGAGTATCAAGAAAAAATGAAGCAGCTCCCTTCATCCAAGTAAACACTCTGGCACTAACACCCTAATGTGTCTGCTAGTTGAGGCAGGTCTTTTCTTCATCTTCATCAGATACCTATCATAATGAAGTACTCTGTAATGGATTTTTGAGTGTCAGAGAGCCCAAGAGAAGCACCAAAATGTGAAAATGTTTTCATGACAGCCTGCTTTCATGAAGGGGCAAAGGGAGAGAAGCAAGGGAAAGGGAGACAAGCAAAGTCTGCTTCAACAAGGCCTTTAAAGAATGCACCATCCTTATGGTTTTATTATTTGATGCACTATTTAAAACCAGTCAGTTAGTATTGTATTTGCTGTGTTGTTTTTCTTTTATAATGCTGTACTCTACATGAAAGGAAAAACATTTTCACAGTTGGAAATGCAACCTTTCATCAACAAAGATGCAGCCCGAATCAGCTTCAGAGTAGAAAGTAATGTGTCAAAGGTATGACACATTTTAATACAACTGAACAATATTCACTCTTAAAAGAAGGTTTTAATATCAGTACATTGTAAATCCACAGACCACGGCTCACGAAATTGAACTTCCATATGCTGTGCGATTATGCATCTTTTCTTCTGTGTGTAAAAAGCCTTTTTAAGCTGTTATCTGACTACAGTAATTGCCACTTAAATTGATCCACGTCAACAAAACCTGGATCCCTGGAGATTCTCACCTAGAAGTCTGCTCGTGGAAGGGGCTAGCAGAATGCCTGTGCATCTGAGACTACTTCAGCATTTTCTCAAGCAGCCAGCTGCATGAATAGTTTTTCCCTCTCATTATTTAATAAACTGAGGCAGGCTGCAACCCATTTGGCAGTCCTTCCTGAATACATATCTGTAGATATTTACTCGCTTTCCCCACCCCCATTTTTAATGCAGTCACTTAAAGCCTGCCCTAAAAGTTTTTGCACCAGCTCTGAAATTTTAGCAGGCCAAGCGAAGGTGGACACTCCATTCTGTAACACGGTTTTGTTCTCCATCAAGAAAAGAAAGGCAATGGTTTTAACACAGAACAATTCTGCACAAGAGCCCATGTTATGTGTAATAGCAAAATGAAAGGGATATAAAGAGAGTGGAAAACCCAGAAGATAATCTTTGGTCAGTATCTTTATGGTGCACATTATGCTATGCCATCCTAGGTGGGCATCAGCTCCTTCTTTGACAATCATTCAAAATGCTTTACAAAATAATTTTAAATCATCCTATACAAGTCATTATTTTCAAAATGAGTAAAGAAGACAAACCAGTCTCCATATTTGTAAGTTTGAGGGGAAGGGGAGAATTTTAAGCAGTGGATGATACAAGGTAGCCAAGACATGGATCTGATGGAAAAGATTAATTCCAAACTACCACCATATAAAAGTACAGAGAGTGCCTTTTGTGCAAACCCAGCTTAATAACAGGGACTGGAAGTCCACTGAAACACATCTGTAGTTAATGAAAGCTCTCTATTAACAGTGAAGGAAGAATTTAACTCAAAGCTTTTCTGTAGGACTTCTCAACTTCCCACTCTACTTAGAGCAGACTGTTGTGATACATTGTGACTTCACACAGTGGGTATTAAGTGAGTTAATTCAAAGGAGCTGAAACCTCATTGATCCTAATTGAAAGCAATACACCCAACCAAATAGTTTTCTACCCCATCTGCTCTGGCCTGCCACCAGCTATTCAATACAAGAGAATTAATAGTTTCAGATATTCTAACAGACCCAATAAAAGCACTCATTTAAGCAGGACTGCATTAACAAAGTGAAAAACCAAGGGCAAAATGGGTTCAAATGGAGCATTTTACTCCTAGTTGGCTTTAACAAAGCTGAATAATGCTTATTCTGACTTTTTATGTGCAAGACTTGATAAACTGAATGAGAAGGCACTCAATGATCAGTCAACGAGCATTGATGAATGGTCATTTGGACCCCCCCAATCTCAGGGAAGGCCATTCCACAAAGTGGCACACCAGCTTGAAAGGGCGGACTCACTAATGTCCAGATTTCCCCGCTTGCTTGTTCCACTTTCACTTTCAGACCACTGGCCACCAAATGAGGCTGACATATTGGAAAATAATCTTTTATGGGCGAGTGGTAAATAAAAATGGAGGCATTAGCTGGGCTTTCAAATTCAAATCTACTAGTTTTGTCAGCCCAAAACGTTTTGATTTTCCACCCAGCTGGAAGCTATTAGTGTTTTCTTAAGGCATCCCACTGACAGGGCAAACCCACCTAATGTGTGAGCTGTAGAGCTGATGTGGGGAACAGGGGACCACAACTTCTGGATACTTTCCAATCTTTATTCAGTTGAATGTCCGACCAAAGTACAGTAAAGGCAACACCTTCAGGAGAATCTCACTAATTCCTTGCTGCCCAAGTATGTCCTAATGCCTGGTGCAATGGTAGCCCACCTAGGCCTGTAACGGGTACCATCAGTGCAACTTTTCCATGATGTTGTACCCAGCCTCCCTTGGTTTTACTGGACTACCACAAAAGGCTCAAGCTACCCAAGAACGATACTTCTTTATAACCTTCTAATTCTTTGCTTGGAAATAGAAGTTAAATATTCCAGTAAGATATGTGGTTATCTGTTAACAGCAGCTCTGAATTCATGCCACACAAAATATTTGCCAGATAACACTAAACATTTCTCTAAGCATTTCCTCATTGGCAAGGCTTTCTGGACTTCTGAAAAAAGACAAATGGGATATTTAAAACATACACTGCCCTGTGAAACACAGACTAATTGAGATCACCTACACAAATCAAATACTCAGCATTTGAAAACTATAATCACCAAGGTGGGGAGAAAATATTCTTGGTTGCCTAAGACACACCGTTCATCATGTTACCTTGAGTACTGAATTAAATTCATTGGAGGTGAGAAAAAAATTCATGTCTTTTCAGTTACAAACACTTATAAGTCATACCCATATTTCAACAATACTCTAAAGAGTATTTTAAATCATCTGTTAAGAAAAGGCAACCTTGACAGTGGATTAGACTTAACAACCTAGATTGCCTACTGCTTTTTGATCAATAAAGAACCAAAAAAAATTAATGTTTGTTGAGCAAGAAATTCCAGTCAGAAATTCCAGTGACATTTCAGGCACATTTCAAGTTTTAAAACCATGAACATATACGTAAAGACCTATCATGGAAGAATAGTTACACAAAAAAAGGTCTTACTTAAGACCTGAAGCCAATGATAACATTGGCTTCAGGTCTTAAAGAGTGCATGCTCTTTTGCTCTAGGTATACATTTTAGTAAGAATACTCACATGGACAAATTCACATACAAGTACCTATTTTGGTGTCTATTTCTTTCACTTGATCTGGCCTGAACAAGTTTTGCTGCACATTTTTATTAAATACTGTATTTTCTATGTGGGCAAAGTAAACTAGAATTAACTGTTAATTTTTATTATCATTTGACTTCAAAGGAAATTACCACACCATCTGTGCACAGACATCACTCAAGCACTTTAGAAAATTTGATATTGATTTGATATTATTTCTGAAAGAATACAAGAAAATACCAAAGATGCTTTCTCAATAACAGAAAAAGAACACATCCAGTGTGACCTGGAGAAGCCTGCATAACAGTATCTGCTCCTGCTGAACTAGGGTCATATTTTGAGGTATAAAAAGAAGGGGCAAAAAACACGGGGGGTAGGGGGAAAAAGAAGGGAAAAAGAAAAAAAGGGTTTCAAGCTATCAGATGCTTTTTGACTTGAAGCTCAGAGTGTTTGCTCATTTAACATGGGTAGGGAAACTCCTCCTGCTGTAGTATATTAACCCTAGTTTTGACCTCTAATCGATGTCTTTTCAATGTATAGGATCTTTATAATAAAGATAATGTGAGAGCATATTTGTGTGAAAGCGTATCTACCACTAGCCATAAATTCAAGCCTTGCATTTTTCTTTGTAACATGTCAATATTTGTGACACTAACTAAACATATTTTATTCATTTGACAAGGACTGTTACATTATATTGAAAACTTTTGTTTCAATGTCACCACCTCCCCATTTTGACTGATGGCGAGTTAGTTTTGTTAAAACGCACAGGGTGATAGCGTATGCTCCAGTGAACTTTCCCTCCTCTCAGCACCAGAGACAAAAACCTGCAGCTCTGCTCTGTGCTGGCAGCCATCTGGCCAGCTTTCTCTCAATGCCTGCCCCACACCACACTGCAGGCAAAATTTCAGGGCTCTAGAGCTCTGTGGAGCTATTCATGACATACCAATTTCACATTTTCTGCTTGTACGCTTGCAACAATAAATGCTAATGAGGACTATGAATGACATTTTTAAAGACAATAAAAAGGTCTCCAAATCCCTTGCATATGGAGACACTATTTTCTAAACTTCACCTTCTGTTAGGGAGCCATTACACTCTAAAGAAAAAAATAACCTAAGGAGAACAATGAGATGATCAAAGCATAACCAAGTCCTTAAGAATTCCAAAGAAAACAATGTTTGCAAAGCTAGCTTAATGACAGACAGATTTTATGCTGATGTACAGTGCTAACACTTAAGCACAGTAACTCTTTTTCAATAGCACTACTTCTCATCGGGGGCTCCAAAATCGGGGGAGGGGGAAAGCCATAGCAAATCCTCGCTTTCACTGACCACATACAAACCCCACAAGCCATCGACTCAGACTTAGCAATACTAATCTCCAGATGAGTCCAATACTCTAAATGAGCCCAAGAATAAACTGTTACTACTAATGGATTTGCAATGCTACGCTTTCGTAGACATCCTTGTACTGACCAAGTGTGGCCAAAAAAACCATCAAATTATATTTTCTTTCCCCAAATCTGCCTATTGCAATGCTATTGCTACTTAAAAAAAAAAGTTGCCTTTACCCTGGGTAACGTATTTTATATTTAATTAAAGACAGCTTCCCCTTATTAGGAA
This sequence comes from Calyptomena viridis, assembly GCA_013390005.1. NCBI lineage: Eukaryota > Metazoa > Chordata > Aves > Passeriformes > Eurylaimidae > Calyptomena > Calyptomena viridis. The sequence continues at coordinate 138,185 of WEIV01009511.1, forward strand.
GACTGAAACACTTCCGGGAAAATCCACCAGGTGGAGCAAATACACAGCAATACAAAACATTTATTTATGCTTGTGTTGCCATTTTCAACAGGGGGGAGGGAAATGGTTTATATGCAAATATTCTTACCTCTTGACCTCTCTTCTTCATCCTTTTTTTCAAATATTGATCAACTTGTACTTTTTTACTACATTTATAAAGGTACAAAAGCTTCATCCAAAGGGGCCTTTGTACAAAGCTATTGTTCCTGATGAGCTCAATATTAATTTGCAAACCACAATAGGCATCACATACAGTGGTGAAATTAAAGAATAGTATTATTCAACATATATATATATATATATATATATATCACATTCAACAATATAGAGATAAAATTGTTTCACAAACTGACAAGTATTCAAAAAACAAAGCTTAGTCTTACATCAGGTGGGAAAATCTTTGCACTGACCTGCAATGAAAAGGGCTGAAAACCTGGCCATTCTGCACATCTGGTTATGTGTTTATACACACAGTAGTGCTGGTAACATCACAGCAGTGCCATTGTACAGTATGCTGGTGTTTACCATTAATGCCTTTATTTTAGTATGACATCCATCAACTACAGAGTAATTTCAAGAGGTCAAGTAAATGAGGGCTGTAAATAAATATTTCAGCATATCTAGGACAGCTAAGCATTGTTTTCCCATTTAAATTATTTGCTTTTCAGAATCAGGTGAGAAAGTCACCTCATATTTTTACTTTCCCTGATGAATGAGGATGTATAATGGCACAGAGGGAGGGGGGCACATTTTTACATGAAGAGAACTAAGTCCTAACAGAACTTCTTTCTTTTATGGATGTGTCTTCTCACAGTTACAATAGAACAACCCATTGGCAGACCCAGTAATTGCTGAAAGGGCAAAGCAATATTACCAAACAAACTGCTCTAACACAGTTCAGCATCTGAAAAACACAGCAGAACCAGCAGCAGACTCATTCAACCCTAGATGATAGAAAAGCATTAATGTTTGCAGGTGACAAAGAGAAGGTACTGATTTTAGTCAGAGAAATCTTTTTCTTTCCATCGTTTCCTTAGTTACACCTCCCATCATGTTTTTCTTTCACTTTTCTGTTTAGTTCCCTCTGTTTTCTCTCTGCCATCACATCTGTTCATGATTCTGGGGCCATTTCCTCACTCTGCTACACATCTCCCTGCTCCAATTCACTACCTGGCCTGGTCTCTGCTCCAGTTGCCTTGGACATTCATCCTCTCTCACCTCTGCTAGCCCTGAAAGCTGCAAGTTCCAGGGTTTGAAGATGTGAGTACTATCATAAAATATTACCCCCACAATTAACACATAACCAAAATAAAACAACCAGCACTCTAACACTGAGGGAAACACTGTGCCAGTTAGGTTTCCACTACAAAACTGAGCCAGAATGGGATCCACTTAATGTGCAATTGGAGGAGCACATCACGTCTCCTAGATTAAAATGTGTTGACTTAATCTTTGTGCTTTTAGTCTGACCCAGATGAATCCCATCATAGCTAAGGAAAACTAATGTACAAAATCTTTTTTTCTTTAGGAAGTGGGAGGAGCCTTGAGGAACACAGGCCTTTAAACATAATAACATTTTATCCAATTGTGTTGCACTACACATGGTGCTTCATTGTAGCCATTCAGAAGAGAAGAATTCAGAGGTGATTATGAAGTGGAATTTCATACCAAGAGCAAATTACACCTCTTTATACTGGGAAAACATCTGCAAAGAGCAGCCGTAAGTGTTTGGGTGCAACGCAAGGTGCCAGTTTTAATAAAGCCCAAACCAGCTTGTGAACCATTATCAGCAAGAACTTTCCTTAAGCAAGACTGTCACAGCAGAGACTTGCAGAGATGGCCAAGATAAATATTTTTCAAGCAGAATGCTGATTTAAAAATGCTCTGAGGCATTTTTCACTGGCAACCATGGTTTAAAAGCTATAATTTTCTGCCATTTTCAAAGAAGCACTAACCCAAAGGGTAGGAGGAAAGACAATGTCATGGTTGTCGTCACCACATGTTCATGGAGAACTTTCATTTAACATGCTGCTGGTTGAGGTGGGCAGTGGTTGGCCAGAGGTCATGGACAGTTCACACACATCTGGTTATGTGTTTACGTACACAGCAGTGCCATTGGTGTTTACTATTACTGCCTTTATTTTAGCATGACATCCATCAACTACAGAGTACTTTCAAGAAGGCAAGTGAATGAGAACTGACCACAATGCATAAACCATCTTTTTTTTTTCATCCTACAGATACAAGCAATGCTTACTTACATTATGGCTTTTTTATAGTATTACAGGATAAAGACATTTAAAACTACCTAAGTAATCCATTCTTACTTAAAGCCACCTTTACACCAGCATAGCCTAAGAAGTTTGTAATGAAGAAAGGGGTTTGATTCTAAAGGTGAAGAACTATGCACATATTTAAGAGTTTACTAGATCATAATTATCAATCTGATAACACTGTAACAGCTCTTTTGTTGCATCATCCCCTGCAAATCTTTCTCAGATAGAGGATTAGTGGCACAATAGATGATAATGACTCTTTTGGTCCCACTGCTCTATTGCTGACTCCTGACTGTGCACTGAAGGCTACCTCTCTCAATGAAGGTCCCCAAAACCATTACCTGGCAATGTCTGCATGCAAGAAGAAAAGTATGCCCTTAAATCTGTATTACAAATTCCTAATGAAATACTAGTAGGGAAAACATAAGTTACTGCTCAAAAGATTTCAATCTCATTTACAAAGTGCCCAAAATCCCTAGCACATGAATATGTTCTCCAAGACTGCTGGCATAACTCTACAGACCAGACCAAAAGCCTTCAGCATGAAAGAAAATGAAACCTTCATTAATTTTCAGCTCTCTTTCTCTACTCCTAGAACCACAAACATCTTTCTTGGACCAGCTTCTGCCCACGACAATAAAAGGCAATAGTCACATGTTACACTTATTTTTGCTGGAAAGCCTTATTAATTATGTTCTCTCCTTCTACTACTTGTACCTGGTGATCTTAAATTCTGCCAGTACAACTGTTAACACCACTATACTATAAACTTGAGCATTAAAATTGTACAAATAGCAGTAATATTAATTTATCATTCAAACAAGAAGTCATACTTTAATTCTTCACACACATACAAAAAAACCCAAACAAACAAAACCAAACCAGAGAAACAGATAACCCTCCCTCCCAAACACCTATTCAAGGCCTTTGCTTAAATAAACATTCAGTATCCTTCAGCTATAACCATGAGCTTTACATCCCAGTGAACACTTTCCATCACACAGACCCAAATCTGTGTGATGAACAGAGCCCTCTCTACATCTTCAGCCTGTTGGTGACCTCAATGAAAAGCAGCTATAAGGAGCAAGGACTATAACTGATCCTATCCCAACATTTTAAAATTAAACACCAAAATGGACATCACGTGAATAATGAGAATGGAAGGGCTGACAGATAACACTACTGTTTTAATGAGCCATACCAGAAACAAACAGTGGCTTGGTTTGAATTCACAGGATGAAGAAAAATGTTGCCAAGCATCCTGAAAATGACAAACTTAATATGCCAAGTATAACAACAACTACAAAAAACAAAACAAAACAAAACAAAAAACAACAAACCACGCAAACCAAACAAAAACAAAAGCAAAAGCAAAAAAAAAAAAATCCATTTGCAAAAGTTTAATTGTTGCATACCACTAACTCCACCTCAAATAAGTTGCTTCTCAGAAGACTTGATCTCTGAAAATAAAAGAGGTCGAGCAAGGAGAAGAACCAAGTAAAACGATACAAATTCAGAAGCGAAAGGGTTAACATGTTTTGTTTCAGTCAGTATTATACCAATGCCAGAATTACAAAGGAAAGACTAAAAAGAGCCAATTTTTTTATTATTATTATTATTCTTTAAAAGAAAAAAATCAGGCCAATCTGTCACAGGGTTGTCCAGGCTGGAAGAACCGGCAGGAACCTCAAATTCCTGACCAAACCCTCTTCCACACAATGCCTCCTGAATGGAAGGAACCGAGGCCCGGCAGAGATAGCCCGCTGTCAGGAACCAGCCCTGACGTTTGCGGACAGACGGGGCTGGCCTCGCAGGATGTCAGAGCAGCAAACTGCTGTTCGAGATACTGGGTTTTCACACACTCCCAGCCTGGATGTTTTGCTCTTCAGGTAATTAAACAAGGAAACGGGGCTGATGTGTACAAGTCTGACCCCTGCGCTGCGGCTCCGCGGTTCTGCACATCAACTTCCGCACCAGCCGCCCCGAGCATCAGCAGAGTCTTCCATCACTGCTCGGCCTCTCCCGACACCAGGCTCTAAAACAAATCCTCCTGGAAATATCTGCAGCTATTCCTTTCTCCACCCCCACCCCCATTAAACAAGGACTAAGTTACTTGCTCTGTTCCAGACACTGAAAGAATAGGGTACTAGCAGTTCTTCAGCCAGCAGTTCAAAATACTAAATTTATCAGGGGGATGGGATGAACAGAGAGAAAGATGATGCAAGGGATTCCCAAATTAATGTTTAGCTTAAGGTCATTACTCAAAACAAAAAAGATTCCAAAAAGTATTGCCAATTCATCCAACTGACTGCCAGACATTTACTTATTTAGAAATAGAATTGTTCTGATTTAAGCATTATTGAAGAGTCTTTGTCTTACAAGAGGACATAAATCAGAACCAGGCATTAGAAAAATAGACCAGTGTCTTCTCTTTCTTTTTCCCCAAATTTAAGAGATGGGAAAAGGCAGGTGTTTTCACCTATACTTGATGAAAACCCTACACAGGGCTGCTCTGTGACTGACCTAGTTTCTATGCTCTTTAAAGGCTATTTAAACAAAAATTATTTTTAAAAAAGGTAACACATTGCTACTTCTTTCTGAAAAATCCACAGAATAGAATACTGGCTGAAAAGAGAAGAGCCCAGAAGAAAGAGGAGTACAAAAGCCTGCCTGCTTGTCTGTGTTCAACACAAAGAACATTAAATGAAAACAACTGGCATGCTGCCAAATTCCTATACAGGCAAAGAGATTCAAATAAATTGATTTCACGCATCACACTGACCTGGGATCAGTGAGCAGTGGTACAATACACTTGCTGCTCCATGTGGGGCAAAGCCCATTAACGTTATCGGAGCCACAATACATGGCGGGGGGGGGAAGGAGGGGGCGGCGGGGACATGGAGAAGGAACTCAAACTCTGCAAACTCAGGGGGAAAAGAAAGAATCATTTTGAAAAAATAACTTGAGCTGGAGTGCTTGGTTTCAGTTTACTAATATCATAGTGCAAAAGCTTGTCCTCTGCTCTCCTCAAAGGTTTCAAAGATCATATTTTCAAATTAAACTAAACACTAATATCACACACGCACACACTCTCTCCCTACATTCTACTTTTAACACAGTTGTTCTCAAACAGTTATTCTCTGTAAATTTCCTCCCTTCCCCATCCGCTAGCATTTTATATAGATTATGGGTTATTTTCTTTGTACTTCAAAAGCTGGATTCCTGCCCAGGACACTCTTACGGGCTCAGAAAGTAAGCTGCAGAAATCAGCCACTGCTCTCAACTGGCCCAAATCAACCTGAGCTACAGAGGAAAATGCTTCTTTGCAAGGTAGCAATGAGCAGGGCACCAGTTCCCTTTGTAGAGTCACTCATAAACACTCCTTCATACCAGGGAACTCTCTCCAAACCAGCCTATTTCAAATTTCACTTTCTTACGAGGTGTGAAATAACCCATGTGTGCCGTCAAGTCTCTCCTTGTCATCCCGGCTTTGTTTTTCATTAAGTTCTCTCACACTCCAATCAAGAGCAATGCCAGCAAGCCACAGGTGTGCACCACATGAGCAGTTGAAAATCTGATTGTAAGGACAATTCACTCTCTATAATACACTTGTCCTCTTTTGCATCTGTGGTATGTTAGAAGGGGGGTTTACTATTTTCATTGTACTCTTTAAGACACATTGATAAGCAAAAAAAATGTTTTGAAGATAAAAGAAGAAACCAAGAAAAGATGACTTTACAATAGCAAAACAAAGATGAGGATGCTTGAAAGGGGTCACATCAGCAGAGGAAGTCAAAGCTAAAAGAGGCTGTTGCTTCAAGGAGGCAATAGATTCAAAACACCTTTTATTTTGCCTTTTGGTTGGAAGTAGCAAGTCAAATCTTCTTGGGCACAGTAAAGTCCATATTAAGTTAAGCTGTAACAGTGTTGGCTTCATCCCAAATCACTCATTCAAATTAAAAGAAAAAAAAACAACCCTCACTGAAAATGTGGAGCTTCTTGGCCATTTAAGACTAATATATTTGAGCATGTGACAAACAAATACATCCAGATGTAGGTACTTTATCCAGTCACATCAATTCCAGTAAATATCAAAATATGAATGGCCAAAGATGTAACGACTGTTAAACACCACTGATTACTCTTTAAGAGCTACAAAGAAGTTTTGGATTCTTCATTATCAAGGTGAAAACTATGCAATATCATTAACTCTGCAAGATGTATCATAGAGAGGATGTGTTTATTTAGGTATAAGGCTACACTGATAGAACTGCACAGGAAAGGTAATCATTACTACACAGCAATGTCACAATGGCAGAGATGTGCCTGCCCCAAAGTGATACAGGCACAGCCTGACCTGCACAACAGTGAATAAGAGAGATAAGGTGCTGTCACCTTCCCATTTATGAATACTTCAGTAGTGCCATGAGATCATTTGGCTTTATAAAGATGACGTGAATTTTAGTCTATTAATTCCCTTTCTATAAAAATGAATGGTATTAGAAAACAAGCCTTTCTCTCAAGTTGTAGGAAATTTCCATTATCCTGCACGTGCTCTGACAGCAATAAACCACAATAAGCTTCCCATTAATATGCCAGCCCTGCACGCTTCAGGCATGACATCTTTACTTTTACATTTATTTATTTTTAAAATCCTTTATGAAGACCCATACAACCACCTGTACAGGGTACACTTACACTCAGAAAAATAGAGTCTAGATAGTAAAAAGGAGAATTACTCAGAAGCTACACACTTCTAAATTAGCAAAATAGAAACGCAAGAGGAAACCCTGCTAAGATTATTCATTCTCTTACAATGCTGCCTGAGTATAGGAAGGTCTCAGAAAAGCATTTACTTGTCTTAAACTGAGCTAGGAACTCAAATTAGAATGCAAATTTATTTTTAATTGGATTTAATTTTTTAAAAGTTTGTTCACCCAGGTGCACAAAACCTCAGGCCCAACCCCTCACCACAAGACGATGTGCAGAGGGCTCCTGCTGGCACTCTTCAGCTGTTCTCCATCTCTCCATACCCCACAGACAGAGCGGTGTGGGCCATGGTGTCTCAGGTGGGAAAACAAGTGATATCATTGAGGCTTATCTACCTTTAAAACTAACCAAAGCATAGAGTACTCAGACACTGTTCATCTTATTTTGGTATCATACTCTATCAAAGTTATGTCAGGAGATACGATCCAACACTCAGAAAGAAAGTTATCCAACTGTGTTGCGAGGCACTTAAAACCAGGTTAGTAGTTTCTTGCTTTCCAGACACACCATTTTAGGAGAAAAAATGTAGTTACAGTAAAGACAGGAATGACAGTCATGGGTTATCTAGAAATTTGGTCCTGTAATAGCAGATTTAATTTTCCAGTATGGTAAAAATCTTTGCACACAAGAAGCAGAAAAATCTATTCTTAATATCATCTCAATCAAATTTATCACAGATTCCCAATGCAATGAGTTTACCAGAGGCCTCCACTAAATTTACAAACAACCTTTTTGCCCATGTGATTACAACTGTCCCTAAGCCTGGTTGAAAATACTGTCCCACTTCACAGTTCAGGAAACTGAACTTCATTATTTCCACAACACAGTCAAGCAATATTTACATGACACAAAGAGAGCAACTATGTCATCAAAAACATAAAAAGAATCCCACAGTTACAAATTTCACATATACGTATTTAAGATTTCAGAAAGATTTCCATCACTGATGGATTTTATTAGTATTGCTGTACTCTTTCTCAGTGATATTAAAATGAAGACAGCACCTTCATTGATGTAGGCAGGCTTCTTGAAGGCTAAAGGGAAACATTTCTTTTTTAATTAGTTTACAAGGCAGGGTACAGTCATTAAAAATATCTGCTAAAAGGTATGCACGTCATAAAATCAGTATTTTTCTGTTCCTTACCTTGACAAAATTCAAAGTTCCCTTTTTTCCGGCAGTCACCTATCACTAAACTCAGTGCTCTCCAAGTGTTTCTTTTGACAGATATCATTCTCCACCAATCGCTCTGCTAATTTCCTCTTCCCTTTTCTGACTGGGACAGATATTACGTTCACCAGCCCAGAGATCAATCTTTTCTATTGACAACAACAAATGAAGAAAAAAAAAAGCATACATCACAGCCAGTTTGAAGCACCACCCCTCCATTTGCATTATAATAGTAGTCTTTTAAATAAAAAGGGAAGACAGAAACATTATCATTCTAAACCAATTAATCACATTTTCTTAGCTAATATAAGGCAGCACTTTAAAACTGTACCAATTCTTTGACAAAGGCTATTTCATAACTTGCTCAGTTAAAACAGCTGACATAGAGAAAGCAAACAACTAAGGGTAGCCTATATTATACCTATTAGTCAGTTCTATAAAAATGCTTGTGTTTAATTACATTCATATAATATAAAGTATTACATACTTTACCTGGTTCAAGAGAAGCTCTAGAGAATCAATTATTAAATTAACATGGTTACTAAAAATAGAGGCCTTCCAATTTAGATATCATTACACTAATTTGGATTTGTAAGTCATAACAGCAAACACATTTAAACAAAGAAAGGCAGATGAAAAAACTATTGATATATTTACAAATCATCCTCCAACTTTTGAAAAGGCAATTCCCCTCCCACTCCAACACCTACAAAAAACTGCTTATTTGGGTTACACAAATATTCGAGTCTGTATTACAGTGCTGTCAGTTTTTCCAAGACATTAATATACTTTTCAGGGGTTCATAATTATGTCAAGACAGAAAGTTTTTCAGAGCCAGGCACACACAGTCACGTACATGCTTCTATCTGCAGTCACTATTCAGGTACTTTGGGAAATAAAGTTAAGCATGCATAAGGAGTGGGCCACAGCTTCATGCATCTAACGGAGAGCCCAGACCCAGCCCTCTCCTGGACTACATCTTTCTGCTAAAAAATGCATCATCCAAGGGCATCTGCGGAAGACCACATTTGTGTTTGTGCTAGAAATTGCACTCTTTCCCACAAGCAAGCACCCTTCTCAAATTAAAAAAAAACTTCCCAAGTTAAGGTTACAGAACAAAGGAGTTCACCCAAGTCCTTTCTTTCCAGTGGCCTGCAGCCCTGACAGAAGCCAAAATTCCACTGATTTCAGGGAAAGCAAGTGATAAGGACTGCAAGACTATACCCAGAATTTGGCAGCTGTGAAGCTTTCCATGTGACACAACTGCCTCTGCCATTTGGAAAAATAATCTCCAAACAGTGGTTAGAACTACCAACTTGGGTACAATAACTACTTTTCTAAAATGATTTTTATTTTGCATTAAATTCTCTGCTTGTCATAATGTTCTTATAGAGGCAATAAATTTACCTCTCAGTTATGCCTTACCATGAACTGTGTACTTTTCAATTGCCCAGACTTTTGAGTAACACTTTACATTTCCATAAATGCGTACAACATTCTCTGAATTGTTGTTATTGTTTGATCTGATTTTTATGGCCACAAACTCATGCCCCTACCAAAACTGAAAAAACCTTCACTGACCAAATGACCCTATTCATTTCACTGAGGTAATTTAAACATTAAGTTTTCTACTAAGTGATGATAGCACAATCTGGTTGAAATACGGTCTTACAGTAGAACATTAAATTAATATCATATTTTGGATTCAGAATTACACACAGAAGCCATCTGTAAAGATGAATTCATGTTTCACTAACCTTTACTAATTTGTCCACTAGAAACAATTACGATAAAATGTGTTAAATTATGTTACATATACAATTAAATATATTAGATATAACAATTCAATATCTGTGTATGCTGAATAGCATATTCTTTTTCATGGCTGGTGAAAGATTTTAAATCTCTTATGGTAAAAAAAGTTCTTACTCAAAAAGTACCCATCTGTCATCCACTTTACAATGAAGATATTACTTCAACTTACTGCTCTTCCTTTGTTTCAGCTCCATGTTCATTTTTTTTATACGCCATGTTTTCCAAAGTGATGGATGCATTCTGCTATACCCGTCCTACACTAATCTCCTTTTTTATATAGATTTTTGCCTCCTGAATTGTAAACTGCTGCTGTTGTTCGAATGTACATGCAAAATTGTCTAACATCTGATCTTCACTGAAAGCAGAATGCCTCAAACAATTTGTAGTCTTACAAGAGTGTTATAAAAAAGGATTAACATGTTGTATTACCATGGAAATTTTGAAAAACATACTTTCCCAAACAAATATTACTTTTTCTCAATGGTATGAAGTAATGAAAACCACATGTGTAAATCTGCGATCCGTGCAGTAGTTCAAGCTGCAGTTAATAGAAAATACAGAGAGTGAACTCTGCCATATAAAGGATTCTTGTTACAGAAATATAACGTGAAAACCAGATGCAGACAGAAAACCTTAATCACAGATGGGAATGTAATCACTGGCATACAGAATACTTTTTTGATCAATCTCAACCATATGAGAAATGTATTTATTTTCTAAGGAATGCAATAACTCTAGAGAGTCTTCTATTTGAATCCAGTTAACCTCATATTCACAGTCCTTTTATCTTGTATGTGGAGAGAAGGGGGATAAAACCCAAGCCAAGATTTTTAGAAGAGCCATTGGCCCTAGCAAATCATTCTTGTATCAGCTTATCTTTCAAGGAATTAATAGGATGTAAAGACTACAAATATCAGGATCAGACTGAAAAGAAATCAACCATTATTGTACTTCCTAGTTACTGCCAGAAATCCCTTCATCACCTAGGCATTTCTCCAGTTAAATTTTTCCTTTAATATGTGGCTCTTCAGAAATACAATGCTAAGAACAGCACACTGTTGCACTCAAGTTCTGCGAATCAGAACTAGAGTCCTACAGCAAAGAATCTCCCTTTATAAAAGCTGAAGAGTCATCAGTTCAAAACTAAGTTTACTTGTGGCTTCCTTTTAACTACTGGAAGTCCCTACAACACCCTCCACCCACACAGCTCCTGGGGATCAGCAGGAAACAAAGGATCACAGCACCTGCAGTTATCCAGATACATCAAGTATCTAAACAGCAGACTGCCCTCTACCAACTATGCAGACCAAGGCAGGACCTTTCATTGCTGGTGACATTTGAGCTCAACTTTTAAGAGAGGGAAGTATCACAGTAGCAGTAAATGCATCACGTATAATATGGACTGTTATATCAAACTGCGATATTCTAAAAAAAACCCAAACCCACAACCAAAGCCAAAAAACCCAACTTGTGCTAAAAAACAAAACTTAAGGCATTAAAAGATGACAAGCCTCCCAATCTTGGTACCAGCAGTGGCAGTTTACTTCCTGGCAGTCTCTAATCCCTGCTGCACCCACCTCCTGGAGGTACCCAGTCTACCCAAAAATACACAGCATTGCTTGATTGTCACAGTTTACAACCAAGATTATTAAGGTAACCTAAAGTTGGCATTGATTTATTTTAATAGTAGTAAATAGCATAAACCACAATGATTTGGTAGCTGTAACACCAAGTAAAGATGGGGTGACAAAAGCCTTTAATAGGCACAGGGTAGGCAGGTTCTCCCTCTCTTTTACTCTCTTAGGGCCTGTAAGTCCCATTGCCATCATCTTACTTTAGATGTCTGCAGTTAAGAAGACAGTCACTTCAAGATCTTACCCACAGACTCCCAGCAATGGCTCCTCAAAGGTATTCCTCAGACTAATTCTGCTGAAGTTCCTGCAAAGGTGCTTCCTTAATTGAATACCTGTAATGCCAGGTGAAATTTGAAGTTCATTACTTGTTTTCACCCTCACAACCAAACCGTTTGATGAAAATACTTTTTTTTTAAGCATCCTGTCTCTTCTGCCATTTAACTTAAAATTTTTGAGACTGCAGCACTGATAGACAGTGCAGAAATCAACATTTAACACTACAGTAATATGGGCTGGATATGCTTGTCTTATTTCTACACAAGCATGCCTAGATTAATAATAAACTTTGGCCAGATATATATTTTCATTTGCATGTTTTTCATACAGCATCATCATCAAGTGTGTAGAGTGCTAAAAATGGAGTGAAATCTTCCAGCTGTAAAACAGTTCCACGTGACAAAACAGAGAGGGATTCTGAAAACTCCTGCTTCGTGTCATGTGCGAGTGTGTATGACTGTGTCTTTTTTTTTTTTTCTCTCATCTAATTTCATCTGTGAGAGACTGTCCCTAGAGGACAAGAGAAGAGAGAACCAATTATATCCAGCAGTTGGTTTCTCCAAAATGAAGGCATCTGTTCCATGCCAACGACTTCCACATGGAAGAAAAACAGAACTTTGAAGGCATCTGTGTTCATGGTTGACAGTTGCAGATCTTAGGATCTACTGTAATTGCCCAGCTGCAAACATGGTTTGGTTGCTGCTGTTGTCAGCTGATCTCCCTGCACTGAAAAGAGGGGAGCTTAAATAGCAAATAGCTGGGTAAAAACCAGATATTCTTCTACAATACTGACACCTTTTCCCTTCTGAAGGAGGTATTTTTCCTGGTACAACGGGTCTGATAGAAGTAAATTGCAAAGTGTTTTTTAAACTAACATTTTACAAAATATTCTGCTTTAAAATGCTGTTTTTTCAATAATGTACCAGTCGAAGCACAATGTGTTCATTATTTGTTAGTATTTCAGGCTGGTATTTTGTGACTCAGAAACCAGTATGATTCACCAGCCACATAATCCTGCAACCCACCTTACTTAGGCAGTAGTCTCAGTAAAACCAAGAGTGCACCTGAGCAGAAGCTAGTTTTCACCTCAAATACTTATTGATTACTGAAATATTTATTACTGAACTCATGTCACTTCCAACATGAGTGGACACTTTCCAAAAGCCACTTTAAAGAGACGTTACTGATACTTCAAAACCTGGTTTACAGCATTGGGTGCGATACTTGCAGTGAGATACTTAGCAATGCTGTGCACCTTCACTGCTAAAAAAGTCAAGTAAGTTGTTAATAAGAAGTTCATCCAAAGTAGCAACACCATAAGCATGGTACTGAGTGCCATTTAGGGATCCAAGATTACTGATGGTGCAGTTGCAACAAAGACAATTAAAACTGGCCTAAGCAGAAAATGTACTTAACATTCTACACTCTCGATTCACCAGATAAAAGTAGACCACACATTCCAGAAACATTTCAAGCACCTCTTGAGTTTTTGTAGTTTTCTTGCCTGGGACTTCTATTGGTAGCTTGGAGGAAGGAAGACACCGTATGATAGGGAAATTTTTTTTAATAGAACTGTGTTATTTTGCTGGATTCCAGCTGCAATCCCAAATACACTCTGCAGCAACAGCATTCAGTCCTCCCAGCCAGGGAGCCACACAGCTGAGGATGGATGGTAAGGATTTCCAGGCAGTTTCCCTCGCCTGGCACATTATGAATGCCTGAAGTAGTGAACCTGAGGGGACACAGTAGACCTGACACTTCCTGAGCACTTCTAAATTACCTCCAGGAAGGACAAGAGTTGGGAGTGAGGACAATTAACACAGCCACCTGCTTCCTGTGACCTCCTAGAGGGCAGACACGGCCACCAATGACTTGCTCTGGCAATGTCACTGGGGTCCTGCCAATCCTCCTCTTCCCAGAGAAGTTATAATAAAAACAATAGTGGCCAATAATAGCTCTTTAAGAGATGGTGAAATTTAGGCCTGGACTTAAAAACAAACAACCAAAAAATTTTAACAGCAAAACCTCCCCATGTGAAGAGGATGGGACAAATAAATCTCTGAATGCGGAAGGAAAATTCTACGTTGATTCCCTCCTTAAAACTACCATAGCTATTATTTACTGTAGCTGTGCACTTCTCTGGAAAAATCTGGAGTAGGTAGCTGGCTTAAATACAGTTTAAAACAGCTCTTGGAACACATAAGTTGAGAATCCTGAACTCAATAGGAATCTCTCAGAGTATTATTATGGAAAGAATAGGCTTTTTCTCTCCTCTGTATGGAAGTCTTGTCAGGTTAAGTCTGTGATTTACAATTCAAAAATAAGGCCTTGCTTTACATTAAGATCTGAGTTAGCCCACTTTACTAGGGACATATCTAAGTCTCAGAACTGATCCAATGAATAATTGCCAAGATCACAGATGTGAGATGGGAGCACAGAAATCCAGATCCTCATACTGGTGTTTAAACTAAAGAAACACGATCTTCAGTGAGAATTGGGCATGTGAATACCATGGAAGAGCTGAGCTCCTGTACTTTAATTCAATGTTTATAAGCTCTGCTGATCCACGGAGTTGCATTAATTTATCATGGTGCACATGAAATGCATCTAATATTCACAAACTATGCTGTGCTATTCAGTTCAGCAGGATGGTTTCCTTGTTCACACCTGCAGCATGCTTTAATACAGGTTGCAGCACTCTTTTCCAGCATTAAGTGGATTGCCATCAAGCTTTAAAAATAATAAATAGTACAGTCATGAAACAGCTTTTGCTTAATGGTTCCTGGAATTCAGTGACTTCACTTGCTAATACACTTTTTATAACATTACCCTTAAATACTTTTAGCAATGTCACCATTAAAATACAATAAAAAATCACTCTGGCATTACCATTCATTGATAGCAAACCTGCAGGCACCATTATCCCCAAATTTGTTGGCAGCTTTCTTTGGCACCACTACAATTTAATGGCTCTGGCAACAAACTCCACCTGGATGTCACTGAAAGGGCTCCTTTGGAGCACTCTTCCCAAATATCCTTTGCAGCAGTATCATTCTGTCTCCTTTGTTGCACCTTAATCATCTCATGTTCTGGCAATAGCCTCAACTTCCCTTGCTGTCAAAGCCTGAGTGGGTCTGGGGGAATTCTCTTCCTGAACTTGTCTAATGCACGTGTGATTCAATGTTAGGATGAATTTTCCAAGAGGATTTCAGGACAGTATCTTTGCTGCTTGGATTGGGTGTTCACTCACATCCCTGCTTTAAAATCCATTTTATTACATCCTAGTAACACAACATGACCAAATCAATGGACAGCAAAGTACAAGTACAGAATCCTACATAATTTGATGCGTCATCAGAGTTTGTTAAACCTTGTGACTACCAGAAGGCACACACAGATTTACTCAACGTGCCACGCAACCTGTCATGACAGCATGTAGAACCAGCACTCTGACACTGCCATTACAAAAGTAAATAAAATGAAAACATATTCTAAAAAATAAGTAATTATGGAAAAAAGTGGTGACATTTTGGGAGCTGAGTTGGGGTTTTTATTGTCCAAGCTATTTAAAACTACACCTGGGCCACAATCACAAGGGGCACCTGTGTGGTCACCATCAGAAATCAAAAAACAGCAGGTCTCCAAATAAAAGACACCACAAAAAATCGCAAGTGGTAATGCCTACTGCTTATGCAAATTGCATATTAGCATCCAACATGGCAGACATACATAAGCCTCCTAGAGCTTCAAAAGTAACTACAGTCTGGTACAATTTGTAATGGTCATATAACCATTGGCCCAGATGCCTGTCAAAATTCCTGGGGTTTACTCTCTGCATCAACTTGGCTTTTCATAAATGATACCCATTTTACTATACACCACTGCCTGCCACCATGTGCATATTAATTCCACTCCACTAGGTGGAGTCTTTTGTCTTTCCAGATTGCAACCTAATTTCCAAAAGAACACATTATCTATCCTCCATGAACTTTGCATATTTAGTTTACTGCTAAGTGCCAGAGTCTACCTGTCTTGATAGATACAGAAGTGGCAACGAACCAAATACCTTCTGAAATGACTGAAGAAATCGTTAATTATCCCACGAAGATCCCACACCAGCATGTTGCAACATGGGATCAGTCAGAACTGCTGTACAGTTCTGTAACACAGCTGTGCTTTTACGAATACTACATTCAATAAATAAATAATACCAAGTAAAAAAAGGTATTCCTTAAATAAGTCACCATATCACAAGTGCCTAAAAACAAAACCAAGTTGCAGAACTTCTACTAGATTCTTTGTGTGTATTCTGAATTCTTTTGAATATCTAGGATGCCCTTCCCTTCCAGGCGTCCCAAAATGTGTTAACAGAAAAAGAGAGGGAACGTTAAAGTACTTCTTTCCATATTCACATTTCCATTCACAACCACGGGAGTTAAATATGGCAGCTATTCAATAGGAAGAGCAAAACTGCGCGCAGCATTTTTGGCAAAGAATAAGAAAAACAGAGCACTCCCATGAATGTACTCAGAACATTTAGATAAGAAAATCTGGATACCCTGCAACCAGCTATAATAATCCTTTTGAGGCTGGACTCCACCCCAACCTCTGAGAAAAGTACCAGAAAATCCCATGACCAAAGCAAAAAGCCCCTTGGTTTACAAACTCTTCAGGTAGACAGTATCTCCACTTCAGGCACTGAGGCAGAGCATTTGCTCGGCAATGCTGGCGAGCAGAGAGCCCCACACAGGCACCGAGCCCTAACCAGGCTCCCCAAGGCTCCCGCACCGCCGGGGGCAGCCGAGGCAGGGCCGCCTCAGCACAGCTCCTGCTCCTGGAAGACATCACGAGCTATTTAAGGCTACAGACATTTTGCCCTGATCGGCCATGTTTTCTGTAATATTTACTTCTCATACATATGTCTATAACTATGTATACATCCCACAGAAGGTGAGGTTTAACAGGGTTAGCTTTGTTGGGGAAAAGAAGGTTTGGAGGAAAGGAAACAACTTTCATGTTGAGAAGATTTGAATCTAGTGACTGTCACGGGATGTAAACACTCTTCTGGGGAGGGAGGCTTTTTGTTATGTTTCAGGAGTACACGGAGTTTTGGATAAAATCTGTATAAATAATTATTCCTCTGTCATTCAACATAAATTTATGCACATGTGTGCACACAGTTATGTT
Source organism: Calyptomena viridis (assembly GCA_013390005.1). Taxonomy (NCBI): domain Eukaryota; kingdom Metazoa; phylum Chordata; class Aves; order Passeriformes; family Eurylaimidae; genus Calyptomena; species Calyptomena viridis. The sequence continues at coordinate 155,350 of WEIV01009511.1, forward strand.
GGGGAATACAAACAATAAAGTAGACACGCCACAGACTTCTAGACAACCTACCACAAGCACAGATCTCACACAAAATCCATTCTATATTTAAATTTCAGTTTATTGAATTTTAATTATTTCTGATCTTAGATCACTTCGAGGAAAATCCCCAAAAGTCAAAAGCTTACAAATCCAACTGCAAAACAAAACTGAAGCATCAGCAAGGCACTTTCCCATACAGACACCTACCAAAAAAATGAGCTCCTGACTACCAGATTAGATTAGAGTCCTATGGCTAAAACCCATTCCAATATTAAAAACGGGTAATTCTCTATGCTGATATAAAGCAAAAAAAGGCTTCCATTCTATTATGTACATTTATTCATGCCATGTACATGGGGCTCCATAGATGTAACAGTGAATTACCACTTCTTCATTTAGATTCTTATTTGTAAAATTAACAAACACATATCCTTTCCATTAGGTTGTTGGTTTCTTTGGGGTCTTTGTTGTTTGGAGGCTTTTTAATTAAAAAGCAATAATGCTATTTTCTTCTGAGATGCCTGTGACAGAACATGTATGTTCTATCAATACTATGCTTTCCAGGTCATAAAACTCACTTGGATTAGCAGATCCACAGCAATGAGTATTTTTGTACATATGCATTAAAAACTGATTCAATCATTTCATTTACTATGGAAAAAGTTACTGCAAAACCCCCCGTTAACTAAAATGTCCTTGATAAACCTAAACTTAAGATTTGCAGGTCTATCAGGAATTAAACAAACCAAAGAATGTTGTCATACTCTGAACATCCTTTACACAAGGTCCTCAGTAGTAAGTAAAGCTGTATTGTTGCCATGGGAAAACAGCCACACGTCATTTTAAGATATAATCATAGTTTATTAATAAAATTATTTTAAATGTATGAGTTAAAACCTTTTACCAATATAGTGAGATTCAGCTATCCAGTATCATTTTTCCAGTCCAAATAGATACTGTCCTAATTGTATAATGCCATTTTATCTGCTGAAGATAAAAGTGCCGATAAATAAAAATGCACATTAGGCAGGAGATTTTTCAGAATAGGTTTGTTTTTTTTTTTTCCAAATAACCCACTTGCATTAACAAAAGATTGCAATGGCTTCCAAATTATAGGGTGTTATTTTTAGTGGAAGTAGTTCAATATTCATATTGGAGCAGATGTAGCAGTTTAACAAAACAGCTCTTCAAATCCTGCACAAATTGAAAACAGGAAAACTGATTGCATTTTCTCTTATCACTTTCCTTTTCTGAATTGACACTTTTGGCCTTCTGAAAATTTACACATGGCTTTCATCTCAACAGCACCTGCTGATCAAACAGAAACCTAACATTTTCAGGAAAATGGTGTAAAGGGCTAGTTTTCTTTTTACCATCTTAAAGGGCATCAGCAGTCCACTTGATGGCAACAACTGCCGAGTAGATGGCACACTCAGAGCATATTTTAAATTTTCATTCCACTTACTTCCAAAAATCAGTTAAATCACTACTGGCTCTTCTGTATTTCCTTTTGTCTGCTTCAAATTAATTTCGATATCTATCTCTGCCTTACCCTGATGAATTTCATTCTACAGTCAGACAGATTTTAAAGATGATCAGACAGCCTTTGAAATAATAAAGATACACTGCATGTTCTGCAGACACTGGGTCTCCTTTATATATGCATTTATATACAATCATATAAACTGATACATACAATTATGCATACAAATGCACATTTTGTACAGACATTTCTTTTTATGGTGCTTATGTTGATACAGCATGCTGAGGGGAAAGAAACTCAAGGGGCATTTATTTATTTTAAGGTTTTTCTTTGTTTCTTTTGCAATCTTCAGACTGGGAGATGGTCTAGCAAATGCTTGGAACTTGAGCATCAAGACTGTTTTGAGATGCTGCCATTGATGCACATGGGAAGCATGTAAACAGAACAACCAAAATCCTTGGGCTCCTGCAAATGCTAAAAGTATCAAGTCTTGTATATAAAAAATGAAACATAAGTACCTTTTCATCCTGTCTGCTTCTGAGCCTGTAAACTCTGAAGCACAGCAGCAGGTAAGGACCATCTTCCCCTGTACATAATTCTAGTTGTAATTAAAGATAGTCCTGAAACCTGCTATGTGTCAGCTTCTTAACTGATAGAGCCCTAACCCCTCTGAAGTACTCTGCTGCCATCCATTACCATTCTGCTTCACTGATAAGGTAACCTGAAGGCAGAGATGACATACAGTAATATATGTGCCACTCCAGACAGTTGGTTCATGAATTTCAGTGTTTCATCATGCTCACTGAGGCAATCACAAACCTGAAATGTCAATATGTTCAGTCAATGGAAGTAAAATAATGGGGCTCTATTGTCTTACCCTATCGATCTGCTGCTGTCAACAAGAATACATGCCCCCCTGGCTTTAAACAATTTTTAATTAGGCTTTTAGTTACCAGATCATATCTATATATCTATCTGCGCAAACACTTGACAAAGTGAAACGGCAATATAAATATTTCAAACTTTTAAATATAAAGGTAATTGTTTAATGTTGCTTTAAGATATGACTACTGATAAAGCCGTTTGCTAAAGTGGCGCGCGTGCACACACTGAGCATGCAAGTCATCTTAATCTTGGAGAGAATTTAAAAATCACCACCAAAAGTCCGTCTAAAACAAGAAAAAAGTCTACAAAAAAACCAACCAACCAAAAAACCCATCAAAAGTCTACAAAAAAAAAAAAATCATCAAAAACCAACCAACGACAAAAAGCCCCAAAACCAAACAAACAAAAAAACAAAACCACGGAGCAAAGAAGCCACTTTTCCTTCCTAAAGCCTGCTGTCATCCTCTGCGGGGATTTTGTGAGCCAGGAGTATTCACTGAAGCCAGCTCGCGAGTGAGCGATGGGTGCCCGGCCGTGACAGCCCGCTGCTGTCACCACCGATCGGCCCCGCCGCCACCCTGGGCCGGGGCGCCCCCCACCTCGTCCCGTGGAAAACCCTCCAAAACCGCTCTCCGTCCCCCTCTACCGCGTTCAAAGTAGGGTCTCTCAATCACCTATTGTTCTGCGGCCACCTCCTGGTTCCCCGCGGCCAGCCCAGCGGGCGACCCTCTCTCCCTCCCCTCAGCCCGGCCCGGGGACAGGGGGAGGCAGCACAACAATGGGCAGATCTGTCTCCCCGCCGACTAATCTCTGCCCGTAAATCCCCCGCCCGCTCCGGGGGGGATAATAAGTGGTTACATCTTCACTTCTCCCCGAGCCTATCGACTTGTGCAGCGCCGAGGAAGCCGGGCCGGGCGGCGTGAAGTGGCGAGACTGTCCCCCCGCCCGCCTCTCCGCCTCTCCCGCCCGCGGGTGGAGATTTTACCTTCCGGCGGCGGGAGGGAGGAGGCGCGGCCGGGCCGGGGCTTTGTGCGCCTCAAGCGCCTCGCAGCTTATCTGCGGCACAAGGACGGAGCATCGCGCCTCGGCGGCCCCGCCGGCGCGGGGGGAGCGGGACGGCGGCGTGCATCGGGGCGATTACGGTATCAGNGAGGCGCCACCTCCGCGCCGCCCACCGCGGGAAAAGGCGGCGGCGCCCAGGGTGCCCCGGTCTGAGCGGCTGCCTGACCTCTGGCAGGCGTCCGGCACGACTCGGTCCCTGGAAGTTGCTCCTATGCCTCGCCAGGGTGAGGACCCTGTCAGGGTCGCGCAGCTCTGGCTCCCCTGGGCTGCCCTACCTGAGGTCGCCTCCACTACCACGAGGGCGGTGTTCCCTTTCGCTGCCTTCAGCCCGGCTGCCGCCTCACAGACCATACCTACGTCCCGCACGGAGCACGAAGGCTCCCGGCCCAAAAGCGCAGTCAAGGAACGTACACCCGCTCCCAGTTCAGCCGGATCCCGACCTAACCCAACCTGTTTAGTCTCGCCGGTGGTGTAAGAGTCCGAACATAGCACCGTCGCTAGAGAGCAGGGGCATCATTCACCAGAGGATGAGCGATAAGCCGTAGTAGGTCCCTACACTTCACAACTCGGGTTCTGAGAAAACAGAGGGGCTGTTTTGTCGAGATTCGTCAAAGAACACGGGGTTAGCACGAGGTATGGGGAGGGAAGGCAGCAAAGCAGCTTGGATTGCCTGCGACGGCACAGCCAGCCAGCAGAATGGCTATGCCAGCACCAGGCTGCCAAGTGAACTCTCTGCTCTCGGGTTTTAAAGTTTTTCAAGTTTTTAAAATGTTTCTCCCTGAGAACCAACATTTATTTGTTAAGGAAACGCATTTCCATTGTGCATGTGTGGAGGAGCACTGCAAAGACTGGGATGAGGACTAGGAGAGCACGCTGGAGTGAGAGGGGCATTGTTCAGTGCAGAACTCCTTCCAAAATCACTCGTCCAAGATACCAATTTTTTCCACAAGAAAAGAAATAAAGGGAATTTGACACATAATACAAAGTGAAAACCAGAACCTCGATGGGGGAAGGGCATGTGTGTGAAAATCGTGTCACTGCAATGAATGTCAGATAAAAAGGGGTCTGTCACAAATCCTCCACTAATCCAATAATGCGAAAACCTCTTGGTATCACTGAGACATAGCACAAGGTTGTGGTTTTAGTTTTTTTATTTTTCATAAACCACTATATATGTTTAGCCTTGGAAAGCCAGCAATTGGGCAAATGTTCCTATGGCAAAACCAGGAATTTGATTTTTTAATAGAGGGAAATTGATTTTCACATGTCAAATTTACTATGCATTCCTCAGCCAGTATTTTTACCCTGAAGAAGAGCCACTTCTCCCCCAACTTATTCCAGTTGTCTGTTGTGTGACGACCATATTTAGAGGTCATATTCCAAAAGTTAGTCAACTTGTTTGAAACCTTAGGTCCTAAACTTAATGGTATGTTCTCTGCATTTCTGAGGAAAAGTGACTTATTAATTAATTCAACCTGCAAGGCACAGAGCTTTCTCTCTGCATATGTTCCTTCAAACTACTATGCACAAATCAAAGACTGCTCTTTTCCTTGAAATCCATACATATCTTCCCATGAACTAATTTAGGATCCATCAGATTCTCATCTTGCAGGGCCACCATGTGCATCTAATATCTATGTATGTTATACATACATGTTATAGTTTTATTACTCAAATCACAATTCTCTAAAGAAAAACTGATCCGAGATCCTTTCTAATGTAAGCAGTTTGCTGTGAAAACATTCACAATTAAAAATAAAACAGAGCGTTAATAAAATAAATACAATCAGGGTACAAATGTGTAACAGAAGTGGCATTCCATAAGCACAGCTGTCTCAAAGACCAAGCTGCAGGCTAGAAATCTTAATTTCAACTGACTCTCGTAATAATAGGTTACCTTCCTCTATAGCATAAAGTCCATCTGCCCCAGGCAGATAAGTTTTGAAGCATTAAAATAGATAAAAATCTAACATTTTCTTTCTTGCATTGAATATGTGAATTCTAGTGTGCTATAATGTGAGAATTCCAACATATGACCATTACGGCATAATATCTCATAGCTCAGCTTGTCATTACTCCACTTGTAATTCTTATGTTAATTATGTTCATAATTACTATAAACAGATGTGGTAGAAATTCATGTGACCTTTTACTGCAGAATGCATTTCTCACTCTTTCCACTTTATTTTAGTAATATAGCGCTAAACCAGAGGAAAGTATTTCTGACACACTCTGCATGTACGTGTGTACATATTTAACATGAAACCATTTCTACCTCTTATTTCAGCCAAAGGACTACCTACATGCCAGTACATTGATATGAAAGTGATGATAACTGAAAACTCTATCCTGAAACATACCCCTAAAAGACTGTGCTTACAGTGAAGCTTTTTGGTTAAGCCCAGCTAGAGCCATCACTGAAGCCCAGGACTTAAATGGAGCACTGCACTTTTATTCAGCACCTTTGTTAATGCAGCAGTATCCTGCTTTACAACTACAAGTACATAACAGCCATACAGCAATTTATTTTACTCACAGACCAACCATCACCGTCTGTACACAAAACACATTTACAATAAAATCACTATGGATTTCATTAAGAGAGAGCCTGCTCAAATTTCGTTTCTTTGGACCTAATCTATAATTAGTGTGGACAGACAGGTGCAAACCCTTCTCCTCTACAGATGGCTACTGGAAATGGTGCAAAATAGCTCCTTCTGTTTAAACAACACACAGATAACCTGCTCTGCTCTTATCACTTACAATTACCTCCATTATACTGAACTAATGTTTATTTTAATAAAATGTCCACTGTTCTCTAAATGTTATTTGGAAACTTTCATATTGATGACAGAAAAAAAAAAGATGGAAGTCAAAGTCTTTCAGATGAAAAACGGGGGTGGGGGGAGGAAATAAAAAGGCTTTTAAAGAGCAGGATATTTTGACTTTGATTTCATGTCTGCTGATCATTTTACTTTATCCACAAAACCACATGGTATTACTACTTCCTGATGCATTTATGCTACCATATATTAAACTAATCAAGTTTATAGTAAATAAGAACATGATAACTGCATTTTTAAAGCAGTTCTTTAAAAAGGAACATCTACGGGGGAAACCAAGACCCTTTGCATTAAAAGTTCAATTTTTAAACATTCTTTTAGATCTATCACTTGAAAAGACATGAAGACAATGTAATCTGGAAGCCAATGTTTTAAGAATTTACACTCTCATTACTTGTGCTAGATTCAGTGTCAGTTTCAACTTTTATAGGTTGCTCTTAAAGACTGTATGAAAAAGAGCAGGCTGCTACTAACTAAATGGATCAAAGTTTTTTAATGTATTCAGATTAAAAATAATAATCTTTTCACATTTCTTTAGCCAAGCCACGAGAAATAACTCCTTCAGAACACCATACTCACGTTTTATTTCAGCTAATAAGTCTTCTTGATCTCTGCATGACAACTTAAGTTTCTACAGAACAAAGAACAAGATCTTCTCCTCCCCCCTCACCATCCAAAAAACCTGAAGGTCCTGCAATAGCAACATACTAATATCCTTATTCAATTAGCTAAAGATTTAACAGTAATGGACTGTGGCAAGTGGATTTGAAAGATGAATATGACAATTTCAAGCCCTTTCTCCCATCAACCCCAATGCAAATACTGAGGATGCCTGTTTCATCCAAAGCGTCTGGCAACGAGGAGTTTGCAGGCTGCACAGAACCTCAGTGAGGCAAGTTCCGCATTCAACGCCTGTCGTCTGAAGTTCATTTCAGAGAAGTGAGAAACAGGACTTGACAGGGAAGAATGTCCTGAACTGACTAGCCACTGACCAGCACTCCAGGTGGAGCTATTTTTCTCCCCCTTATTGTATAAACAATACTCCCAGCATAAAACTCCATGTGTGCACAGGCATATATAGTGTTAAGCATACACAGATGAGAGACATTGTGTGATGTTTTACTGGTCCGTTATTTAGGCACAAAACAAGTTAAGGTTAAGGTGGTCAAAAATGGTAGAAGGCAATGTTTTACTTAAAAAGATTTTGGAAACTATTTAAAAAGCTCAAAGCCTTTGAAGAAAAACAACTTGTGCAGCAGTTGCCAGGAAGCAGTGACCTAACACTGCTGTCTGCATTCCATTACAAACAGAATGGTTCTTGTCTCCCTACAGCATGCTCACAGCTTGGGAACCCAGTCGCTCACCCTTCTTCAAGCGCAGGACTGAAGGAAGAAGTCCTGCCATCATCTCCTGTATGTCTCACCTGGCTCCAGTTTGACAAAGACACCAATGGATTTAAGGGTGGGTTGGGTTTTTGGTGGAGTTTGGTGTTTTCTTGTGCTACTGCGTGGTTGAGCTCACCATGACAGTGAAGAAAAATTACTCATTAATTGAAAGTAGTAGCAATTATATTAACGGTTCAGATATGATGATGATAGTAGAAAAGTTATCAGATAGTGCAAGTTCCTAATTAAAAACCTTTACAGCAAATCTGCAGTGAATCTCACACCTAAGAAAGGCATAACCAACTTTGTATTTTTATAGTTTATGAATAAGCCATACTCAGGTCTTTTACCTATTATTCTTCCTATTGATGGGGAGCCACAGAAACACCTAGTGCTAAAACCAGAATGCATAAACAAGATGGACTAACTTTTTTAACATTCAGCCGAGCTGAAGGAAATTCCCCGATCATATTGGATTTCCTAAGGAAATCAGCCCAGAATAAACTGAATGAGGTTTTCAGACTTCCCACGGAAAGGTCAAGCATCAGCTTTAACAACCATTAGAAACCAGCTTCAATCCTATCGTCTATCCGGATTCACTAAAGCGTTAACAGAAAAGCAGAACAGAAAACCTGGATAACAGAATTCAGCTCCAAAAAGTCTTTCAAATCTTGCCTCAAACTGCAGTTAAAGTTGCTTATTTAAACTTTCCATTGCATCTGTCAGGATGCAGAAACGGAGACGGAAATGTAGGGCTTCGAGAGTGTAGTTAAATTATATTCACCCTTAGCCCTAACATATTGTGTTTACAAATACAATAATTATGTTTCTAGCTACATGTCAAAGGAAAATAATTTCGAAGTCCTTCAAAAAGCATGAAAGCATTACTGTAAGTAGGAAATAAGTCAAAACAGATTAGTAGACCAAAAATGAGGAGGGGGGGAAAAAATCCTGCTTTGGTCAGCATCTTGGACCACCATCAGGGGATAAATCAATTTGCAGCAGCTGTGGACAGCCATTTAAGTCTGAGGCCTGAACAGATTAATTAGGAGAAGCGATGTTAAAAGTTAAAGGGGTCAACGTTACATTGAGCACACCCGTATTTGCTGGAGCAAACGCTTGGCTGTACATACCAAGACTCAGAAGACATCCTTGCAGTTAGCCAGGGCTATGCCAATAGCCAAGCGTTTGGCACTTGCTGCTTTCCCAGGCACAGCGCGGCAGCTCCCGCAGGCTGCTTTTAAGAAGTATATAAAGACCATCCTTGGCCAGCCCCTGCCGCTCCGTGCTATGCCCGTCACTGCGTCCCGCTTTTCCCGCGCAGGCAGGCGCGCAGTTGTGCGCAGCGCACCTTGGGGCCGCACCGCCGAGCGAAGGCAGGCGCTTCTCGCGCGGCTGCGGCTGGCAATGCAAAACTTGGGCAGCTCTTTCGGGCAGACTTGCTGCCGCGAACTCAGCGGATCGCAGCCTGCTCCCGAACTGTCTGCAGGCGGGAGCTGCTGGCTCAAGGCGTCACGGCCGGGCAGCTGCGAGAGACGGATGCTCTCTGTGCCGTGATTTAGGGCACGGCAGAGGTAGGACACGGTGACAGGCAGAGCCTGCTACGGACTGCGAGGTGGAGGGCTGCTCCATCCGAGAAACCCGAGCGGCTTCAAGGCAGCTGTTCCCCACGGCGGCGATGGTGGGGAGCCCCCGGCTGCGGGCGGCCAGGGCGGTCCCGGCGCGCCCGGCTCCGGCCGCAACTTGGGGGGCAGGAGAGCGAGGCTGCCTCGGCGTCTCTTACCGTTGCCATCACTCCTTTAAACTTATCACCGAAGGAAAGTAACATTTTAGCTCCTGGTTGGACTATGAGCCATTTAAGAGCTGCGTCCCATTAGTTACTTTCGGTTTCTCTCTAATATTTAGGGGAGCAGCCTACAGGAACGACAGTTATTTCTCTGTAAATTAACTCCTCAACGGAGTCACCGGTACTCCTGCTAGGATGGCAAATCCTTACCTACCCTAAACAAAATTTTTCAACTTCGACACTAACAAAAGGACTCGAACTCGCCAAAAGTCCCAGGCTCGTCTAAACGGCCGGGAACGTGTTTTTCATCCTTCCAATCTCCCTTATCGATGGTCTGTTACAAATTTACAGAATCGGACCATTGAGCTCATTCGGACAAGCTGACACAGTTACATTGTATTGCAGTTCTGAAAATGCAATCCCTAACGTTATCCTGTCCTTTTAGGAAACGAGATACTTGCAAGATCGCGGTGCAGCTAAAGACGGCGTGCACCACCTGAAACGTGCTTGCAAAATAGCCCGAAGTAATGTTGCCAGTGCTGCATAAATCTATGATTGCAATGAAACAAACAAGCGAAACAAAACAATCCCATCGGAAATATTTCAGGCACTCCGACTCGCATTGGCCGGCGCTAGGGTCTGGAGAGAGGGGAGGCAGGGGGAAAAAAAGGCAAGTCCTATATCCAGACAGAAATCTAACGCTGTGGAATAATATGTGTCTGGAAAGCTTATTTTCCGCAAACTGGGTTATTTGGTTTCTGAGCTCTTGAGCAATATCCGGAGTGCTAGTTTGTGAGCCGGGGACAGAGCGTGTAAGGCTGCATGCAGCGCTATACTGGCCCGGGCACAGCGGCAGTCCCGGTCCGCCTGGGTTAGTTACAGCCACGGTAGCCCTTCAGAGCCCGAGGAGCCCTGCGGGAGAGGAGGAAGGGGAAGAAAAGGGTCTTGGGCTCCCCCCACCCCGGCGCGCCCTGCCCAGCCCTGCCCGCGCCCGTACTCACACTGCAGAGGACCGGAGATGCCCACCATTCGCCACGGGCTGCGAGCTGCAAATAAAAGTTCCCGTCCTGGTCGGGGGAGAGCCGGCAGCCCAGGCTGCTGGAGGGGCAAGGGGGTGGGAAAGGGGAGAGCAGCGCCGCGCGGCTTCCCTTCGCAGTCCAGATGATCCACGTCCACAAAAGTCAAAACGAGCTGAGGAGAAACTCCAGCTGCTCTTCCCCCCCACCACCACCCTCTCTCGCTCTCTCTGTTTTTTTTTTTTTAAAGGCGGATCAGCTCGAGAGAGACTACTGGTTCCACGGGAAAGGACAAGAACCAAAAATAAAGCAAAGTCTCCAAGTCGAGATAGTTAATGCCCAGGTCCTTCTCCTTGCTGCCGCCGCCGCCNGCAGGCAGCGCGCGCGGCAGGCAGCATACTGCCGGCAGCCGGGCCGGCCCCGCTACCCAGGTGCAGGGGGGGAGGGCTTAAAGCAGTGGGAGGTGATAGAGGTAGGAGACATCTGTGTCGTGAGGAGGTTAGTGGGGGTCAAGTATATGTTAACAATAGGCGAGCGCGGTCCCTCTCGGGCAGCCTGCCTACTCTTTCTTTCTTTCGCTCGCTTTTACTGGGTGGACATCTAACTTGCTCCCTAATGATGCCTCCCCGGCTTTAAGAGTCCAGACTGCCCTGCAGTAACCTAAGACAAACACTTTCTCTAGCCATCTGGAGAGCTCCTGGCTGCTCTGCCTGTGTCTCATCACTGTGTGAAGAGACAGCAGTGCTAGAAATCAAGCCACTCTCAGATCTACTCTCTAATCCCCTTCTGTTAGCTGATTTCCAGTCAGACTGTTTGCTTTTGCATTAGATAATAGCCTAAGAGAAAACAATTATCATTTTCTTTTTCTCTTTGTTTTTTTCCTCTTTCCTAAGGTACAGTGTCGAGGAAAACCTCCCTCTTTTATTTTAAAAGAAATTTATAGTCTTTCATGGCTTGCAGAACCCAGATGCAATTTCACACTTTCCTGGAAGGGGATTCTGGATTCTTCTGAAAGCAGCGACACAATTGCTACTGCAGTGAAAATTAATTACTATCATCTACAATTAATAGAAGCATGCCACCGTTTGACTTTGTGTTTCATTACATAATCATTTTGGTAGGCATCCATATATTTTCCGATTCATCAGTTATTCGCTTCTACGTGTTGCAGAGAATATTATTGTCAGTCATACAACATACAGCAAACTGGTATTTCTGCTGTCATGTTGACATTATATAAAGAAGGCATCTCCATAAAAAAAAAAAAAAAGGCATCAACTTCATATATTTACTTTGGAGTAAAAAAATGCATGGACTTTTTTCAGATTGCAGATAATGGATTGGAACTGTCAGAACTGCTGGAACATTTAGCTTCATTTCTGGAAATGTCAGATGTTAAATACTGAGCATAGAACTTCTAATCAAGGTGCTTTCTTTATTTCTGTGCATACACATGCACATGCACACATGGTACACTACAGGCCTGACCTTGCAAATTTACAAATGCTTAATTTTAAACATATAAATAGACCTATTGAATGCAAAATAATTTTCAGTGTGTTTGTCACAAACACATACACATTTCCAGAAGGGGGGGAAGCATTTATATGCATATTTTTATTAGTATTTGTCTGCCTCTGTGGCTGGCTTTGAAATTTTTGTTGCTTTTGGAAATATGTTTGAAATATGTTTAAAATATAGTTATTGTCTGGATAAATCTACCTTTTCTGCAGATGTTTAAGGACATGGAGCTCTAATGAACTGGTTTACATCTTGTAATTCAGGGTCAAATTTATCTTGAAGCAAATTCAGCTCCACAGATCATAAATCAGGACATGTTTTGGTCTATTGTGATTTCAATTTACAAAGATGATGAGCAGTCACAAGTCTGGCATTTATTTCTAATTTAAACACTATCTGGTCTACAGAGGTCTATTTCAAGGCCAAAATTATGAGAGAACCTTTGAAAAAGTATTTTCAAATATTTAAAAATAATCTAAAAATAGTAAATTTTACAAGGCTTCTTTTGTCTACAGCAGATCTAGAAACTTTAGTGTAAGGTGAAAAATAAAGCAGAGATTTGCCAGTGGTCTCGGAGCATGTTTCGCTGAAGTGTCAGGGGCTGAACACCGAGTCCTAATTCTCAGTTTACAGCTTTAAAAAACACCCACGGTGCTTCCTCTTTAGCATGTACCTTCACTCTAAAAGATCAACGGACTTTCTAGGTATTACGGCTCAAATTAGTGAAGGAACATCAGCTTAGATGTAGAGACTCTGGAAACTCTGGTCTGAGCTATTAGCAATTTAATATCCATAAAGTTTACAGACTTCTGTGTTCTCTTTCTATAATGGGAAAAGTACAGAAATCACTTATTAACCCCCCAGCCCTGGCTTGTCTTTCATGGCATTTCCCACTACTCCCAGTAAGGACAAAGCCTTCCCAGACAACGGAGTGTAGTAGGGAGCAGTAAATACTGACTACTTTGTGGCAATTATACTTTTCTCAGACATGCTGGGAGAATAAATTTACATGATTCCTAAATAATAAAAGATTGTAAACATAAAGTGTTATCATTATATTGCAAAGCTGATCATTAAAGCATGACTTAATGTAAACTTATCTTATCCTTACCTTTTTCTTTTCTCTATTTATTTCCTGGAGAAAAAGACAGCTTTTGGTGAAAAAGAAAAGTAAACATATTCTTTGAAAGATGAATTCATGTTTCAGGAAGGGAAAAAAATGCAGCCTCACAGTAGACCTCACAAATACTTGGTAACTTTACACCCTACAGATTTTTTCTGCAGACTCTAGATGCCATGTCTGATTTGACATATGAAGGATTTACACTGTGTATCACTGTGTGACATTGTGTGAGAGAAAGGCTGGTAAAAGTATAGTTGCACATGGAAGTTAGAAATATCCTGCTAGGCTGTCCAAATCTGACTATATTTTGATTGTACAGAGACCGATCAAATGTTCAGAACTGAAACATGGCTCACTCTTTACTGTGAATAATTATACTATGGGCAGTCATCTGCACTGAATTTCTTGGAAGAGAACTTAAATATCAACTCACCTCATTGCTGTTTAAAAATAGTGACAAGTATGTCCCTCCTAATTGTCACTGCCTTGCAGCTTGGAGTATTACACACTGTCACATGTTCCCATCCAGAGCTCAAACTCCTCAAACGCTTTTCCAGTCAAACTGTGCAGACTTTAAGTCCATTCTTGTTTTTCCAGCAATATTTCTCTACAAACATGTCTTCCACTTCCAAAAGCTCACAGCTCAATTTCACCGTCCGTGAAGTGTGCGAGAATCTCGCTATTTGCTTCCATTGAAGCTGAAGTGGGCCTTGGCATCTGGATTGGAACTGTAGGTAGCTACTACAGCATTCATTTGTCAAGTTTGGATGGAGCGGCACAATAAACTTTCATATCAAACCAAGTAGTCAGATAGAATGCTAAGCTGGATCCTTGATAATTTTAACTCACAAGTCTTTCCAATAGCCAAATTTTCCTTCTAATTTACAGATATATTTTACATGTTAGGGTGGGCTCTACTTCATTTTCATCTCAGTCTGTTTGCACACCTTTTGTAGGTTGTGCAGTGCAGAGGACTGCAGCAGGATGGAAGATGCTGCAGGATGCACGCTAATACTACATACACTTTCTTCAGAAAATCCTTTTTAGTTTAGGTGGGAGTACAGGCTAAGTTCTTCTTTGACCCCCACACAGAAAAGCAGCAGACCTAAGAAGTCCTGTATTGCAGAAATGCTGCCCCAGCGTCGGGGCTTGGCAAAGACTGGGGCAGGTGAGCCGTGAGTTGCTGGATGTGCTTTCCAGCTCCACAGAATTGAAAAAAGTGCTCCAAGACTAACACTTGATAATGTGGGCAGAAAATGTGCAGTAGCAGGATAGATCCCCACCCTTAGTATGCAAAACATGTCCACTAGGTGATGTACATGCTGCAAGAGCTGACATATTACCTGCCTTTCTTTCTGTTCATACTATTGTTTATCCTTTGGTAGTGAGGAAAATGTATTAAGTTCTTTCCAAATTGAAAACAAAAAAGAGAGACTATCTGCTTTCAGGAGTTTATAAGATCCAATATAAGTACACTTTGATATCTCCTTTTCTAATGTTATAGATTTCGCTCTGCTTCATGTGTATTTATTTCCCCAATTCCTTAATTAAATTATATGCTAGGGACACTTTTTGCATTCTTGTTTGCCTTTTGGAATTGCCAGGAGTCCTGAAACCACTTTGCAGCATTCTGAAGCACTTTGAAGAAGAATATATGCACAGTGACAGAAAAAGGGGAGCTGGGTTATTTTGGAAAGATCACATAAACAAAAATTGTATATTGGCTGTCATTTGTGGGAATGCCAACTTTGTCACTAATTTCCAGTGAAATATAGCTTCTTATTAAAAACCACATCTTTTCAAGAGAAAAAAAATTCTACTGGTTAAATAAAGCATATCAAGCAAAAAGAGAGAGAAAAAATTATTTTAAAAGTTTCTTTTTCACAGAAACAAAAAGCTTATCTTGTCTTTATCCATTGTGCATGTTTTAGTTATGCAAATATATATGTATTGAATGATCATCAAATTAATATTTAAATGTATTTTAAATCGAAAATTTTATTGTTAGTGCTGAAATAATTTTGTCTGTGCTGAAACTGAGCTAATAGATTGTGCTTAAATAATACAGGCTTAGTGCTTCTTCTCTAACCAACATAAGAACACCAAAATGGAAATAATAAATTTGGTTTCCATCAATGTCGAAATGCAGGAAACATATTGCTGTTGAGGTTCCTGGAAGCAATATTAACTGCCACACAGGACACACACAAAAGATACCTTGCCTAACAAGGGGAAACTGTTGCCCTAACACACATGCATACAGTTCCTTAACTTCCCACCTGCTGGGCAGCCACCTGCAATAAACAAGAGCGGTCTAATATCAGACAGTAATAAAATAAGCAGCCATGAAGCGGTTTGCCTAAACACTGCTAGAAGTCCCTCAAAAGCTGAGCTGCAGGTTGGGGAATCCTTGCCTGAGGTGGAAGGGGAACCTCTCTTAGGACAACCTTTGAAGGCCAGCATGTTCCCCTTTTAAATATACCTACTGTTTAACTGGAGACAGTGACCATCTGTAACGTACATAACAGTGCACAGCTACTATGAGGTAATGGATCCAAGGTGCATGATCTGTTCCAGGTTTCCTTTTGTATATATACAGTCCCTCAGTGCTACATCTCCTAAAAAGTACAGTGACATTTTGTGTATGGAAGTCTAACAACATAACTCTCTTATCTTTTTTCACTGACATGTTGACAGTACATTATTCCACTTATATATATATGCTTAAATTGAGAATATAGATGCATTTCCTTGCTGGCTGCAACTAACCAATATGCTGATCCTGCGCCTGTATTGAAAATCCAGCTTATTCAGATTTCATAAAGAGAGGTAAAGTCCTCTCTTGGTAAATCAGATCTCCATGTCTCCATCTGTAAATAAAAACAAATTGGTCTAAGCAGGGAACTCTATTAATATCATGACCTCAGTATGATGTAACTGAAACCGCATTTTCCACATCCCTCCTAACCACTGTTTATACTGTTTATATTTGCATCAAACTAAGTTAAACAAAGATAGGTTTTAAAGTCTCTGCCTTGACCAAAAAAAACCCCAAAAAACCACAACCCACAAACCCCCCCTACCAAAAAAAAACCCAAACCAAAACCCAACACATTTGTTCTTTAAGGCAGATTTTATTGTAGTGATTGCTTCAAAATGCAGTCTATTGTCTCTATAACCTGGGAACTCCTCACAGAGGTCCAGAAAAAAACCAGAAACCCCTTAGATATTTTTGTATTCTAGTTCCCTTCACATCGTATTTACAATTGTGTATATACTAATGTATTTTAACTGTTCACATATGAATCAAAAGCAAGTTTAGATTTTGCCTTACTCAGGTATAGTTAGTCTTTCCATGGCTATTTTAAGATTCACAAGACAGCAACTCAAAAATCAAATTTTAACTAGGGTGTAGTTCCCAGCTTGAGCTGAAAAATGCACATTAACATAAAGTAGTTAATTTCTTTAAAAAAAAACCCCTAACAATCAGGTATCATAGTGAACAAAGACGGTATTTTGAAGTTTCAGACTGCTGTGGAAAAAACTCAGCTAGATAACTGAGTCTAATACTACTTCATTTGTTGGACTCTATTTAAAGCCTCTATTTTTAGAAAGAAACTGGTGAAATCTAGTTTGCTCAGGAACAGTTATTTGCAGATCAATAGCAACTTAAAATGTTGTCTCATATGCACATCATTACATGGAAGATGCTTTGATACATCGCTCACTTATTATTTCTCCTTTCAGACAGACAAGAAAAGTAAAAGTAATGAAAAAATGGTGTCTCTCAGAAGAGAGAAGTATTTTTCCCCTTTCGCTGGCAAAAACTTTCTTCTTAAAAACTTTTAAAGATGCAAGTTAAGAGGACATAGGAAGTAAATACACCATAACTCATAAATACTCAGAAAGAACAAAGCACAGTGTGAGAGATGCTATTTATAGAACAACGAGGAAGTAAGTGTAATACCTTTAACATTACACAGTGCAATGCACAAAATTACATTTTAAAGGGAAAGTAGCAATGAGGATGTCCTAGAAAATTTGCATGTCGTATGGTTAAAGAGCTAAATTCAGCTACCTTTAGTTGAATTCTGGTGCATACTCCATCAGTTTGTTAGAATTTTTTTGAAATTAGGTGCTGCTCCATGTGTCAAAATCTCTTCCAAAGTGCCATAATAATTTATTGCTCATCTGCAGAAACAGCCTTATTCTGTCTCACTGAAATAACTGACATGTTTGGCCACTGATTTCCTAGAAAAGGAGCCGAACTAGAACACTCACAGACCTTATTACTAAAAATACACTTCTTTTCAAATAATGTATTTTTAGCTCAAACTTCTTTTCTTCTTCTACCATTACTTGCCCTTTAACCATAAGCAAAAAAAACAAAACAAACAAAAAACCAGAATGTATTTCATAGTTTTGTCCTACATAACAGAAACCAATAAGTAAAATTTAGAAGGTGTTTTAAAAAATTTCAAAACCAGAAACTATCTTTAGTCTGCAAAACATAAACATGTTAAAATACATAAAGAAGTACTTTCCCTGGTTTGACTTATGTTTTTTTACTGCCAGCAGTGATACTTTCAAACTGTGTCTCTAAATCATCTAAGAGACCCAAGAAACTGTGACTTCTGAGCTGCTTTCACCACTTACGGGACACGGTCCTGCAAAAGGTCCAGCTTACAGTAGCTCCTGCCACTTTGCAAACATCTTAACAAAAAACCAAGCTTTTTGGAAGGTTCTGTGTCAAAACCAAACATTTCTGATTAAATATATGCATTTCTGATATCACTGTGGTGTCTGTGAGTTTGGAAAAGGATATGTGTGTTGGCGGAACCATGTCAGTGGTGAGTGGCTCTCAGTCTTAAGACTGTGAGATCTCCCCTGAGTTACCATCTGAAGGAAGAACTTACAGTTGGTTCTGTGAATTGTAGGCTTCAGTGATTTCAAGATGAAGTCAATTTATCTGTTTTCTCTAAATTCTGTAGAATTGATTCCTTCAGATTTCCAGTTTCAAAGTTGGAGATTTCTGTTTATTAAATTTAGCATTCTTCAACAAAATTATCTCCTTGTTGGTGTGACTGTCACTCAATCAGCATTTCAGAGGTCAGTAGTAGACAATGAAAAAAGCTGAGAGAGTCTAATATAANTTTTTATTTTATCCTATGGTTTTGGAACTACTTACTTGGAACTTTTGTACCTATATAATGTTCTTCAATTGGGTAAATATGAGGGTCTCTAATATTTCTTTAGTAATAACTTCACTTCTAAATGTCAAACTACAATTCTTAGGAAAGAGATATAGGAAACCTGAAGAGTTGTTAATTGTAGGAAACTAATATCAGACTTCACCTATCTCTCTGCCTGCTGAAGCTGTAAATGGTCACTGATAAATGCCTGAGCTAGCAGGGTTAGGTCACTGCAAATCAATGTAGCAATAGTGAAAAAGCCGTATGTGATTAGTTTAACACATCTAGTTTCTGCAGTGATGCCAATGTGTCAAAAGGACATTTTGGCCTTGATGACCACTTCTACTGACAAGAGTGATCTCCATAAGTTTCCAGATGAACTTAATGTGAACAGATTTGCAGTAGTGAAATTTGTCTGTATTTCAAATGCATGAATGATCTCTACAGTCTAAACAGTACCTTATTAATAACATGAGAATCATGAGACTGTCATTAGACATTATCAAGACCAAGAACATGCTATATCATTCTTTTTTGTACCCATATGGTTGCCCAATATTCTTTCTCTATTGGATTGTGCTTGGTTTTGGCATCTGAAAGCTATCTGGAAAAATAAGCTACAGGTTTCCAATCATGTCCATGTAATTGGAGTAGCACCATACCAAGACCATAGCTGCTGGCATCTGCTGAAACAGCTGTAGACTGAGAAATATCATAAAATGCCAGAAGTGGGAATGTAGTCAATAGTCTTTAAACTATCAAAAGCACACTCCTGTTCTTTATCCANACAATGAAAAAAGCTGAGAGAGTCTAATATAATTGCTTATTCAGATATATAAGAACAAAGTTTCCTAATGAGTTTGCATAAGCTTTGGGATCCACTACAACAGTAAAAGAAGAAAGTTTGAGGATTCCTAGAATTAACATCTGTTCATCTGAAAGCCTTTAAGAAGAGCGATATAAAGTGGCAGATTTTCATCAGGTTGGACGTCATGTGTTGGGAGTTGTTCCACATCACAAAAGCTATTGAATTAGGCCTCACAGACTTTGTATATCTCACAAAGTATCTAGCTCACATACATATACATACATATATAAATATATATATTTAAACTTTTCTGTGTTCTACTTCTGTGTGAAATGAGTGAGAAGCAGGATAACCACACATATTAAAATTAAAAAGAAAAGACAGAAAAGAAAAATGAAAACCCCCAAACAACCAACCTGACATTTTTCTCCTTCAGAAAGGAGAAAGTATAGCTTTCGCTATACTTCCCTGAAGTCTCCATTTAATGTTATGCGTATGAGATTNATTGTGCTTGGTTTTGGCATCTGAAAGCTATCTGGAACAATAAGCTACAGGTTTCCAATCATGTCCATGTAATTGGAGTAGCACCATACCAAGACCATAGCTGCTGGCATCTGCTGAAACAGCTGTAGACTGAGAAATATCATAAAATGCCAGAAGTGGGAATGTAGTCAATAGTCTTTAAACTATCAAAAGCACACTCCTGTTCTTTATCCAGTTTCTTTTCAGTGTCTGTTCTAAGCAGTTAATAAAAAAGATTGGCCTTTTTAACAAGAGTTTAAATATGAATTTGCTTCAAATTTTATCATGCTGATGAACCATACTAGTTCTGATACATTTTTATGTGGTAATGTTTCAAATACAGTCTTGATTTTTTTCTCCCTCCATTTTATTTCATGTCTATCACATATCCTGACTGCCGTAGCCTGTATTTTCTTGCCATTTTAGTCCAGCAGCTTCTATCACCTTTGTAACTTTTGTTAACCTTAACGTTGCAATGGTTTTCAAACTCCCAATAACCTGTGATTATAATAATATACTCCCTTTAGAGCTCACGGGAAGTCCTTCGGAATCATTCTGAGTTCTTTGTAATGCCAGTCTGTTGGGTCAAAGTAGTATTTCTTAATGATGTCACCATTTTAGCCTTGTCATGATGAAGCAGATCTTGTCTGAGTCTCTACCTGCATCTTGCTAGGTTGTCGACATATTGGTTGATTACGAATTAGATCTCCCTGCAGAAAAGAATAGAGTAAGAAAAGAGCTTTTAAGTCTACTTGTGTGGTAATTTCACCACAACTGATGCCAAAGAAGCAAGCCAAGTAGCAGTTCAGGTCTGAGTTTTAATTTGTAGCTCATCCTAAACCAATTTCTTTTAAATTGTGGAAAATATAACTTTTTGCAATACTTGGCATGAGAGAAATATATACCACTTCAATTGGGTTAAACTGGGTTTTTCTGAATTTGGCAGACTTCACCAAACTGGTCTTGTCTCCTCTGTTCACTATGCAAAACCTATTTGAAAGACTAGAGACATTATTAGGGGAGAAAAAAATACACAGAATAGAATCTTCACCTGAATAACCAAAGCAGACGTTGACGTACTGTGTGATATTGTCTCCATCAAACTGAGATTTTGACCATGCAGTTCTTCAGTGTAGACATAGAATTTTAGACTTATTAAGAAAGAAAAATCAGGAGAGGATTGATTTTTCATTGTTCTTAATGGAGACGTGAGAAATACTTTCCAGATTGCTTCCACATTTCTCCTGAGCTACACTGTAAATGATTTCAAATTGCTTATGTCCTGGACCTGTCTCACCTTTTTGCTGCTTAAAGCCAAAGAGTCCAACTGAAACTTCCAGGATCAGCCTGATCCCTCATAACCAAAGCAAAGTAGAAATTACGGTCATTGTCCTGAGGAAAATCAGGACAAGGGAATCAAAACTGGGCTTGGCAGTATTGGCTTCTTTACATTTTGCCTGTTCATCTGCCCTCAATTTCTTCATGCTTGTGACTGAGGTTCCTATTCCACAGTAAAGGGAAAGCACAGCTGAAAAGAGGGAGATGCCTGAGAGCATGCATTCCTTCTGCACAGTTGGAGGTCAGAGCTGTCACTTTCCTTCATCTGTATGGAGACAGTCACCCTGGT
>WEIV01009511.1:183539-246750 GCA_013390005.1 Calyptomena viridis
TGTGCTGTAGTTCATGTTATTTTCCACTGTAGGAATCAAATAGGAGGTAGCAAAATTTGGATTAAAATTAAATTATTATTGTTGTTTTTCTCTCATTGTCTTCAGGCATTTTGTAGCCGTGTAAACTAGTATGTTGTTCTTCTGGTGATTAGCAAAAACAGGCTTCTGCAAGGATATCTAAAAGTTATAAAAGGGATTACAGAACTCAGACACGATCTCAAAGAGTGAAGGCTAACGTCAAAAATCGCACTCAGAACTTGTTTTGAGGTGGCTTTATATTTTGCACATCAACCAATGGAAAAGGGTTGCTGTGGTTGAAATGGCATGTCTTGCGACAGAAATACTGAAGTGCTCAAGTACAGAAGTACTGAGTGCTGAAGCATCCTTTTCTAACAGGTTCCTGAAGCAGTGCGTATCTCACATGAAAACTATCTGCATTGCTACAGCTATCTGAGAGCTTAATAATTCTCATAGCTTAGTATGTAGGTAAGGAATGCAATGCTGGTAAAACAGTGTGTGACACTGGTGTAAAGGATTGAGCAGGATGATGTTGGACCAAAAGACAGAAAACCACACAAGGCTTTTAATAACATTTCATGGTTTGGTTTCCAAAATGTTCAGTGGTAATTCATGAGTTGTCTATGTTGTTCTTTTGCTCTTCACACTTCACCTGATAAATCATAAATGGAAAGAGTTCCTTCTTCGTGGTGTTTGAAAGCTGGGCTAATGGCTTCTTGGGTTGGATATTGATAGCCACTGCTCCAAAGTTTATAATTTCTCATTTGCTGGATATTTTCTGCAATAAGAAATGAAAATTTTGTTCCTCCGGTCTATATGTGTATTGCTATTCACCCAACCTTTGTGGAAGATGTGGCTTCCCTAGAGATGATTTTCCTGATCACTTCAATGGGACAACAAAACACTGAGTATCTGTAAAAGAATGTAATATACATTTAGAGGACTAGTGGGAAAAGACTGACTTTTAACCTTCAATTTGCTAGTCAGAGAGAAGACACCTGCTCAAGCCAGGCAAGTTATTACTTAGAAATCTGGAGTCAGGCATTTGCCAAGCTTCAGGTTGGAAGCTGGTGGCATCTCTGAGCAGTATGTGTTTCAATGTTTTTCTCACTATTGCAGCACATTAAAACAACGTGTAATTGTTGTGATTCATGCAGCTATTAATGCTTCTTATGTGAGTTTTAGTGTGATGCAACATGAGAGAATTCAAAGAGCACATGTTTGGACTAAAATGTCATACTTGCTGAGGTGCAGGGAAAGCTGTGGGTTTAATAAAAGGGTTTGTGAAAATGAGAGCAAAGTAGGTGGGCATTTCTATTGATCAAGGAATATTCAATAAATAATGAATACACACATTTCTAACTTTTTCAGCAAGTATCAGACAATCAACAAAAAAGTATCAACAAACAATAATTCAGAAAGTTCTGAAGTATAAGAAGAACAGAATGTTTTGCTTTTAAAGTTAAAAACACATGTATTCTCTGCATTGTGGCTGCTGTTAAAATTGTATATCTTTTTACAGTGTTAGAATTGAGGAGAATTTACTATACTCAAAATTTTCTTCATTATTTTGTGACACAGCCTCCTCACAATGGGATTTCTTTAGGAATGACGGAATGAATGATGTGCTAAAGAATGCATATGCTTCAGAGATAAAAGCCTGGAGGGGACATGCAGATGACAGTAGAGCCAGAGATGAGAGAGAGCCCACAGCTGCCATTTTCTCCAGAGTATGTGGTCATCCAGCCCAGATGCTTTGCCTGAGAGTAGGGAATGCTTGGCTGTGTTGTCTTGTTTCTCCTTGTCCTGCTTTGTAAGCCATTATTAAGTGTTTTTCTGAATCAGGTTACATCATGGCTCTTAAATAGGGAGTTGTTATAACACAAAAAAAAATATTGACGGTAACAGCTGTTTTGTAAGTGTTAAAAGTTTACCATGAAAGCATGAATTAAGGCAGATTTATGAATATGTTATTTTTAACATCTCTTTGGGATAAAAACATATTTAGAATATATGCAGCAAAACTCCTTATGAAAAGTAGTTATTTGACATGTAGAAGATACACTCTCCAAAGTTTAAGAACATGCTATTTTTCATAATGCAAAAAGCATTTAGAATACATTATGGACTAATGTCAAACTATACTCTTGAGCTGAAGAGATGTTGATTTATAGAAATTTTAAATATGTCTTGAACTGATAAACTTTCCATTTATACAATTGAAAGACATTTAAAACAACCAAGTCAAATAATTCTTAACTTCAAAAAAATTTTTTATTTTTTTTTTCTTTTTCCTCTGGTGCCAGTTTCATCTTGGAGGGAACTTTATGAGCTGATTTAAAACACTGTAAAAGAGGATTTATAATGAAAATCTGTATCCTTGCTATAACAGCATTAGTGGGTGCCAGCCTCTAGCAAAAGTCCATACTTTGCCATGATGTACTGAAAGTGGTGTGAATAGAATGCCATTATTTGAAGTGAGAGGAAATGAAATTCAATTCATCCACCTTAATAGAATAGTCTTATACTTAAGAGATAATGTCAGGAGAATAGAACATTGTCACAGGAAAATTAACTGCTGCTGCTACATGAACACCAGGGCAAGGCCGAGGTACTTAAAATAAATGTAGGGCTGAGCTGGTGGTTGCTTTTGAGATAGGAAATCCTGATTCTGTGACAATGTTCTGCTATACAGACATCTTGTTTATCCTGAAGTACGACAGAACCATGGGACCAGGGATGCTTCCTTCCTTTGGGGTCAAGCTCGCAAGGTTCCCAGCTATCCCTCCCATTCCAGATGTTTGGTGTCTCTCCAGCTGTAATGTCCTCTCCTTTCTTGTCAGTTGATTGGTGGAGATCAGTGTATTGATCTGTGTTAAAAAGTGTTTCCATCCCAAATATGGGGTTTTATAAGAGAAATAATTTTCTGTTGCAAATTTCCAAGTCTGTTTTCTTCAAAAGGTACCATGTTAACACAACAGCTGAGGCAGCTCACTGTGGGATGAGGAAACAGGACCAGCAGGGACATAAAAGCCTTCAGCCATTAGCATTGCCTCCAAAGTCAGCAGTGATGAAGTGACAGCCCCACTGACAGATGCAGATAGGATCGCCCTGCCTGGCAGTGTCTGTTGTAGCAATGATGCTTGCTTCAGTCGCTGACCTCCTGTTTCTGTTTGCACACATGAGCACTCTGAAAGGCAGTGCTGGAAGAAGTCCAAGGTGTGTTCCCTCAGCTCCTCTTCATATGAGAATCAAGCACTGAAGGCAGGTGCAAAACTTTGTAGCCAGGTGTGGAATTCTGTCTTGGGACATTTCATCACAGTTTGAATATCACTGGGATTTGGAGGTGTATAAGTAATGTTGGTGTGATTTTAACTCTGACACTGTTTGCCACCATGCTGTCCCCACGGAGGATGGAGAAAGATGCTGCAGCTGCTGATATGCTTTGGGGAGGGAGCAGAAGTTTTCCATTCCTGCCTTTCCTGATCCCGCTGTCTGCTCTTGCAAGATTGTTTTGAACTTCATGCATACTGGTCAAAGAGAGGAAGAAAGCCTTTTTTTTTGCTTCATATGTTTAACATACTATGTATAAGCTATCAAGTTGTTCCTAATAGTGTGTTCTCTCATTATTCAAACCCTTTTTGCATTATGCCAGTCATTAATACAGGCAAGTCTGTATAGAGTGTATAGAGTGGCAAAATTCAGCTGATGATGATTAACCTGAAGAAAGGCAATTTTATATCATAGATTCCATTTACTTTAAGGTCAGAAAGGACCATCATGATAATCTAATCTAGTTTATGGCATTACACAGGCCACAGAACTTCACTAAATAATTACTGCATATAGTTCGATAATTTGTAGTTGAGCCACACTAAATTATTATATTAAGATATACTATTCCCTTAAGATATGCAGACCAGATTCCATGTGACAGACATTTGCCACATACCTGAGCAATTTCTGCCAATGTTCAATTAAACTCAAGTAAAATTGAACTTAAGCAAAATGATACTTTCTAACATGACATATAGGTATTCCTGATTGTTACCTTCAACATTCTGGGCTCTGACAAAAATTATATCTTTCTGTAATAATAAAAAGTTTGAATTCAAATGACAGATATTATAGGGAAAACTTTATAAGCATGTTAAATCTTTATTAACATGTTAAAGCACAGTTAGTTGAATACAAAATTCTTCAACATGCCATATTTCCTCTGCCATGTTGTTAACAATTAATTTTTAGTTTACACTTAGTTACCAGTGAAGAAAGAGCTTTATGTCTTGATAACTACAACAGTTTACAAACATCTGCAAATAGCCTGTTGCTTCATTTTCCATGATTCCTAGCACTGTTTTCAAATATTGCCTTATTCAGATAGTACAAGCAAAAAAAGTCTCATTTAAATTGACCATCACTGAAGTAGTGTATTGAACATCACCATGAAGCAGTGTGTTGAAATTTCTGTTTCTGCAAAATGTTTCTAGTTGCATCTGCAGGAGAAAATTGAGGAGGTGCTGTAACAGAGCAGACAGCACAATGTCTTGCTACCCACTAAGTGAAGGTCTGCAGGTTTGGAGAGCTGGGCAGCTGCCTTTCAGTGTCTCCCCTGAAGATACCTTTTCCTAGAAACATTCTTGAAGAGGTTTTGCAAAAGCATTCTCTCATTCCCTCCAGGGAATTCACACTATTAGACCTGGAGCAGCCAGTCTGGACTGCAATGGCATCTTTCTCCTAAATGTTGCTGTAGTAAGTAAAACAATAAGAAATAGACAAAGTGGGCCTGATTGTCCTTTTCCCATATCTTGTTTTACATGAGTCCATTTCTGCTACAGGATTAAAAACTAACATGAGTACAAGAAAGACTAAGGCTCAGGTGGTAAACAGATGAGATTAAAAGACAAATAAAAAATACAACAACCAACTAAGCAATGGCAGCATTGAAGATGATAGATTAGTATTTTACATTTTATGACTTCCCTCCTCAATAATTATTAATTCAGTGGCAAGATATCAGATAAAATTCTTGAGTCACATAATTTTGGATAAAATTATTTGACAATTTTAAGTTGTCTAGACAATAAAAATAATTTCCCCTTCTTTTTGTATGAGCAAACAAGTGAGTGAACTAAGACTCTTATGGCTGGAGACAAACAAAAAATGTCATGACAAGAAATTTGATGCGCATCTCCAAAATTATGATGGGTATGTTATGAGGGACAGTAATGGATGCATCACACCAAACAGCAATTTAAAAGCAAACAAATGAACATGATCTTTCATACAATTTATGTCCAAATTGTAGAATTGCAGGTCACAGAATGAATGTGAAAAATGTCAAATTCACCCATGTCTGATGCATTAAAAAGTAATCATAGAGTAATTAAAGTACTGTATCTGCATCTAAAAATGCCCTTGAGATGCAGATTTTTGGAAGCCAGGAACATATTCTGAGAAGGTATCATTGCATTTGCCATTTGCATTGCATTTTTATTTCCTCTTCAAGTAACTGCTGATGCTTAGCTTACTCTCAGGGATTGACTAGTAAGTAAGATGGACTTTTGTTCTGAACTGATAAAGCAATTGTTATTTTCTTTACTGAGACCTGAATTCTTCCATTTGATGTCAGTGCAGTACGTCTAAGAGTAAAGCAAAGTGATAAAGAACATAAAAGTGGCAGAATTTAAATCGTCTATCCTGTAAGGTTGCACAGAGCTCACTATTACGGACAATGCATTTTGGGAAGTGTGGTTCTTTCTCAATCTAGCCTTTGAGACCCACTATCAAAGTGAGAATTGCCATAAATGTATCACCATATGTAAAACAATGGACCCTCAATCAGTTGTCAAAAGACTTGAAATTACGGGTAGATCGTATCTTCCTCTATCTGAGAAGCTTCCCAGATCTGTGATTCAGAGACAGGCAATTACTAGTCTAACAGGACAAGAACCGTTACGAAGTTAATTACCTGTGATTATCTTACAAAAGATGGTGATTATATAGCTGAATGACAAAAGAAAAGTGTTCGTGGAGACAAAAACAGACGGTACCATAAACTGATAAAAACAGGACCCCCCATTGTTCAATTAGAAATCTCCCACTTTAGTTTATATTGCTATTACAATAACATCTTCCCCATTCTCCTAAACCTCCCCGCTTTTTCTCAAAGGAAATACTAACCTCAAGAAAGACCTACAATTCTTCCCTTTCTTAAGGCTCTTTTCTGGTTTTAAAGTTTCACCGTGAATTTTAACGGCTGTTAAAGTAAGAGCCAACACAAGGAACAGCATAGGAAAGGGGCAGCCAGCACCATGCCGTCTCCTTCCCAACCTTGATTGCACATTTACCTTCATCTTCTTGACCTTATCATACTTCCTTGACCAATCCTTAAGCTTGCTGAATAATTAAGATTAGTTCTAGCTGCTGAATAGCAAATCTGATCCCCCTTCGAAGTCCCAGCCCTGCAACACGTGTGGTGCCAGTGGTGGGAATACAAATGCAGCAACTTTTCTGAAGAATTTACTTCCCAAAAACCCACCATGATCATTGAGTCACACTCATGGGTTCCGTGATAAAATTTGTCTACAGAAAATTTTGTTCATCCGAGAGCCCAGCTTTCCTTAGACAAACTCTCCTTGAGATTTCACAAACATTTTGCCTCCCGTGGGATTTTTTTCTTCAGTCCAGGAATGAGTTTTCTTCCCTCCTCAATGTTTAGCATTTAGGTAGTCACGGGTTCATGAGTTGGAGGAGTTAGCTGTTGCCTAATGGGGAAAATTATCCATAAGCTTCGATGCTGAGTCAGAACTTGCACACACTGTAGTAACATTCCTTTTGCTTTCCTTAACATTTGTGTGAATAAAGATTTTACTATACAAATATTAATAAGATTCCAAATGCATGTCTGTAATTTGTTGGTCTTCACGGTGTCCGTGGGACTTCTCAGAAAAATGTCCACAGTGTTGCAATTAGAAGGAGCAGTGGAAGATGTGTTCCTAATATAAAGTACAAAGACTTCCTTAAATGTATTTAAATGTGACCAACAGGTAAGTGACTCGCTTGTACCTGAGATCTGAAAATATTCCAGCCAGGGTCTGGGCACAAGGAATTAAATAAGTCAATATAACTAGGCCATGCCATAGGACTGCATAAGTGTAGTGTGCTGGCTACAGTTTAAAATCCTGTGATGGTAAAAAAGAATGTAAAATACAACTCCAGTTCTTAAATAAGTGTCAGTGCTTTAAAGTTTTCTATTGATTAATTTCTATGTGTAACTGCTCATCATGGAGTCAAATGAATGATCGTCTCTCTTCGGACACAGTTTCCGGACCACAGACAGCTCTCTGTTGGAGGCTGTGGCTGCGTTGCCTCACAGTAAAGAGTGACTTTGTAAAGCTCCCAATCTTTGGATGTAAATACCCTACAAACCCAGTACTCAGAGCCTTATAACTGCTCCAGTCTACCCACTGTGCCCTCACTGTAGTGCTGCTGTGCCTGAGACATTTCATTTCAGTGGATGAGGATCCAAGCAAATTCTTAGGAAAGCTAGTCCACTGAGGACTATAAAACATGCAGCACAGCTTCTGGCCCAGACCTCTCAAAAAGCAACACTTCGTGGATGAGGAGCGCCCAGTATGTAGAGAAGGAAGCACCACCTGACACTCTGCTTCTCTACTCTCGTCCTGAGGTCCACAGCTGGCCTGTGCCAAGTGTACCACCTTCCTGGCTGGAAATCGAAGGGACATGACCATGATGGGGGAGCTTTGTAAGCAGCCAGCGAAAGGAATTGGCTCAGCCAACGCTGACACCAGCCCTGCTGATTTCAGTGGGTGTTGGATGCACAACTTTGAAGGGCAAATTTACCTCTAGCTAAATAAGCATGATAAGTCATAGATTTGCTGGGAGTAGGAGCAGAAGCCCTCCCGCATCTGTTAGCACATTATTAGCACAGCTTGTTATGGGGCCTCACGTGATGCAGCCCTGATCGCAGGAGGCAATTACAGATGAATTCCTGTTCTGCCTCCCCCACTGACTCAGCATCACAGCTGGAGCCAGCCATAGTCACGTTGCAGGAGGTGAAAGGTACTCCGAATTATAGATTGCCTTTGACCTTTTTTGGTTTAAATTAAGGATAACACCCAGGAAAGTGCCTCCAGCCAGGACACTGCTTAAACATATGCTCAACTTCCACCAGGGGCTGGTGGTCATCAGTGGAGATGAAACGCTTACTTACAGTACAGTGTGTGCATAAGATGTTACTCTGATGATGATTAAATACCTTTCCAAAGAGGAGCATAAATTATAGTTTCCTATAAAAATGGTAACCAGCACAGCTCTTGAAATCCACAAACACCTTCAAACCCATGAAAATATTCACTTAAAATTCAGGGCAGGTAGTAGATTTGAGCTATAGTATATAGATACATGAAAGGGGAGTACTATGAAAATTATATATATTTTAAAAGATAAAAGAAACAAAGACTGTTAATGGAGAAAATAAAAAACAGATGTTAGTATGCCATCACACAGGGATATCTATCTGAACAGGCAAACTCTCTTACAAATCCTATAAGAGGGAATTAAGGTCAACTTAGTGTCTTTTCATCAGAGTGTTTTCTATGATAACTTTGTAAGTGCTCTTAATATATAACAAATAATCTCAGGGCAAAGATCTGTTTGAAGGAGATATGATTGATGACCTATCATGCCTAATTCACTGTTTATTCTCGTAGTGAGTCTATTGGGAAAATGCCTCATTCATCAGGGTATTAGTGAATTCAACCAACGTATGGCACCTTCATTTTAACAAACTAAAGGAGAAAAGCTAAATGGGGGAAAATTGACAACCATCTCTGATTCTATGATAATGCAATTAGGCTGCTCCTCTCCAGAGCTTTTGCTAATTCACAAAACAGCTTCAGTCTGCAGGTCATAAATATATGATCATTTTTCACACTTTGAAAAGTAATGATGCCTTGACACGAATCAATAAATCTTGGGGAAGTCATTTATACTTTTGTGTTGTGCACACAAATCAGTTTAAAAAAACCTATATATTATTTTCTACTTTCATATAATCTTTCTTTACAAAAAATAATTTTGCCAAGGCTTCTGCGTTCCTTGTGTATCCAAAACTCAAACTGAAACCACTGCTCATTTTTGGGACCCAGCAATCTTAGACTAGATTTTATGGCTCTTAAAATCTCTTAAGGTCTGATGAAGATGTAAAAAGAAAGGAGGGTGAGAGGGGAATGAGGCAAAATAGCATTCTGTCTTTTTTCTTTCTCACTTGGCTTTAAACTTCCTTCTGAAAATATGTTGGGGGTTTCCCAGTAAATATTGAGATTCCCATTATGAATTCATGCAAGTTCCTGTTCTGTACCTCCAGCACTCTCTAGGGAAGAGCAAGTGTTAGGCTTGCTATTATGCATTGCAATGTTGCTACAAGGAAGAAAAGAAGAGAAACAGTACAAGAAGAAAGGATATTAGAGCACCAAAACTTGTTCTTTGGTCTCAGAAGCGATGCAAGAAGAACCACACCTGATTGCTGCATAACAACTGAACCTTGTCACTTGGCTTACTTTGTAAAATTTTAAATCCCAACGATCTTTTTAACGGAAAGTCTGTCTTCTCATAGGATTATAATGTATTACGTGGTTAAGGTAAATACAATAAACCCCCAAATATGTGTCTATGCCAATAGGAACAACATATGTCACTGTTCTGTGACATATGAAAGTTATCTCCTTCTGCCTTCTTAGTTTTGTGGTTAACAACTGAATAAAACCCAAATACATTCCTTATGTCATGAGGATGATAGACTTTTACCTGAGGCAGACCTATGCAAAGATAACCAATACAATTGAAATGTTAGCCACTGATTCCATGATAAAACTCCATTATACAATTTAGCAAAACATAAATCATGTTGTACAGTCTCTCTGTACATACAGGAGCCTACAAATTCACAAATATGTACTACAGTACACAAAGGAATGATCGGGAATGATCCACAGTAAATGTAAAGATGCACAGGTTGATAAATACCTCAGCTAGCTGCTGATGTTTGCCTTATTGTTAAAACACCTACATGTTGTTTTCGTAGTCTTTGTGTATTCTGCTGTCTCCTTTATTTGATCTTTATTATGATAAGTAGCCAGTTTACAATATACTGTGCAACTAAGTCAAACACATACAGTACATGGATGAAAATTTAACTATGCGTTTAAGTGCAAACTCCTGTGTTTATGTAATTTATTTTTCACAGACTCAAGTAATAAAATAATAATATTTTAAACAAAGACAGGATATATTTTTGGAATAGATATTAAATATCACATTATGTAATGGTACTTCAGTAGTAGTTTTAAACAGTGTTTCCTTTCAGTACTCTGTAATAAGTATTTTGATAAAATACTGAGGACTGGGTCTCATGATGATGGCAATTAGTCTGGCTTTGCTGAAGTTAGAGGGAATTTGTCACGTGCTTTGAGTATATGTGATTTTCTGAATCGAGGCCAGGAGAGAATCTAGTCCATTATACCTCCCCCTAATGTTTGATGGTCAGCCTCATGATTTTTGAATTCAAGGGAGCAAGAAAAAGTGCCTCAATAATTGTGTCGCTGGTCTGCTCACCAGAATCGTATGTAACAGACTGGCCCCACACTTACAACTGCATCATCTTCCATCAACTTTGCCTGGTTTCCAACCCTCCTGAAGGTGTGGTATGCATTTTGTGAAGGTTTTTACAAAGAAAATATTTGGGTTAATGGTATAATTTAGTGGCAATTTAGTGACAGTAGGTCTTAGTAGAGTGACAATGGGATCGAAAAAGTAAACCAGTGGGATATACTTGATTGTGGCTGTTGGGACGGCAGCAGGGAAGCTGCAGGGGTCACACTGATTGGCATTGTCACTTTCCCCATTCATCAAGCAAGGCCAGACTCCCCAAATCATTTACCAGATGGGGCAGCTCGTCAGTTTAAACACCTGATATGAAGCCATCCGTCATCTGATAACATGATCCTCAGGCTGCAGCTGGCTCGGTGCTCTGCAGCCTGAGTGCACATGTGATGGACTGGAGCCAGGGAAGCAGGCTTAGCAGTGCTGCACTCCCCTGATAGGATTTGCAGCCCTCCACTGGACCATGGAACAGGTGGAGACAGAGAGAGAATGAAAAAATTACCATGTGTTGCAGGGATTAGAGAGCACACACTTACCACTCCACTTGAATACCAATCTAAGGACAACCTTGAGCCAGACAAATTTAAGGCCATCCATTACATCTATGATGTAATATGGAGAATATAGGTTCTTGCGTATGCTGATACAGCTTAATTTTCCTACTGAATTTTGAATGGATACTTGGCAGTGCTGTAATTTGCTTTTTGTTTTCTAATGTGGAAGAGAGAACAGATATTTGGAAATATAGGCTTTCTCTATTTTTATTCCAATGTACATTTTAAAACAGGAAAGTTCTTACCAAAAAAAAAAAATTGTATTTCTAGAAATCGACCACAGATCCTACTAGTTTTGCTCAGCAAGACAAAAGCCTGATAAGATGGAGAGGAACTACTATGAATTCAAAATATGATGATGCTTTCTGAAAGCCAGTCCTAGGCTCAACTTATTGAAATGCTCAGATATCCCTGATTTCAAAGGAGTTAGGTGCCTAAATGACTCTGAGGATCTGTCATTTAGTGCCTCCTCTGGAGCAATACTTCAAGTCCTTTCTTAACCAGCAGGTACTATGGGTTTGATCTCAGATAAGTCCCTCCTGGGAAAACCACTCTGCGGTAGATCCCAAGCTGCAGTGTTAGCAAGTACAGTAGATGGCTTTCATATGCATAGGTACCTTCCAGGACGTGATCTGTTTTTCTGCCCCAACATAATATTCACCAGCCTCCCTGGGGATATCAAAACAATACGTTTTCTTTCATGGAACTGTAGAATCATAGGATTGTTTGGGTGGGAAGGGGCCTTAAAGACGATCTCTTTCCAATCCCCCTGCCATAAGCAGGGACACCTTCCGCTAGACTAGGTTGCTCAAAGCCCTGCCCAGCCTGGCTTTGAACACTTCCAGGAATGGGGCATCCACAGCTTATCTGAGGAACCTGTTCCAGTACCTTACCACTTCCTTTTCAGAAGTGTGTATCACTTGATCTCATTTTGGTGCACATATCCTGGGTGCATGTCTTCTCCTCAGCACACACACCTCTTCACTCCTCCTCCTCCTCACAGCCTGCTCTCACAGCTATACCAAAGCTCTGCTGGGTGTGGAAGACCAGAAAAGACGTTTTCATGTACAGCCTCTTGGTGGAGGGACTGGCACTCTCCCACAGCCAACTATGGGCTGAATTGGGCTCCTCTTCTGGAAGGCAGGACTCTGTCCATGTGCCTCGAATTATAACAATAGGGAAACAGAGTCCTTCCCCTAAAGATCCAAAGACTGGTGTCTTTAGGACTATCAGGTGCCCCTTGGTCTTCCGGACCCAATGCTGCTTCATCCAGAGAATAAAGACTCGTGAACCTGCTTGTAGTGTCAGTACTGCAGTTGTTTATTTCAGGATGGAGACAAGAGACAACTTGCCCTGCTGGAGGACACATATGGTCAAGAACAGGATGCAACGTGTATTATCACTGTGTATATGCCTTTTCCTTACTTGCTTTGGTTTGTTGTTTGGTTGTTCCCTTAACCATGCTTTTTCCTTCCTAAAAATTATTGCCCATGATAGATCTGGTTTTGGGTGAAGATTTATTCCTTTCACTTCTGTTGGGATTTAACAGATGCCCTTGAAGCAGTTTTAAGGTTGAATTGTTCCCTTTTTTTTTTGTAATTTCATTTTGGGCTTTGCAACAGTTATGTGAACTGAACTAAAGACTAGTTTAAAACTTGCTTTGGTTTGTTGTTTGGTTGTTTGGTTGGTTGGTTTTTTTTTTTGAAACAAAGGCAAAGGAGGCATTGCCACTTCATATCTTAAAAGGTTTTGTCCCTCCATGGGAATTAACCTGCAGGTGTGGTGTGAAACATTTGACTTCTTTTGTGGGAACACTGTTTTGTCAAAAACTCATTACCTAGCTGTAGACACTTAGAAGCATCTGAGATATTATAATTTATATTTGCATTTAATGAAATAAACTATATGCTATTTGCTTTAAAGCAAGTTAAAAGATTGTAATTTATTCATTTTATAACTTCTTTTGTCTTACTTCAACTTTCTGTTTTACATATATTTATATACTCTATACTCTGTTAGATAAATTCTGCTTCCTTTTCTATTTCAGTTAATGTCTTATTCTGAGATTGATAGAAAGGGACTATTCTCATAGACAAGGAAAGCTTAGAAGACATGCAAAAATTGATAAGGCATAAAAAAGATGAAAACTCATAAAAGGATCATAAGAAATAAAACCAATTTTAAGAACTAGTCAGATATCTGCAGACATAAAAAAGATCCTTTGTTCCAGCAGAAACACCAGAAAAGTTCAGCAGAAACCTGGGAATGAATTACTGAAAAAAAATGCCCCATGGCTTATTAGCGCAAATGATTCATGATATTGTAGTGATGAAACAAAAGGTTTTATACCTTTAAATCTGTTTCTGCTGCCAACTGCTATTATCTATCTATAGAATAATAATTAGCAACTTCAAACAATAACAAGGGTATTTTATGAGAGGAAGCATGACTATATTCACAGCATAAAAAAATGGGGAAGCTGAGACAGATGAAGTGAGTTTATATCCCCGTGAAGGTTAAATCAGGTGATGGTCAGAACTTAGGTTTGTTTTTGGGGATGTTTTTTTCTCCCTCACTTTTAATATAGCAGGTAAATAATATACACAAGTGAATTACTTACAACAGATTTGCGAAGAAAGCTTAACCTGCTGATAGTGTAAATAACATGTTTTCTTATAGATGTCTTGGTGTGTGGAAGTATAAAGCAGAAAAATAAGATAGAAATGACAGAAAGTGATAAATAGCATCAGAGGGTTATTTTCTATCTACATTTATACAAGTATTTAAAAGAGAGTAATTTTAGTTTTTTATTTATGGTATGAGTACCTTTAGGTGTCTTAACCTTAATTGCCTGAGTATGGTGTTATATTTATTTAGAAGCAAATAGCTGAATTAATTTCACTTCCATTTTCTTTAATTTGCTGTTGCTAAAGAAATAAATCTCCTCAAACCCAGCAGATACTGAAATGAAAAACCAAATTCCAGAAGTAGACAAAAAAAGAGTTAGTAACTAGCTGCCTCTAAATACAAGACACTCAGGGTTTTCAAATCCATTTCTCACGTTTCAGGTCTTCAACCACCTCCCACTGAAATGAATTATTTTTTTCCCCTGAATTCTGAAGTTCAACTGAGTTCTTTCTATACAGCACCATGAAGAAATGTAATAATAATACCAGTTGTCATGGATGTACAGAAAAATTTGTAGAAGACATCCTGAACACTTAAAATTACATATTTACATGTCTTCTCTGCATCTTTAACACAGAAGTAAAATTCATGTCTTGCTGATAACCTTGGTGCCAGAATGTCATATTCTCTTTTTATTTGCCTTTTTTCTGCAGTTGAAAAAAGAAAAAAAAAAAAAAGCACATTACAATCCTCATATGTAAATTCTATAAGCTTTACTGTTCTCCTCAGGTGTGCATGCCAAGTTTTCATTATGAAGGCTCCCCGCTGTGAAAAAAAGGTACATTTTCACTTTCATGTGTCTGTTCCTTTGTGGTAGAAAGGCTTGAAACATTAATGAGTAAACTAAACTAAAACTGTACAGACATTCCTGCAGGAAATTGGGTAAGTTTCTGATTCTGAAGGGAAGAAATTCAACTAGGTCAATAAAATCCTGTGATTTAAGCACTGTGAAGTCAGTTGTCACTAAGGAGTTATCCGTGCTATTTTTATTCATGTTAATGGCGTTTCTATGCCCTGGTGTTTTGTTTTGAAGATTTCATCCCACTGAACAAGAAGATGGGGAAAAAAAAAAAGAAAAAACTAGCATGGAAAAGAAAAATAATTTCTTCACAAGTTCATATGATATACCCTTGAAGACTGATATTTGTGGTGACTCTTTTCTTTCTCAAACTATTTTACTAAGTCATCATATAATACTACCTTTAGTTATGTTCAATAAAGCATTAAGAGCAAGCATGGTATCTTTATTAAACAATCATTGTTTATAGTTATAAACCACTGTACAATAGGTTAAGTGGGTGGACTAGTGATAACATATTTTTGAGTCCAGTATATATATGAATCCTCCTAGATATGTAAATTAAAAGTAATGCTTGTTTGCTTAATAAATATTAATAATTTTTAATGAAAAAAAAGAAAAATAATTTATCCTTTCCTATAGGTAGATGTATATGCAGCTCATTGGAAATCTTACAGTAAAACAAATTTAATTGATAGTGTGGTCAATTAAAAAAAATCCCAAACCCAACAACTCTTCCTAGAAATTGTGGTTATTTGTTGAGGAAATTCCTTTGACATGAACAGCAAATGGAAAAACAATAAATTGTTTCACTCTTCTGGAAAGCATAAACCTTTATTTTTCAATTTAGTTAGGAAACCAACTTTTTTCAGCCAGATCTAGACTTTTGATATTTCCAAGGATGAAGCAGAGATTCAAGTAAGGGGCTTGCTGTAGACACTTCAGTCTTAGTAAGCACATCATAGCAGAGCATCATGAATTTATTCCAAAACATAACCCAGATTCTTCACTCAGAATTACATGTGCTAGGAACTAATGCTTAAAAAAAAAAAAAAAGAAAAAGGAAAGAAAAAGTGTCTGCATCTTAAAGGTGACTCAGATTCTTAAATGTTAATGAACATAGGTTTTATTAGTGTTTCTTAGAAAAGGGAAAATTCAATACAATATTCAATATTTGGTACATAGTAGGAAGTCAGTCATCATTCTGTGTTATTCTGGCTTGTTTTGTTAGCTAGATCTGTAATGGAAGTAGAAGAATGGTCCTTTTTTTAAGGGGAATGGTGATTATTGAGCTCAAAGGACTGATAAGCAGCTGGAAGGTGTCAGGGTGTTCTGCTACGCCACACCCTGCTCGTTCTGTCCAAAAACTGTTGGCTCACACCCAGCCTTCAGGCACAGCCCCAGCCTAAGGCCAACAGTTGCTGCTACCCAACAGTGGCAGACTCCTTTTACTGTAGCATCCTGCTGCCAATCAGAAAGGACAGAAAATGTTGACCTACCCTTTACTTTGCTTAATAAGGTAAATATCTTTGATAAGAAGGGAAACTAGACCAAACTTTCTTGCCAGTCTTTAAACTACATGCAAGTTTCCCAGTTTCTGTGTATCTCATGTAGCAATCTGTTTCTTAGTGAAGGCACCTGGTCACAGACATGCAAGGGTCTCTCTGATAACACTGTTTTCTTTCATGGGATAGAATCACATCTGCTAAATGTTGTAATAGTACAATTTACGATCTCAGAGTGCTTGACAAACATTTTTAATTCTCTCCATACCACCATAAGACATCTAAGTATAATTTTCCACATTTCACAGATGGAAAAAGTGAAATGAAAAAATGTTAAGTGACCTGACCAGAAACCAAATAACTCCAGAAGCTGGAAATACAGGCCTTCATCTAGGGAAGCACTGGAGCAGATGCTTAAGTTCAAGTATTGAAGCATCCAATACAAGACAAACACTTCAACAGAAGGGCAAAATACTGCATGGAAAATTCTCCAGTCAGACCATTCTTCAGCTGCTACAAAAAAGGAATATTAGCCTTAAAGCCATCTATCAGCTTGCAAATAGCCTCCGATATACCATACAGAAATGTTGCACTCTCTACTGTGTGTTCACTTTCCTAGATAGTATTGATGCAAGTTTTGGAGCACTGTTGGATCTGGTGAAGTGGGAAAAACAGAGCAGAATTCGATTTTTTAGAGATTTATATCAGGTTTTGGTAAGGAAGGAGGCCATCCTTAGACAGGAATACTGCAAGAAGAATGGAGGAGCCTACAGCATAAAAAAAATCAGGTGATGTTGTTAGGTGTCATGTGAGTGATGGATCGCCCAGTTCTGCTCTGCCTACTTGTGTGGGCTGCTTTGCTGCTGGACAGCAGTTTTATCAGCACTCAAGATTCAGTTGGGATAAGCATTCTAACTTTATCAAAATCTGGATGGCAAATCTCCTCAGGAGAGGTTTTCATCAGATCTGTGGTAAAATGTAGTATTGGCTGGTCAGAAATACCTGAGATTAGCTTCTTGATATTCTCTGCCTTTGGCAAGAAGTGCTAAGGAGTATTATGATTTAATAAGTCTAGCTCAGACTTTTCAATATCAAAGAAAGGATTCAGTTCAGTCTCTGTTTGATCATCCTTTTTGACCCTTGCTGTAGCTCCAAACTTTTCCTCAATGTATTTGTCAGTACCACATTTATAAACGAAATTTTGTGAACCTGAGTAGACTCGACTTGTAATCCTTACATCTAGGATTCACTTCTGAACATATTAACACTATTTCCTCTGTAAATTCCTAAGGCTTAATTCATCCCTTCCAGCACAGGTATGGAAAAGAAATGCCCTATTTTGACCACATAGAGTGCATTGCTTTAGAGCATCTTTTTGCCAGAGACCACCCCTACAGTTTGCCATCTCTTCTGGGCTCCAGTTTTTCAGAGAGAGAACCCACCATATGGCATTTACCTGGGGCAGCCCCACCATCCCAGCCAGTACTGCTGGTGTGTCACATGTTGTTCCTTGAGGATGGCAGGATGATGTGAGAACTGTTTGCACCACTTCAGCTTCCCTTTAATTCCTTTCTTTTACACGCCTTTCAGGTCTCAATCTCGAGGTACAGGAGTCTGCATAAACAATAGCAAAGCCTGGCTCATGCAATGTGCCTAGAAAGAAATATTCCTTTCTGATATTTGGATCTGCATATGGATCTTGGCGTTATTCAGAACCACATACAAGGAAGCAGGTTGAAACAATGTGTGTAAGTGGGGGACAAGAAATATGTATTCTGTGCACAAAGAATAGGTTTGACAATTTTCTTTTCAGACTACTTACTAAATACTCTATGTAGTACCTTAGATATCTGGTCATTTTAAAACTCATTTTCAAGTACACTGAGATGGCCTCACAAGTCCATCAGTTATTTAATACAATACAAATTACTGGGGCTAGTGAAGCATTAAGATCAAGAATAACCTCTTATTACGTGTGTTTTGGTGGATGTCATTACAAGAGTAGGTTCCATAGTATGGGATGCTGTGCCCCAGAAGTTGAAGCTGTGCTGTGAGAATACCTCAGAAGAGAGAATGGATATGACAGTGGTAAGAGCACAAACTGCATGAAGTGCCTAACTTTATAAAACTAAACCAATATTAAATATTAAAAAAAAAAAAACTTTTTTCCAAAATGCAGGATGGAGAATGA
Organism: Calyptomena viridis; assembly: GCA_013390005.1. Lineage (NCBI taxonomy): Eukaryota > Metazoa > Chordata > Aves > Passeriformes > Eurylaimidae > Calyptomena > Calyptomena viridis. Next base: position 201,981 of record WEIV01009511.1, read on the forward strand.
TTCTGACCGCACACTATTTCAATACATTGCCTGTATTTAATATAAGGGTTTTAAACCCCTTAAACCCTGAATAAAGAGGATATGGTATTCCTACCCAAAATATTGCTCCTTTGTAACCTTTCCTAAGACTTTAGAATTAATAGGCTGCTTTGATCAAGAGAATATTTTCTTTTTTGAAATGTGGTTTTTAAGTAACACATGTGCTACTTCCTATGATTTTGAAGTATGTTAGAAAGCAATGACTAGATACTTATTCTTAGATGATAAAGTAATTTTAGAAGACAAGTGCTATTAATACTGTGCATGTACTATAACAATAAATCTGTTGATGTATGTGACTAATTTCTAATAGCAGAACACAATATTTGATGAAGCTGAGGTCTTTCCAGGGAAGCAATTCAAATAATATGAAGTAAAAAGCACGTTTCTTGCACTTCTTTAGAAAAGAAGAATGGTAAACTGTTAAATCTCTTCAATCTACATGTGTAAAAAATGTTTTCTCCCATAACAAAGAATCATGTTATCCTAGTTCTGCTCATGTAGGGTACAAGTTTGAGCAGAGGAACATACAGAATAACATACTTTTGTCACTTGGTCTACTTAACTGTATTCTTCTCTCTTACTGCCAGCTGAAAAGTCTAATTTGCTCATGAATATAATTAGAAGCAAATGATCCATTACATTAACTTTAATGAGCTGCAGCAGGTCACTTGGTTATGGATGGCACTGCACAAAGGTTACAGTTCAGGGCGATACTAAATTTCTGACAGTCATCCACAACGCTTTTATGCAGTAGACACAACAAACACCAAGTCCTGGTCACAGAAGTGACTAAATTTCATAGTCCACTGCTATCTACTAAAGCTTTAGTTCTACAGTTTAATAATTCATAATTAGCTCCTATAACTGACAGCCACATAATAAAGGGCATTAACTTAGTGGTCTTGTAGTATTGGCGTGTGGGAGCAGGCTTTTCACATCTAGCATATTTTCTCGGATAAGGGTCAAAGAACTCATTCCAAATTTACATTTACTTCTCAAACACTCTAAAAAGCCCCCAAACAAACCAGTAATAGAGCCCAGGGTAGTCAAACGTAACACATGATCTCATCTGTACTCTCGAGTTTAAGCTCACAGAAGGTATTTTAGTTTCAAGATATTAATATTAATAAAATTCTAGAAGGTAAAAATAGCAGTATGAGTGACTTAAAATACTGGTATTAGATAGTCATGTCTTTGCTTATACTATTTTCTCTGATTAAAGTCTTGCACCTCTAGAATTGTGTTACCGGAAGAAGCCAACTCTGTATTCACATCTACAAAGACACTTTAATCCAGATATTCTAGATATTAATTTTGTTATAGAGTTTACAACTGCCATAATCCGAAAACTTCTTATGAACCCAGTTTGAGCTCTGTCAGAAGTCATCATCCCAGCAATTCTGCAGGCCCTGAGCTGAGTCAGCCGAGCACGGGAGCCGCCTGCCAGCGGCTCAGGGCCACGTAGGCACCTGGTCTGGGATCCCAGCTGGATCCCAGCTGGATTTGATACGACCTAGCCTGAGTGAGTGTTCACTTGGGGTAGGGCAAGTTCGGCCATCAGAAACTGACAGGCAACTGGCATCTGCTACACTAACACAGCTGTTTCTGACCAGTAGTCGAGCTGCAACCTCACACTACATTGGGGATTTCTCTTTTTTAGTTGCACTAAAAGCACTGCTCTCTAGAATGATTGCAGATAATTAAAGATTTGGAGGAATACTCATTCATGCATTGTCCTTTTTTCTCGGCTATCCAGAAAAAAACTTTACTTTGAAAAGGCTACATTTAATAGATGATTAACTATTTTTAGACCATGATGAACTGCCTAATTTGACTGCTTGTTACTCTTATTTTTGATTTGTATTTGATCACCTAGGTCATGCACCTTGAGTGGACAACAAATACTTCAAAAAGGGGAATAATGGTAGAGAAGCACAAATAACCAATGATGAATAAGGAACACCCTTGTTCACACACAAATGCCCTTGTTTGCACATGAATATGGGGTTTTGTATGAAAAAGACCCATTCGCCAAACATCCATGTGAAGAGAAACCCATTCAGCATGAGTTTGTGAACACTGAATAACAAGTGGATGAACAAGCCTGAATCAAACAGCCGTTCAGACTTTGAACCAATGTTCACAAACACTGGTTTGCATTATTCACCCAGGCCTGTGAACAGCCATCTGTTCAATAACTGATAATGGAGGTGGAAGTTGGGTTGTTGGGTAGATATGGCTCATCAGGGAGACAATGGCTATCTGTTTGCAGGATTTCTCCTTAGTCTGTTGCAGGAGTAGCCTCTATTCCTGTTGACCTGTGATGTCGTGTTTATCTTCTTCCTCTTCTGCCAAGATGAGGTTTTGCTTAATATATAATATGAAATAAATTTGCGTATAGACACGAATATACCTACACGCAAACATATATATACACATATATTTATATATGTATTTACCATTGCTGGTTTTAACTTAGTATCTAAAATATATGTTGAAGTTAGGCAAATGAGCACCTTTGTGACTAGAGTGCTTAACACATGTTTAAGACCCAGATAGTCAAAGATAAATACCTGGGCAGTTTAAAAATCTGGTTTCTGTGTCTTTAGATTTAAACCCAAACGAATTAACATTTTCCAGAGCTATACACATCTGTATATAGTAGAAAATAATCACCACTTTGCTCAGGATTTTACAACTGTGATATGAAAATCAGTATTTTCAGATATCAGGACAGACTTTGAAACGAACGTTTTTGCATCCTGTGTTTCAACCAACACTTCCTCACTAATATGAACTCTTCTTATCCAAGAGATGTTAACTTTGCCCCACCTTTTAAAAATTGCTTTTATGTGAGAATAATTAAATACTATTTTTCTTGTCTGAATTGATTGGTTGGTTGCAGTATATGTATTCCAGGTATTTCAATGAATAATGAGCCTGTTTAAATCTATAGGGAAGTTGTAATTGCTTTTGTTCTTCCTATGACAGGTTGGTAGCTATATTTCTATGCAACTAATTTAATAAAATTTATCTTAAACTCTGAAACCTTTCCAAATGCTTTCACTGCTTTTCTAATTCCTAAATTAAATATTTCTTCTAGGTTAGAAAGCATCAAAATAATTCTGCATAAAGTGCCAATCTATATTTTTGATTTCTGACCTCAGCTTCCTATAGTCTTAACAGTATCCTTTATCATTCTTCAGAACAGTTGGTTCTGTTTTCAGGGCAAGTACCAAAGGTAGAGAAAGTCTAGTATCCTTACCCAGGAAACACATTTCCAGTCAATATGGGGTATTTATCAACTATGTTTTAGCACTTGTTTAGAATGTAATTTTTTTATTTTATCTTTGTTCTCCCTGAAGCTTTCTTAACCTAAAAATGCCTAAGTGCACCACTCAGAACAATTGAAATAATTACAAAAACAATCATCTAATAAATTCAGATGATAGCTGCACCTGGTTCCCAAACTGTAGTTATCTGATTTTTTGATACTTCACTTTGTCAACATAGCTATACGTTTAATTTAACACACATATGATTCAATATTTGCTCATTTCCAAGAGCTGGGGAATGAGGTCTCTGTGCACAAACTTTGTTCCAACATTGCAATTATATTTGCAAACCAGTTGCTCTATTCGTATCTGTGAATTAGAACCTGAGCATGTATACATTATCACAACTCAAATAGACAAAGGAGAAAAAATTAATTAAGAATTTAAATTAAAACCGGCTTAATTTCTATTTAATTTTAAACCTCCACATATATCATATATCTAAAATGCATATACATGTTTTCAGTTTTGTGGTGACAATTTGGATAGCAAATTAACAGATTCAAGTTAAGATTAGAGTCGCAGTGTGAGGTGATTTTTTTTAAATGCTGTTGATCAAAACAGGAGAAGAAGAAGTCTTACAGTGTGCTCACTCTAAATTGCAGTGGTGCTGCAGTGGACCTGAGCGTGTAAATGAGGAATGATTATCTCGACTTTTAAAATTTCTCTTGCAGAGAAGGAAGAGATAAGAGTAACTGCGGTCCTGAAGCAGTTAATCAGCTGATGGGAAGAAGAAACAGCTTGATTTAGGAAAACAAACAGTATGCAAAGGTAATGGCTGGAGCTATTGCCCAGTTGATAGGTGATAAAGCAAGACAGAAGCAGCACTGATCACGAGGAGATTCCGTTTTCGGCAGATCATTTAGAGGAACAGTTTTTATCAGTGTTTTAAGAAATATTTAACATTTTTGAAAGCAGACTTTTGGTACTCAACTCTTGAAAAGGGGAGTGGCTGATCAGCTTTTGATTTTCCGGTAAAACTTGAAACCTGTCAAAGAAACAAACATACCCGTGAAAAATATTCTTTTTCCTCAATCATTTTTCAAAGAGCGTTTTTACTATTTCTCTCCCACGCTTCCTAAGGTTTAAAGCATTTCGTAAAGAACACAGTGTGGCAGCCATCCAAGGCCTGTAGTACTACAGAAGCCCCCTAGGTTCATGCTGTTGTGTCCAAAGCAACGAAGGGCCGGTGATACCACTCTGTGCTGTGTGTTGTGAGTATAGAATCATAGAATCATGATGGTTGGTAAAGAACTCCAGGATCACTGAGTCCAACTGCTAACCCAGCACCAGCATGTTCAGCACTAAACCATATCCCCTGGTGCCATATCCACACACCTTTTGAATATTTCCAGGGGTGGTGATTTGGGCAGTCAGTTCCAATATTTGCCCATTCAATGAAAAGTATTTTCTCATTATCCAATATAACCTCCCCTGGCACAACTTGAGTCCATTTCCTCTTGTTCTATTGCTTGTTACTTGGAAGAAGAGACGGATCCCTGTCTGTGACTATCAATTGAGTTGTCTTTAGGAGGAACGAGGGTCTACAAAAAAAAGTTTATGTGTGTGTGGTTTGACCTCTTGATAAACTGTTGCATTTTCAAGGAAAGTAGAAAAATCCCTTCCTGAATAAAATCATGGATCATTTCCTTTCTTATTGAGCCTGGGTCTTTCCTGTGTTTTTATCATCCAAGAGGGATTAAAATCTGTGCATCAAATAATGTTTGTTTACTTCTACTCATGTAGCAATATCTTTATACATCTTAAAGTCAAGCAGTTGTGAACAAGTAGGTATTTTCCAAAGTTTATAAAGAAAAGCTTTGAAAAGCTGAACTTTTGTTTCCTTTATATACAATAAGGGAAAGCACCTTATTTCTCTTGTGTGCCTTGTTCCCAGAACTGCCCTCACCCTGGCTGGCAGAGAAGTGCCTGTACCCAGCTGATCTGGGTTGTGTTGCCTGTCTTGATGTGAAGGGTCTGGTATGGCAGCGAGCATCCTTGGCCAGGGGAACCTGTCAGCCCCAGGGCCAGGATGTCTGTGTCCTGCTGAGAGTTTGCAATGTTCTCTCTGCAACAAACTTGGGCTTAGTGACAGTGTTAAATAGTTATTTTGCCAACTGTTCAGTGACTGCCTACTTTTCTGGTTTTGCTGAAGGGACACAGCACCTTTCTGGGATATCTTTCTGGCCTTTTCTACACCCAGCACTGGGATAATAATGTTGCCTTTGATTATGGACTTAGATGCTCTACAGCTCGTACCTTGGAATACATTATAAGGCTGTATCAACCCCATAGAGCTCAGTTCACAAAGGAGTTTGTGAATGGAAGTGTGCATCTTTGAGGCTGGCAGAAAAAACACAAGATCAAGGTGCCTTCGGTATCTGCCACACACTGCAGGACCTCACTGTCCATGGCATCTCGCTCCTCTCCTGCACCTTCCTGAGGACTGCTGGGATTGGGAACAGGAAAGAACAAATGTGTTTTCTAGGGCTGGGGGCTCCGTGGTTGATGCTAGCCATCACAGGGTGTGGCAACCTGGTCTAGTGGCAGGTGTCCCTGTCACCCTGTAGAAAGGTGGAACTAGATGACTTTTAAGATCCCTTCCAACCCAAATCATTCTACGATTTGCCAGTTGTGAGCTGTAGATTTTGTTTTACCAAGGTGTAGAAGTGAGAAAGCAATGCTGCCTGCCACTGAGGCCCCTTTGATGCAAGTAGTTCCTATTACTTCAATGTATATCATCTTTGTTTTTTAATTCAAGAAAGATGTTCTAATTGAAGCCCAAAGCCTACTCTAAATAGAGACAAACCCTACAGCCATTTGGTTCTAGCAGGCATCATCTTAACCACTTAACATTAGTTTTATGAGGAACGCAAGACCTTGTTATGGTTATATCCATAATTTAAGTGACTGTAAAAATTACCATACATGTTAACTCCTCCCGCTAAAACTCCCCAGTAAGAAAAGATGCAGTGAATTGGTAAATGCGTATCTTTACCATGCACTGGGAACATAAATTGCCTCAGTTTTCACAGTTTCTTGCATAAAGACTGTGTTAATCAACAAGTATTTGCTATCTATGTCTTTTATTAAGGATTGAGAAAAATAGATTTTGAGTGACCCAATGGAACCCACAATGTAAAATAAATAATAACTTTGGTTTTCCTTTTATTTGCACACTGGTCAAGCTCAGATACATTAGGACCACTGGCAATTGTTCATTGACCTTAATGGGTAGTGAAAGAGGCTTTAAAGTCTGATATCCATACTGTAGTTGAAGAAAAACAAGGTTGATTTGCCTATGAAGTCACTCAGAGCAAGGATAAAATCTCAGCAAGTTTCCTTGGATTTTTCTATTTCTATAATAAAATTTTTTTTTGAAGTTTGTTACTAAATAATGATTAGAAACAGATGCAGAAGGAGAGGGTCAAACCAGATATTTTATGATTTATCTTTAAAATATAAGATATCTTTTTGACTTTTTACAACAAATACATAACTAACAATGAAGTTTTATGTTCTTATTTCTATGTTTAGAATCTAATTTTACTTTTTTTGTCTTAGCTCCTAAGATTCAAAATTAAATGGATTTATTGATCAGAAATTTGTTTAATACAAGGAATATGTTGCCTGATATGGAAAGCTCATTTAGTCAAATCATGATCCTGAAATCTTACCATAAAACTCCCATCTTTAATACACAAAAAATGTGTTTATAGATGCATGTGTACTACACTCAGGCATGCATGTATATACCTACAGGTATATATTCATCTATATACTTATATTTATTTTGTATATGTATAGATACAAGATGAAAAATAAACACATACGAAATTAATTCATTTCAAAGAATATAAACAATTCAAACACCTGTTGAAATTATTCTCCTGTTTTCGTCAACACTGAACAATTTCTTTGTTAATCTGAAGTTCCCTCACTACCATTCGAAAAAGTTTCCATGATATGCAACTGCTCTGTCATCTACACTGCAATTACTGCAAACATAAGGAAGAAGATCTTTAGGGAGAAACTGCTCCAAAACACTGCTCATTTTACAATTATGCGTGGCTTGTCAGTCTAGTAAAACTATGGTCAAAATCACAGGGAATGATCTAGAGCTGCTGCCAGCTCCCAGTAGGAGAGGGCTATGTGTACATCTCTAAGGTGCAGATAAAAAGGTTTTGTCTATGAAATCCTAGAATCCCACACACTCCGGAGGAAAATCCTGTCCCAAGATTTTTATAGCTGTCAGGTCTTCCTAGCTGTTTCTCTCCAACTCATCTTCCTCTCATTTCCACAGCTCCAGGGAATGAGCATTTCTCCTGACTTCTCAGCTGTGAAAAGTAGTTTTCCCCTCTAAAAAGTAGTTTTTTCGAATTCCCATGTTTCATTTCCCCAGTCAGTTATAGGACACCCATGAATGTTGTTAACACATCCTGAGTGGGCTCATTTCTTTCAATCCTCTATGAAAGCTGAGGGAAAAACTCCTACTACTTCTACCTTTTGGTCATCTTTTTTTTTGGATGGGGAAGTCTTAAGTCTTACCCCTTAATAATAGAAGTAAACAACCCCTATTTCGCTTAGCTTAATTCCTCCCAATTCCATCTCACTCATTCAGACAGAGTGGTTTTGTTTGACTGGCCAAGGAAATGGCTGCCAATTGTCTTGGAGGCAGGGTGATAGGGGAGCTTAAATTCTGGATCAAACTTCTGTCCTTCCTCAATAAAAATATACTCAGCAGTGGGCATTATTTACTGTACATGCTCAGATTCTAAATCATCTTCACTCTTAATCTATCTGTAAGTAACTGGTAGTTTTATGTCAATGTTAATGTCAAATAAAATATAGTTTTTACTCATTCTTTCTATGATATTTTGAAGAAAAACTGAACATGGTTTTACTTTGGCTTTAGTAAAGTTACTTAAAGTAAAACATAGGAAGCAGTGGGATAGCACAGTGAAATAGGCATATCCTTCAGGAACCTTGTCCTCTCTATGGTTAAAGTTTATTTTGTTCTGACCTCCTGATAATGTATTTGGCTGGAATAAAGAACATGATTGGTTCAAAGCTGGTCTGGTAAAATCGATTTTGTCACTTAAACAAATATGTTATATGAAACAGTGAGATAAATAAAGACAATGTAATAAATTCCAGAATTGATAGACTGTAACGAAAGCCCTAGATCCTGAATATGTGTGCCACACTGTGTGCCTGTGCTCTCACAGCACCGTGCAGCATAGATGTGATTGGGGAGCCAGGGACTGCTCAGCTGATTTATCTCAGCAGGAATCGCTGAATGATGAGCACCAGGGAAAAGCAGGGAAGTGTCTTTGGTGCCAACACTTGGACTGAAGAGCCTAGCACTGTAAAAACAGCTATCCCTGTGCAATTTTGGCTCCTGCTTGTAGACCCTGACATGTTCAATTTCTTGATGTGCTGATTTCCATGAGATAATTAAAAAAAAATTTCTTTTAATTTTGATCTTTTTTTAAGGTAGTTATGTAATTTTGATTTGGCTTATCAATAGTTTTGTCTTACGTCCTATTTTATATCACAAGGTTGGTAATGGATTAATGGATTGGGTTTGCCTTGTTTTTGAAACCGTGCACTGTATGAGGTGGGGATGGGGGACCAAAGAGTATTAAAGCGAACCAGCTTCACAACAGACTTAAGGAAAAAAACTGAACCCAATCCAGTAATAATATAGCCTAAGATCTAATACCAAGCAGAGCATTTAGGAGCTCTGAAGCACTGTATGGTTGTCTGAGGAATAAATGGTTCATTTGAAATTGCACTTACAGCTAATATTTCATTTAGGATTTAATTATATATCCCCCTCTGCTTATAAATAATGATAGTGACTTATTAAAGCAGATTCTGATTTTTCTCTCTCATCACCCTCCCCTCTGAACAATTTCCTGTCACTAGTATGAACTGCCAGTGATATCAACCCAGATTCAATGATTCATATTTCAAAGCTTCTTTGTGAATTGGACTGTGATGATACCCATCTAATATGTAGATGAAACTTGAAGCCCGATGACCAGGTGCATTGCTTAGCAAAGTTACAGGGGGAAATTTCTGCAGAGCCGAAGGATTGCAGCTGGCATGGGGTTCCTCCTCATGAGGTCTGGTGCACAGCTCCTTGCTCCTATCAATTAATGCTCACTCTTTAATATAACACAGGCAACAGCTTAACTGGTCTCAGAGGGTTATGACCACATGCAATTAATGCATCTTCAGTGACACGAGTGTCATATTTATAGAATTAAATTGTATACTGATTAGCCGACTGACCAAACAAAGTGTAGTTCTTGAAACTGTTACCTGTGGGTGTCCCACTCACCCAGAATTTAAACCACTGTAGGAGCTGCCTCAGACTACACCTGACCTTGCCTAAGGCTGTGGAAATGCATAACTGCATGACAAATGTGCTTCCTTCCCGCTGTGTGATTCCTACCTTGCATTTGTCTGGCTTTTGGAGCTGATGTGGGGAATGTGCCTACCTCCCCCAGCACACGTCAGCACCCACCAAGGTGTGCAGGCCTGTGCTAACATCCAGCACCACAACCTTTTATGACACTCACTATTTATTTACATTAAAATTTCTTCTTTGCTTGTGTCTAATCCAGCCTCTTGGTTATTTAAATATTTGTGATATTTTTTTGAATATGCCCAGAGAAATAAAGCAACTGTATTTCTCTTGCAGTGCTTCTGTTACAGAATCAAGGGAGGACAGAAGGGAGACAAGCTTAATTTCCTCTCATCTAAAGTCTAGCATCTTCCTGAAGGCAACAAACCTCATAGAGTATGTACATTTCTTATGATAAACATGTTAAAACACATACACTATGCCAGTTATCTCAGTTTGAACAGCATATAATAACTTCAGAATCTGGAAGTACTGGAAGAATAAATTACTCCAAATAGCATAATCTATAAAATACAGGACACACTTGGGATAGAATATCGCTATTAGAGTAGTGCAATGCTGCCAGTGCTGTCATCCCAAATTGATGGGGAATATCTATCTACAATAGTAAACAGAATATATCTTTAGTTATCCAAGACAGTTCACAAGTATTTTGGGAATGCATTGTGCCTCCATTTCTGGGAGATCATGATATGCTGTTTGAAAGAAGCTTGATTTTTCTGAATATGCTGAAAGTAAAGCCGGAAATGTTTGAAGTTGCTTTCTACTAACTCCCAAAGATCAAACTATTCAAATCCCCAGTCATGGTAAGTTAGTGTTTTGTAATAATTTTACTTTTTCAAAGTCTATTTATTTCACCATTTGACAGTATTTGGGGATCTAATTAGGAAGAGGGTGTAATGCTGAGGGACTCAGAAGCACTTTCTCTTTTATTATCCATTTCTTCCTATTTATCTCTTTTCTTGTAACGCTTTACATAATAAAAGAGGTTTGGCTGGTTTTGGTTTGTTGGGTTTTTGTTGGTTTGTTGGGTTTTTTCACAGGAGACAAAACAGTTATTTTCAGAGGAGGCTGCTACACAAAGGCCATAAAGTAGTCTTGGCCATTGCTAAAACACCCCAGGAAAACACTTAAAAAAAAAAGCATGCAAAATAATATGAAGGAAAGCTAGAGAGGACACAAGTTCTGCCAAAGCAAACAGTCAGAAAAGGAAAAACAAACACCCTCCCCCTGCTTCTCTTGAATGCACATGTAAATTCAATTGCATTTACAAATAAATTTGCTTGGGTTATGCTTACACCTTTACATGTGTGCTTTACATGAGTGACTGTCAACATTTACTTATGTAAATACCAAAGACCTGTGATTTTGATCTTTGTATATGCAAATATTTACACTGTAATTCCTGTAGTAGGATATCACACCTCTGGAACCACCAGCTGACAGTGTTCCCTCCCACCACGTGTCACAGCCTTGGCAGAGAAAGGACATAACCAGCTAAAGAAATACTTGACTGTTGTCTTTGAGTGCAGGTCAGAGCAAACACTTCAGTCCATCTTGCTTCTGTGATGCTGGAGTTGGAAAACTGCACAGCAGGAAATTCGATGATACCTTTGGAAGAGTTTATATGGGTTAAAGAACTCGAAGCTTCCCTAAATTTTTTGCTGGAACAAAATGTTTGAGACAGATAGCATTGTATTGGTAATCCTCCATTCAGCTGTGTAAACTGCCAAGGGAGAGTATGTTTAAATTCCTCACATTGTCCAGGTTTTTATTGAAAGTGATTTTTGAGAAAGGTATGTCTAGCTCAAAAAAGGACTTTACATGACCATTCATGGTAAGTGTTCTAGGAGCCCTCTGCATTTGTCATATAACAAAGAAAATCAAAATCGCAGAGAACTTATCTAGGTTAGTGTACCTCAGATTTGGTGCACGCAGTATAGGCAAGTAATTGCAGCTCTTTCAGACACTAGAAGAAAACGCACCAAAAAAATTGTACTAAACTGTTTCCTGCTGCAATCCAGAAAAGGTAATTTAAGGTTTCTTACATTTAAGTCCAAAAGCAGGCATGGTGCACTGCATCAAAGGCTGCTTCAGTGTCATTTGATCAACATCTGAATCTGGCTTCATGTGTAAAATGTTCCGTCTCACAAATTAATTTGCTCTTTTATAATTTATTTTCATGTCTACTGTTTGCCACTATGGAGATAACATAATATCCCAAAAATCTTCATATGGGTTAAAAGACTAGGAAGAAAAAAGGGTGGTGAGATTCACAGAGGAGAATGGGGAAGGCAAATGTTCTTTGTTTCAGCAGTTCTTCTCTGCAGAAATTTGGTTTTACAACCCATAGGTACTCTTCTGAAAGGGCTTTTCTTATCCTTATTCACTTGCTTGACTCCTCATCCAGGCAGTCAGCTTCATTCTCCCCATGTTGGAAGCCTTTCCCTTTTAACCCAGAACTTGTGTCTGACATCTTATACTGACATTTTCCTAAAGGCACAATAAACCACCACGATCATGTTTTATATTTTATGCTAATAATGATAGAAATAAGAATTAAAATAATAACAAATGTCTATATCCATAATATTTATCCCAGATTACATTATCACTTCAGCCCTGCAACAATATCCTTTCATCCTAAGGATACATTTTCATGTACAGTGCTGCTATTTCAGCCATCGTTTCCAGGATATTTTAAGACAGATTCTGAAGAACATCACAGAAACTGCTAACCTGCAATAGTATCTCAGGCAATAGCCATTTTTTCCAGGCTTCTAAACAGATGGTAGCCAATCCCAATTCAGCAGTGCTAGCAAGCAACACTCAATAAAATTGTAATTGATGCGTATGGTGCCTGCTAGGCTGTTTAAAAAATGACTCTGTGGCATTAAAAGGAAATAGTTTAAAAGTCCTAATAGAACTGGACTTGATTTTTGGAGATGAAGTCTGCACTTCATGCTTTTAGCCTCTCAATAAGCCCTCTGCTTTTATGCTACAGTCTGACTCTCACTTTCTAGGAACCTACTAGAGAAGCTGCAGTTAATGTCACTGTAAAGGGTCTTTCAGGCTGTAGCAAAAAGCTGTGCAAAAGGAGCCGAAATACTTTCTTCCAGTTGAACTGGAGACAAAGGAGCATAACATGTCTTTTCAATTTTGATGAGGTTCCTTGCTTGGTGTTTCACAGAAAACACCCCGTTCAGCAGTTTGCTCTCACTGTAAAACAACACACTGTCACATGTTGACATGTTTGTCTCTTGCATAAGGAAGAGGAAAGGAAGATCACAAGCACTCAGCAAGCACTCAGCTCTGCGTGACTCTTTGATTAGCCCACAGAACGACCTGGGGGAAGAAGTGCTTCACCACATTATGAACCACAGTGAGACTTTAATGGAGAATGGTGAAGTCCAAGCTCGCTTGTTAATTTACACAATAGGATGTGAAACTGAAAGTATTCCTAATTTATATCTGCTCAAGAAATAAGGATAATTGCAATTGTTTTTTAATAGGTCAGATATTCTAGCAATTTGACTTCTGTTCTGAAAATAACCAGCCATCAGGTATCAGGGAACTGACAGATGCATGCCAGCCATCAGAAGATATTATCTTTCATATTCATCATAACGAGAGCTCTTCTTCCATGAAGAAAATGAATGAGATTCTGAAGTGCTTAAGCTGAACAAAAACTTGTAGGAAAGTGCTGTTTAAAGGCTTGTTTGCTCTGCAGAGACAAGTGTTTTACGGGGAACCTAGCATTAACTCTGAGTGAGACCCAGCATGGGAAACCAGCCCAGGCTTGGCACTGTACTGCTTCTGAAGTGGACTTACTTATGCAGCAGCTCTGGCTCATTGTAGTGCACTTGTAATGCAGGAAGGCATACACATAGCATATGAGAGGCACATGAATGGGCAAAGAGAGCCACTGCTACTGCTCCACCAAAATTCCTTAGAGGAAAACCCATACATAAGGACAATCCAAACCCTCACTCTTTAAGTATTCGAGTGTCAGAAAATAGGGCGAGTGGACTGAGAAGGAAAGTGAGAACTGGAGTGGGAGCATGACTGTTTAGTCCTGCTTGAGAAGAAAATGAGACAATAGCAGCAGCATGACCTGCACAACCGTGTTTGACCACTGTTGGCTGTTGTGAGTATGACAATAGACTGTCAGAGGGCAAGGATCTGAAGTGACCCTCTTTACAGTTTGAGGGACAATATGGGAAAACGGATGGCAATGCTTGTTTATATATTGGAGATGTGACAGAAATAAAAGTGAGCTGAATGTAGGTGGGAGCTGGCATCCTCACAGTCACATCATGAGAAATTATAGGCAGAGATAGACTGTGCCAATTTTGTGGTGAAATTAGGATAACATTAGAGAGATTCCTAGGAGAGATCATGAAATCCGAATCATGGATCGAGACAATTATCTAAGCAACTGACTACCATTAGGACTGTGTTTCATTTATTGGGGTAAAAAAAATAACAAAAAAAAAGAAAGGTGATGCAAAATTATGAGAGACCAAAAGAATTTCTCTTTCACAGAGAGACTAGACAAGCCGTGGCTTGGAGAATATCCTTAAGATAGCATGAGTGAAATATATGCCTAGCCCAAGCTGTCATCATCATGGCTAACATTCGCGAATGGAGATATGGGAAGGGCTCTACCCACGCTTGTTACAAACACGCTGATGGCTAAAAAGGCCGATGTGGGATAGACAAGTCCGGGTACAAAAGGCACAGCTAAAAGTCTCCTTAGCTGGTATTAACAAGGCGTGGTTCTTTCTGTGTTGTCTTTTCTCCTCGAGACTANGCTCTGTATGCCTTTGCTAACCTGTTATCTATCTCTTTGTCAATCCTACCATCCGAGGAAATAATACTTCCTAGGTAGTTGAACTACTGGACTGATCTAAGTCTGTAAGGTTCAGAAAAATATCCAAGCTGAACTGGCCACTTGAGTTACAGGCAAGATGGTGCTAGTGTTCAAGACAATGGAAAAAACATGCAGAAGGTCGGTTTTGTAGAAGTCTGGAAATCTATCTTTTAGCCAGACTATGCTGGAAGCAACAGCCAGAGATTTATGAGAAAGTTTCCAAGAAACAGGCCAAGATTTTGATTTGGGATAGGCCTAAGGTGGAAAGACATCTCCATCAATCTGTCTGGATCTGGAGTGGTGAGGAAGATTTGTCAGTTATCTGCATAAATCAAGGGTTCAGTGTGAAGTTTTCAATGAAATTACTGAAGCCCTGTGTAGTAAAGAGGAAGGGAATGAGCCTAGAGCTTGCTGATATCTTCATAGATGTCCAGAATGAATATCCACAGACATCCAGAGGGAAATCTCCATTGCTTTCAGAAAAAAATTTTCCACTGACGTAGAAAATATAGCCTTCACTGACTGCACATCAGGACCGAGAAGAAGAGTTATGGACTTTGAGAGGTGCCATTATCTTAAGCTTTCCCTCCCTTAAGCTTTCAGGGGAATGAGAAGAACTGGGTCATGAAGGCACCAGGTGGAACTGGTGGGAGGTGTCACCGGTGGTCCTGAACCAGCACACAGCAAACTCGGGTGCTGAACAGAAAAGAGTCTGGATATGGGACTGAAGAAGCATACAGGGCTAGGGATGGGTGTGTCATTTTGGTTTTGTTTTAAGATGGGAAAGATGGGAAAGACAGGAAATTGAGTTTACCTTTTGAGAGAAAAGAACCATCTGGGATTGAGAGGTAAAGGAAAAATGTAATTTGGGAGCCAGTTTATCCTAACATATCCTCGAAAGATTCATTTGTGCTGCTTAGAGCAAACTCTTTGTAGCTTTGTGTTAAAGATCAGGAGCATTCTTTAACTAGAGGACCTCTTGATGACAAAACAGTATCTAGAGAATCACAGAATATTCTGAGTTGGAACAGAACCCACAAGGATCATCAAGTCCAACTCTTAAGTGAATGGGGATCAAATCCACAACCCTGGTGTTATTAGCACCATGCTCTAACCAGCTGGGCTAATCTCAGGGTCACAACTCCAGCTGGTGAAAATGCACAATGTTTTAAAGATACAGCTGTTTCACCAAATACTAGAAAGGAAAACCTTTGCCTGAGACAGGGAAAAAAAGACAGCCTCTGGATATAGACATCAGGTATGAGCAAAGAAAGATAAAATATTTGGCAGGCATACAGAGGGCTCATTGCCTTTCACACAGTTTTACTGGTTTCAGCTTTTCCGCAGACTATACTCCATTAGTACCCAGTCCTGCCAAGTGTCATCATTATACTGTAAGTCTCAAGAAAATGTGTGTTTTTCTTATACTGTTCAAATCTATACATTAGAATATCAGCTTTCATTAAAAAAAATCTCGTCCTCATACTTACAAAAAAAAGCTTAGGAAACATTCCCAAATGACTCACAAAAAACAGAATTAAAAGAGAATCATACATGTACTACTTTCTAATATCTTGTGATTTTACCTTATGATTTTTGCACAGTGTTGGCAACTCTGCTCATTTATAATGAGCTAAGAGACCTTCAGAGGCTGGCTTACTCTCTAAATGAAATTTAAAATTGTTGTGAAGCATGCACTAAGGCAGTGGCTCCCAAAATGTTCACCTATCAGATTGTGGTAAAGTGCTGCATGGCTTTAATTTTCACATTGCCTTCACAGCATATTCAACTAAAAGGTGGAAGATAAGCCTGCCAAATGATGTGAGAAAATGTGGTGGCCATTAGGAAACTTTGAGAGTCCAAAAGGCTTACAAATCACTATTTCAAAGGTGTAATTTTATTTCAGAGTTAACTGTAGTTGTGTGTTTTCAATGCTCTCCTTTGGACTCTCACATAGCAGGGCAGCTGAGTAACCTCCTATGCTTGCATGGGCTACCTTTACTCTCAGGGCAGCGGAGCCGTTCTCATACCCAGCCCACTGCGGTGCCGGCAGTGCACTGGGAACCCACCTGAGCTACCTCTAAGCTGAACAGCCTAGATAGGTTAGCTCTGGGGCACAGCGGGGGGATCGCAATGTAGGTTAACCACCCAATTATTTGCCCAGCTTCCCCGGTGGGGTGTCAGCACATGCCGAGCCTGCTGCGGCTACTGCTGCTGCAGCTGCTGCTGCAGCTCTGTGTGATCAGTAGCCAAACTAATGAGATCAGTACTAGCCCCCAGATCTGACAGCACTGTCCTGCCCTAATGTTTCTGAAAATAATACTTGCCTTGCACCTCACTTTCAACGGACAGACCCATATGTTCACGCCTGAAGAGCTCTTCTGTCTGGTTTTGGACGCAGAAGGAAACAGCTGGAGCCCTGGTGGTCCCTATGACACTGCTGTATGGCTGTGTCAGCACAAGGTAAAGCAAAACTGTGCTTGGGGTGAGAGTCCCCTAAGCAGGTGGGACTTGAAGTAAGGCTTGAGCGAATGCTCACATGTGGCAGAAGCCAATCGCATGCTTCAGAAGAAAAATGCAGGGACGTATCCAGAGAAGAAAGAATATAGTCCAAGTGACTAAAATGAAGCCATGCCTGCTATTGCACCAATTAGCTCATCTATATCTGCTGCTCAGGGCACCCATACCATTAGAAGGAGACCGATGAAAGGGTTCTGCCCACCACATTTGTATTTTTGCTTCCCTGTCCATATATAGGAGTAAAGACCTACAAAGGACTCAGGAAACCACAGAAGGGCTGGTCCAAGTGAGGGCAGACCCAAACATGAGGTGGGACAGCATGTGAGCAGACACCATGTCTGTATTTGTAAGTCTGGTGGGCACAGCATCATTTAAAAGGTGCTATATCCAGGCCAGACTGCTGGAGTAAGACAACACAGAGATAATGGGTGGAAAAAGAGGCACGTATGAGCTGCATAGTGAAGAGGACAAACAGAGGGACAGGCACAGCTAAGCTGACCTTGTGAAGGCCGGGTAGGTTTGTTAACCGCAGTCTTGACTTACTGACTCTACAAGGCTTTAAAGAGACTGAGTCTGAAGGACATCAGAGTTAAAAAGGCATTTTCAGTAGGAGTCTTTACCCCTGAAAATTCAGATTTACTGAAATGGAAATAGTTGAAAGCTTTTCCACAAAGTGAAGAAAACTAACATGAAATGTCCTGTGTCACCTCTTGGGTGTTTTATTGGCTGCTTACTTATGTGGCTTTTCTGGGTTTTTGCAAGCTTGATCTGTTGAAGTTCCTAGAGAGCACAGATCTTGTAAGTGTCATAGCTTCCAGGTAAATCAGTATTCTACTGTTATTGAATTTAATATGTTTAATATACTGAATTTCCACTTGAGAGGAAACTGTCTTTTCATCTTATTTCAGGGTGACAAATTTTTCCAAATCCCAAGACTTTTCACAAAAGTAAAATGAAACCAGTTTTGTCTTAATAGATCACCTACATATATGAATGCTGAACTGTGTGGCTTAAGCAGTGCCTGCCTTCACAGCCAAGGTACCAGAAGAATAAGAAAAAGCTATTTATCTTCATTGGTACATAACTAAGACCAAGGAAGGCACCTTGGATGTGTTCCAGCAAAGAAGTACAGGGTGGACTACCCTACAACCAGCTGATGAACAGCACAAATAGTGACTGCAGAAATCCTGACATTATTTAGTGTCTGTACCTCCAAAGAATCCTTGCAGGGAGAAACAGAAGAGGAAATCTTTGTGATTTATCATTCATATTTATCTTGTACTGACGAATAATAAATAGCAATGTATGTCTGACAAAGGGGTTCAGCTTAACAGCAACCCTCTGCAGAGGGTTGGGAGGAAAAATGGTTGTTATTTTAGCTATAGAATCACTGCTACCTGATGGACAGTTAGCATGATGAATTAAATCAGAAATATATTTTAAAAGCACCTACTAAGGAAGACTATTTCAAGAGAAATTAAACAAAAAGAAGGAATGCAACTTGCTACCTTACAAGCACTTATTTAAAACATTAATTTCTGCTCAGTCTAAAGCAGAGAACCCACAAATGCGCTTCCCAGACACACTATTGATTTCTGATCTACAAATTACTCTCCTTCAAGGAGGGCTGATGCGGAGCACAGACAGTGGGGGAAGAGGGCTGGAGTAGACTGGGTACTTCTCAGCTGCAATCTGCATAATGTTTAGTATTCAGTGAGTTAAAGCAGGCAATGAAAGGGAACTGTCAGCGCAATCTAGAAGATATAAAGAAATGAAGGGGTGAAAAAAAGCCGTATGCTAATAATCCACTCAGTAATTAAGTGAAGATCGCTGCCAAGCGCCACTGCCACTTTCAAAGGGTAATTTGTACAGGAAATCATAGAGTCATTGTCAAATCATTTCAGGATAAAAGGAAAGTCATCAACTAAGATAAGATAAATGCTGGGTGTCTGGCAGCATGTGCCCTAGGAAATGCCTTTGCTTTTTTATATTGGAAAAAAAAATTTTGCAAAAGTGGGGCTAGGAAATCTTGACATGTTGAAATGCACATTTACTATTAATAATAGAGGTGATATATGCATAGATGCATTATTAAATAGGTAACTGGAAAAAAAAAAAGAAAAAGGATCATCAAGTGAGCCAGTTAAAGGGGAATTAACTTTCAACA
Organism: Calyptomena viridis; assembly: GCA_013390005.1. Lineage (NCBI taxonomy): Eukaryota > Metazoa > Chordata > Aves > Passeriformes > Eurylaimidae > Calyptomena > Calyptomena viridis. Next base: position 221,354 of record WEIV01009511.1, read on the forward strand.
ATCTAATGTGACTTTTAACTTGAATCTTCAGTAAATTAGAGCATACTTCATCCCACCCCCAAAAGAGTTTTTGCAATTAATATACTTTAATATTCCTTTCTTATAAGTATGGGATAATCTGTGGGAAAGTCAGTTTCCCACAAGAAAAGATTTTTTCATGGAAAAAGATTTGCAGCTTTATATCTGTTAACCTCCCACAGATCCCATTCAATGTCTAAATATTGCCATGTCACAGCTTTTGGGCCCCATAGAGAGCCACGCAGTCGGCGTGGGGATGTCTGGGTGCTGTTACTGCAAGAATGAATTTTTGGGCTACAAATCTTTAATAGTAATAACTGGTGTTATTTACCATTTGCTCATATTAGGGTTTTAAAGTTTTCCTGCACACTGTGGATAGCACTGAGTTTTCAAATACATCCTTTCAGTCACCAGCATCTCCTGGTTAAGGCTGTTAAACCTTTGCAAGGGCTGTGATCTTGCTAGGACTGAGCTCGGATGCAGATGGGCACAGGCTGCTGGACTCAGCAGTGTTTGTTGTTCAGAATGGGCTTTACTGGGACAGGGTCATGCATTAGGGGTGGGACTCAGAACATCCGTGATGAACTCCCATGGGAGAAACAGATTTCCCTGAGTACAAGAAATCACCTTGTACATCAACTGGGGGAAGGTAAAGTCTGTCTGGGATGGCATTGTAGGATGAAAATAAGAAATTTAAGCTTTTTAATTTATCATGCCAATAATTCATTCAATAATTTATTGAATTTTTTTTACCTCAAACTACTGAAATGCACAGAGCATATCTCATGGGTAATCATATTTATTCTACATTATATTTAACATTACATAGACTTACCCAAGCTTTTATACCATTGTATAGGTGATTTTGACTGTATTGTTTTCTTTCACCACATCTAGAAATTACATAATAAAATTAGACTAATTTCTAATGTATAGAATTTTCTTCTATGTAATGATATTTGAATTTTTAAAAGTGCATATTCTGGCCTGCACTTGACCTATTGCAGGTGTACAATTATGTAGCTGATTTTATGAATCACAAGAAGGTTTTTTTTTCAGGAAATGGTGTTTACTAGACATGGGAAAAAAACCCCTTCATTTCATGTATTTTTCCAGATATATTACCTAATCTTGTAAAATGTGAGCAGGAGGCTCTTCAGATGTACACTCAGTTTTATTTCATGCCAATTATTTTGCACCTAATTCAGCAATCCAAACACAGAACTCAGATCTGAGAAACAACACAGATTCGTTTCAGTATTTAGCACAGAAGTCTTAACACTCAAACAGCATGGGGGCTTGTTACATTTTTGAGAGAGTTCTGATTTTTTTAAAACAGTGATAACGTTTCAGCCTTCCAGATTTTTTCTTCCATGACAGATATAGTATAGATCAAACTGTTCACATCATAAATAATTCAAGTCTAATTTAATAAAAGTTAATGATCTACATCAGAAATCGCTTTAATTCTACTTTTAACTGTTTCACAACACTGTCTGAGAATAAAAAAATGCAGGCTGGAAATGGACACAAAAACATGCAACCACCCATGAATTTTTTAACATACTACCATTCACAAAGAATAAATTTCAGAGTGCTTGCAAAGTGATGGTTTAAAACTTTATCCAAAGAGACTGAGAAGAGAAAAATTATCACATGGAGAAAAAAAAATGCAGTGTCTTCATATATAAATTTCCTTTATTTTATTTTTCTCCTCCCAGACTGTGACATTATTACTCTATTTTTATTCCTTTATATTTTTCTTGTCTTATGTAAAATTAGGTTTTTGAACATTTTTATATTTAGAAAATATCTTTTTATTTGAAGGTGAAAGAGTTTCTGAGTTATCTCACTTAGATTTCATTTCAAAGGAAACCTGAATAGAAAGACCTCCAGAATATTAATTTACTGTTACATGATTAAGGTGAGTAAGAATTGGTCTTAGAATATATTATTTCATACAGTGCTATATAAACCATGAAAATAAAAATCTCTTTACCTTTCTGTTTCGGGGCTATGCAAATTTTGATCTGAATAGAGATAGAAGAGGGTTATTATCTGTACTCAGCACAGAACAGTTAATCTCTAGGTATTAAGAAAGAGAAAGAAAAGGGGCCTGTTGCTGTTCCTTTAGCTAACCAAAAGTGAATCTGAAATACACAGCAATACAGTTAGACTGATACCCTGCAGTATTCAATACATTTTCTGAAAATGATGGTGGCTGTTTGTTAATCCTTTTTTTTTTTTAATATTAGTTAATGGGAAAGATTAATTTGGGTGAAATTTGTATGTCTAGTCATGAGGACTTAAGGAAAAAAAAAAGAAAAGTTGGATGGTTTGATGTGTTTTCCTATACCATCAGGTGCCAATCTATCACTACCTGGAGAAGTCCCTTTTGTGAGTAAGGACCAGGCATGTGAAAAACACAAACACAGTGTAAGCAGCATTTCAGTGTCAAAAAAGCCCCTGAATTAGGCTATACAAAATCACAGGTCTTAGTATTTAAAAGTAGCTCCAGGTTCAACAGGAAATTTGACTCCAATTGGATTTTGCCAATATGGAAAATTTATCTGAAAGTTTCTGAGGTGAAATGTTGCATTTCCTGCAAACAACGATGACTAATTTGGGATTGTATGGCATATCCTAACAGCTGTGATATATGTTGCTTAGAATTCATTTAGTTGTAACAATATTTGTTAATTTTTTCCTTCAGATGCCTGTTGTTGATATTTTCTAAATAAAGCCAAGGAAAAGAAAACGCCAGCATTTTGAAACATAAAGCAATCTGTAAAATTAAAAAAGCTTTCATATTCCCCCCCCCCCAAATGCATACCATATGCCAAAGCCACTCTTAACTAAAACCGACTGTTGTTACTGTAGTAATCAGTCTATGTCAGAGCAATTACTTAAAGCCATCCGTCCCGGTTGTTGTGCAGAGGGTGCGTCACACGGAGCCCAGCAGTGCTCTGGTGGCACGGCCTGACCGCGGCACACGCCGCCTGACGGATGGGGACCCGCGGCAGGGAGGGCACGCACGGCCGGGTGGGTGCGGGGGTGTCCCTGCCTTTGCCGTGGGCAGCAGGGCAGCGTGAAGCAGCCTGGATGCAAGAAGCCACACTGGTCTTAGCTTCACTACAGACATGAGAGCTGGGAAGGCGTGCTCGGACCCCCACAGGCAGCTGGTGCTGGGTGATGAGGAGGAAATGAAAACCCCAATAACCCGGATCAAAATGTACATCTGCCAAAAATCGTCACACGCTGTAGAACCTGATAATGTTGAATACTCCCTTCCAAATCCTGTCCTTTAGGGGACATCTCTACTTGAAAAGAATTTGCTCTTGTTTCTGCCCTTAAGAACATGCTTACACAGTAGGAAAAACCAGTAGTCCCAAAACCTGTCTGGTTTTCTCCAACAGACCCGTGGTCTTTTATTTTTCACCACACACAGGGAGATTTTCATACACTTGCTCACATTTCATTTTATTAACAAATAAGCTCTGTTAGAGGAGAAAGCCATACAGAATCAATTTGTAATTGAAAGGAGATGCACACATTGATTTGTACATCAATGATATAATGCACTGATTATTTCTGAGGGAAATAATGTTTCCCGATTAGGGTTGTTATGCATTTATTGTTCCTTTCTTACTTTTTATTATTATTGTAAATTATCTTTAAGGGTAGAAGGAAACACATGATATGTTTTGGAGCCACAAAAGCAGCTCACAGACATTTGCAGAGGAAAGAGCACAGAGCCCATACACAAGACAGTAAATCTGAAACTTCTAATCTTTGAAGGTTTTCTGTGATAAGAAAACAACAACAAAAAAAAGAAAGTAGGAATAAAGCATTCAGAAACTATAACCTTATTGTTTAGTTCTCAGTAAGGGTTTTCTGCTCTGTTAATTACTTTTACAATACCTGGTGAGATGGCACCATAACTGGAGTGGTTAGGATACTGCAGTTGAAATAATAATTATCTGACATTTCTTAAAAGGCTTGTTTCTTTCTGAGTGGTGTTGTCTTTTATCAACCTGCCTCATGCCTTTATCATGTTTGTTCTCATTCAGATCAGTGAAGGCTTTCATTTCCGCAAAAGTCCCCAAAGCCAGGATTTGTAGCCTGTATTCAAATTCATTTAAAATCAATGCAGTACAAAATAATTAGAGAGACAAAAAAGGTGTTGCAGGTTCTTTGGGTTCCTTAGATCTTTTGACCACAAATGATGACTGTTTTTGTTGGAGAAATGTCTTAAAATAGATAGCAAGTGCATGTGTTCTCTTGCACACATCCTAGCTGTACTGTATTTAAGAATTCTGGACATTAGTACAAAGAAATAGATGTTTTTTTTCTCAGCAACAGAAGCATCAATAAAAAAAGCCAATTAGAAGAGATGAATTTTTATCACATGCTGATGATTAAATCTACATTAATCATAAACATCCGCAGGCCACCAACAGGGCTTGTTTAATCATTTTCAACCATTTGTGTCTCTCTCCAGCTCCCGTTCTGTTAGATTTTTCTACATCACTTCCATATTTGGTATTGAGATGTTAAAAAGTGCAAGCATACTCCTGGGTAATCAGGATTTCAGGCAATATGACTCAAAAAAACATTCACAAAAGACACCTCCTGAAAGGTTTCTAAATTTGATGGGCTGTGCAGTTATGTGACATTGTTTATGGGTCTATTGTGTCATATAGGGGACTTACTGTATGCGTGGAGGTTATTTCAGATATTAAATAACTGTTGAATTTGATATAGAGACAACTGTATAATTGATAGAGATATAAAAGATACAAAGGAGAATAAAAGGTCAGGCAAGTCTCAGGTACAGCGACCTGGGCAATGAGAAGGACAAGAAATTAATATCAACAAGGGAATTTTAAATGAAATTTGTTTTGAACACCAACTTAGGAAAAAAAGGATATAGCATGTTGTTTCATTGCTGGAAGCAAGTAAATAACGCTACAGAAGAGTTCAGACTTAATTGGGAGTTGAAATAATTATAGATGATGATAAGCCAGCCACCAGAGAAATGCAATATTCAAGATGTGTGGCAACAAAAACATTGATTAACATAAGTCAGGACAGGAATGAACACAGCTTAGAAATACAGTATATAATTTATGACCATGGCAAAAAAATCGATATCAACAATAGATATGAAGAGAAAAAAATAAACTAATTAGAATTCTCCTCTCTCTTATAAGTATTTTTTAATTTCAGAGTGATTTTGTAAAGAAAGAGCATTTAGTGAACAATTTTTCTTTTAAGTATGAATTACATTGAAACTGAATGCAGCCTCCTCCTTTACCCTTTCTGAACACACAGAAATTTCACAACAGTTTTTGGTGGGATACTGATGAGTTTGTCACATGCAGTCAATACTCCAAGTTGTCAGGTGCTGATCTGATTTTATTTCTTTTTATAAGCAGACTTTTCTTATATGAAAAAACGGGATGTAGAGAGGAGGCAAGCAGAAGCCATTTTAGTTTTCCCTTGGATAAATTAAGCTAGCAAAGATGCTCTTGGGAGATTTCTGATACGAAAAAAATAGCAGTTTCTGGGCTCTTATTCTTAAGCTATTTTTCATTCCTAGCAGCTTGACAAAAGGCATATCTATGTTTTACAGTTTCACAGAATTGTGTATTTCTTCCTTGCCTTGGAAAGGTTTGGAGACGGCAGAGCCAGTGAGGATACCCCAGTAATCCAGTTGGCTTGGGTTGGTACAGTGTCAAACAACAGGAATATGCCTGGGGTGTATGCTGCATGTGGCTGTGGGAGTGACTGGGGAACAAACAGTAGAACAGGTGGCAGCCACTCCATCCCATCACCTGGAGCTTCATTCCTACCGTGTTGGCCTAAAGAATGAACAGGAGATGGGAAAGAGCGACAGCTCCTTAGCCAAAAAATCATAATGTCTCTGGACAGACAATGTAATTCTTTGAATACTGTAGGATTTTACAGAAGTACGTCTGTATAGGAGGATGTTTGTTTCTCTGGGAATGTGGGTCAGACTTCAACACAAGGAATCAGATATGTAGTGGCTACTGGCTTTTGAGTGAGCTGATGTGATGATCACACTGCCAGGCAATTTCTCTTTATGTCTCCCAGAAGCAAAACAAACTTTCAGTGTGCAGATTTGTAGTGGCAGAGGAAGTGCTCTCTGTTCTAATTTTAAAATGCCACCCTCATCAGCATGTACTCCATCAGCAGAATACGCTTTGGCTGAAGTCAGTCAGTGGGAAACTGTGGAGTTATATTGCTTAAGCTAGCAGTTCAGGAAACTCCTGTGCTCCAGACTGGTCATCTCTAAATTTCCCAAGTATCTCTGTGCATGTATATCATAAAAATATTAACTGAAAATGCTGTTAAAGGCAACATGTCTCATTGACCATGTACCATGGCATTGCTATCAAATGGTTATTTGTGGACCACACTTTGAGAACCACTCACTGAAACTGTCTAAAATGAAGTGTGGAAAACATTGCAAGTGACAAAGCCAAGGAAATAATATATTGGCAAGAAAATGGAATTTAGTCCAATCTTCTTCTATCTCAAAATTGCAGGGATATATGATAGCTCTATCAATGGTAATGCCATTCTAAGTCACAATATATGGTCAAGCACAATGAAATAATTAGGGAACTGTCACAGCAGGCAAAAAGAAGGTATAAGGAATTGTAAATGAAGTTAAGCTGGGATAGATATAAAATGTTGAGAGCCATGAGAAAAGTGAAAGATGAAAGGTAGCAGCCAGTCCAACAACATGAGTATGATATAAAGCAGAACAGCTTTTAGTTAAGGTAGATCTCAGTTTCTTAACATTCTGTGAGGAAAGATTTGCAAAAGAATGGAGCAATGTGTGAAAATAAGAAACAGAAGGAGCAGAAGGAAGACAATATGGTAACACATGGTTACAGTTCCAAGACTTGAGAATATATTTCTTGTACTATATCCCTTTATGTTAAAATGCATTCTGTTTATTCTGGCTCAATGGCTCAGCTGGTATCAGAGTGTAACACCCCACCACATGGTAGACCCGAGCTCAGGAGTAAGCTTGGGCCAACAGAGTTTGGGACTGTCACAGAGGTGATGCTATTAGCTTCATCATTGGATAATGCTGCCCAGGGAAGGGATTGAGCTGTGCATTTCTCTGAGAACAGCAAGAAGGAAGGAAAGTAATAAGCAGAATGGGAGAAAATGCATCGCATAGGAATAAATAGACAAAAATACAGTTCTCATGTAAGTCTTGCTTTCTCAGGGAAGTGATAACATCTTTTGCTTGTGTTTTTCTGCAGGACTGATACAAGATGCTGGCTTCTGTACTGTACATACTACTCTTCAAACTAAATTTTATTTGCTTCCTAAATATTTAATGCAGTAGTATGGCTATACGAAGTGAACAGAGATGAACAGCAAAATTTTAGAGCTAGAACGACTTATGGATATAAGAAAGCAAATGCTGTACACAGTTGTCTTATAGATGCCTTTGTAACCTACACATGAATAAGTGTCAGGATTGCATTCACTCTCCCTGGTGGAGCTTCCCTGCCTTTGAAGTTGTAACATAAGTTGGAAGGAGGTATAAAAGATAAGTCAACTGATTTCAGACATCCTGAAGCTCATTTGCAGAAGTCTCTCTTAAAGTATTTACTGCTTTATGGAGTCAAAAAGTGGGATTTATCTAACCTCAGTGATCTATTGATGCATCAGTTACTTACTTTAGATACTGATTCCAGAATGAGGCGTCTCTTTCCTCCTAGACAGAAAAATCAATGAAATTACAGCAGATGTGTGATTCCCTGGTGATTAATCTCAGGTGAGATGGAGCCTACCCCAGGAAAACAGAATGGAACTCCATGTATTTGATGCTACCTGCTTTCATGTCTCTCAAGTATGCCAAATATTGTAGTCAGAGAGAAATCAAACTGATTTATTCTGGCTCTCTCAATAGCAATGACACATTGATAATGAAGAATAAATGGTTTCCCTCTGAAAATTAATTCCTTAGTCTGCACTGTAGTACTGCAACCTGATGAATATTTTGCAACAAATCTCTCATGGACAGTATGGTTCTGAATTGTAAACTGCTCTTTTAAAATCTGTTCAGTACCTTGCACATTAACCAGTATCTTTTGATTTGTTCTGTGCGTGTTTTAGACACAGTGTTCATACATATAAATATACATTATTCCAAAAATACTTCTTATCACAGCTGTGAGATCACAGGACTAATTCTCTTGAAGAAATAATCATGCAAAAACTTGTCTTTTGAAAGCAAACTCTAACTTTTGCAGAAATTGCTCCTTCCTCAAGTTGAAAATACCAAGCGGATATCCATGAGTTATTTCTGAAGACACTCTGTGCAAAACATATTTAAATAACAAAAGAACATCCAAGGTCATAAGAGGAAAAAATTGAGAACAAAGATATAATTAAGAAATATTTAAATTCTACACACAATTAAGTTTGATCTGATCAGGGAAATAGGTACTTTTGGCCTTACAAAGATGGGTACATTTGCTTTGCCAGATCTGGGACAATGCATCTTTAAGATACTGTACCATTTCTTTTAAGCATTACTTCAAAAATGTGGGAGGAGGGAGCATCAAAAGCAAAATTGCAAATGCAACTTTTGATTGTTATGATTTATTTTTAATTATCCTTTTCTCCTTTTGTCTTAATTGGACAGAGCCAGTCTAAACTTGTTCTGTGCAATTAAGAGCAGTTACATGCATAGAAAATTGAGACCTATTTTAAATCTCATTTGGACTGACTCATAGTTCATCTTGCTACAAGAAAATTAGAGGAAGAAAATATATTTAAAAATCTAATGAGGTTTAGTAAAAATATCCTCAACAAAAGGATGTGCTGGGAAGTTTTACACATTCACTTCAAATCATACCAATCAGGGGATCAGGGGAAAAAGATTTTGCTCTTACTAGGCTTCCATAGGGAACATCTAGGAACATGTTATGGAATCCTCTTAAAAATCCGTTCTGAAGTTTGAGCTATTTATTTCCAAGGCAACTAAACAAATATTTTCCAAATAACTCATACATGTGGCTCAGGTGGGGGCTAATTCTGTACTTGGTAATTTCCTACCTCTCAGAAACAAAATTGGCACCCGGTGTACACAGCAATGCACTTTCCAATAGTTAAGGTAACAAAAACGCCGTAAGGTGAAGACTGTGCTAAAGCACCTGCATAATACCCATTAGTGTTAATAGGGGCTTGGGAGAACATATCCAATACCTCCATAAAAGGCCTCATGTAGCTTGGAATAAATGTGCAAAACAATAATAAATTAGTGAACCAGTATGAGAATAATCGTTTGAAATGAACCCAAATCCAAATATTGGAAATTTCTGGGGTTTCATGTTACACATGGGACTCATTTCTTAGATCCTTTGGCTAAGATGTCTGGGAAGGGGGAAATGTGCCTAAGAAATACTGTCTTCTCTCCTGGTCGCTTGATTGTAGCTGGTGACTCAGAACATGGAGGAAGTTACATATATGAGGAGCAGTCATTGTGCCTGCTTGGAATAAAATACATCTTCTCACTTGCCTGACCACTGTCTGCTTTCCCCTTCCCTGGTTCAGGTGCTGCATAGGTCAATGTAAAACCAAACAAAACCACTCAGAGCCATGCGTATGCTTGAAGACTGAACCATATGTTTTGCAAGAAAGTCTCTTTGCTCATAATTCCTACAGATCTTTCCCAGGGACTTAAAAAACTTGAATAGAGTTATTTTATTTTTAGCTATTATTTTTTATTGCTGAACATCCTTGCAACCTGTATTTCTCAGCAAGAAGCAGCAGTGGGAACACATAGGAAATTGAAATTTACCATTCATCCATTAAAAAAAAGAATTTTCCAAAACATAAGACTTAAAAATTTTGGATCTGCTAGGTAAAAGTGTTTGTTTGTTTCTTTTAAGTACTTTCTCACTTCTGAACTCTCCTCTCCCTTATGGACTTTTCTGCCAAAGTCTTATGGCGAGGTTCAGTTGATAAAACAACTTAGTTCATAAAGTGTGAATTTCCATCAAGTCAGATGAAACATGAACTTGAACAATGGAGAGTTGGCTTCTCTCCAGTCCTAAATATAGCTGCGTGAGAACTCTGTGAAACCTGCCAAGCAGTCAGCCCCACTCTGCTTAGTGGCAAAAGGCCTGAAATGCTTAGGGTCCTTCAGTTTGCTGCATTCATTTCATGTCCTCCCACGGTTTTGAATGTTGCTGTGGCCAGTTAGACCTTGCATACATGCAGTTTACAGTCATTTTTTCACATTGCAGTGCTCTGTGTATCTCCAGGGTGTCCTCCCCTCTTAAAGAGGATCTTCATTTTGCCCTGAGAGTTGCATTGGTGTTAGAATGAAATTTCAACACAGTGGTAAAATAAGTGGAAGAGCTGCTAGAGCTTGGCAATGTTGTAGTCCCCTGGGACAGTACGTTGGCTGGTAACCAGCCTCCAGTAAGGAGTGGCAAATGGGGGAGCCCAAAATAGGTAAGATGTCCAAGGATTCTCACCAGATATGGTCTGGTGGGAAACCTATGCCTAGGTGTCTGAGACTATTGAGACTAAAGGAGCCTGCAGATGGTCACCAATGGTCTTGATGGACAAAGGACAGTTAGTCAGTCTCATTTCCATGGAGGGTACCAGGGAGAGACTGTACCTTGGAAATGGCAGATAGTCCCAAATACAGAGCAGGGCTGTGACTTACACCAGTTAAGTGAAGTCTGAGTGTACAGAGTCAAGAGATGGTAAGTGATCCATGCTGGATCTCTGCCAGGGAACATAGCAGTCAATCTTTAACACTATTTGACCCTCCAGCCATATATCTTTCCTCAACTTCAAGCTTCCCTGGCTTTTCCTCAAGACTGGTAGAGATTTAATGAAGAATTCCCCAGTGCTATTTTTCTTCTTCATTTTACCTTGCTAAATGCATTTTACCACTGTTTTTGCTTGATCTTTCCTCTGCCCTCCCTTTGGAGGGTCTGCTGTAAAGACAGTGTGGTGGAAACATGGTCTTCCTGCTGATAGAGGCTCTACACTATCAACAAGCTTGGGATTTAAATTCTGGGCAAAGATTTCAATAGAGCTCTTTTGGTTCATAAGAAAATTAAAGCACATGCAGAAATGTACAGAAGCTGGCTCCTGTGGACAGATTAATAATAAAAGTATTGTGACTATTATATACTTTCAAGGCCCTTATAAGAAAAAAAATAGCTCATGAATAGCTTTCAGAGTGAAAAAAACTGTTCAGACCTCAGGATATGTGTTTTGTGTGGCCAGTGATGGATTATATAGGATAAGAAAATGAAAGTTGGAAGAGGTGAAGAGCTGCGGTTCCTGGAGCCATCCTCTCGGCTGCAGAGCCAGGCGAGGTGAGGGGACCAGGAGTGTCCTCCATCAGCCTGCCACTGAGATCCTCCTGCCACCCCACAAGGGTTCTAGGCTCTTGGCATCTGACGTCTAAAGGTGCCAAGAAAGATAAGGAAGAAAAAGAAAATGGAGTGTGAAGAGAAAATGAGATACAGCTCCAATGCTTCTTAGGCTCCAGGACTTACCAGTGTCTATGTGGAAGAATTCATTCTTATGTTCAATTAACAGAGGGAAAGCACATTTTGGTGTATGTGGTATAAAAGGAACATTTCTGATGTGGAACTCAGATTCTCAATGTGAAAAAAATGACATTTTGTTTTGAAACTAAGCATCTTTCTTCTCAATTAATTTTAATATTTCATTTAGATTCTAACCTTAATTCTTGGGGTTAGTCAAGTTGCTCTGACCTTTGGAACTTATTGTACAAAAAGGCTCCAGCTTGAAGTCAACAACTAGACAATAACACAATGTTGACACTGCCAGGGATTTTACTTGTGGCTGATGTTGAATGCAATCTCTGGATCTTTAAGCATTAAGTGTTAACTATGCTATTATCATAGCAAGTCTTTAAAATTTTAGGAAAAGAGGAATTTAGGACTGGATAACTGAATAGACAATTCTGCCAAATTTGCATAAACTGAACAACTGTGTCTTAAAATTTATTTGTATTTTTCCTGGTCTTATTTCCCATGAAAAGCTGTTCCAGAACTTCATTGGTTTTATGGTTTGAATTTTTCCTATTTTCAGACTAAATTTATCCCTGGCAAGATTATATCCAACTGGATTTGGCCTGACAATGTCCTTTCTTTAAATAGTTCTTATCCCTGCCTGATGTTTATTCCTTAGAAAATAGCACCCACATCTCCTTTCGGGATGTGTTTTGATTGGATGACAAACAAAATATTTTAATTTAATTTATCTTTTTTGAGATGGGCTTTTCTTCCTCCCTAATATCTCCATAGCTGTTTTCTGAAGCAGTTCCATCCAGGGCACATTGATTTTGCACACATATGGCCAGTATGGATGTGCTGTATTTCAGATGAGGTCTCACTGGTGCCTCGCTCAGGGGCACAAATACTTTTGTATCACCAGTTGAGATACTTCACCTGACACATATAGTATCTCATTTGCCTTTTTCCTTAACTGCAGCATCTTTCTAGCTCAGAAAGGCAGTTCCTCTTGCTTATGCCTTTTTGGTTCAACTGATGAACTCCAGATTGTAGCAGGAAAGCTAATTAGTCTGAGATTGCATAACCTTACACTGAAATTAAAAATGAACCCTTTCATAGGTTTATTTTTAACTTCTTTCTTGTTTGGGAAATTACATGATTTCCTTCTTCACATAAATACCCCTAGTACAGTGCTGCCTACTATGACGAGCTGTCTACAAAGTCATCTTGAGATGATACTGATTCAAATACTACTAAATTTTGGAGAAGCCAGTTCTAGGCACAGTCCAGTCCAGTTGAGCTCTATCTGTCAAAACTTTGCTTTGCCTCAGCTGCTGCTGATCTGAGCAAGATCCCATTACATTTTCCATCAGTTTGGTTAACCAGATAGTATTTTCTGTATAGAATGTAAGCTAGTGTGGGCAGAAATCAAACCTTTTATTATGAGATTTTACTGTATTTCACAAGGCAGGGCTCTGAACCATTGTTGGGACTTCTGTGAATCACAGAAAATACTTCATATGAGAATGTTAAACTAAAGTTTTTGAACATAACAAAAAAATTCCAATGCAATAAAAAAATCCTACTGTCAGGTGCTCAGTGTATTAATAGTTCTTAATTGCCTATTGTGTTTGCAGTCTTACCTGGGACCTTACCCACATCCTCTGCTGTGACCTCTAGGTCTCCCCTCTTGCTTGTCTTGCTGTGATAGTGCTGGTTATCATATGATGAATATGACCAGTATTAAATTAAGTCCTCAGATATCTTCAGCTAATTTGAACTTAAAAACATACTAAATTTAAACACAATTTATGAAGCAGGGATCTGATCTGGGATGGCATCCAACAAAGAGCATCTCCTGGTTTTAAGAAAGTCCTTGGCTTACTGAGAGGTGCTTTCTGCAATAAAGATGCCTTCCCTGAACTGAGATACAAATTGTATCTGGAACGAGTAAAAAATGGGAGTGCTGGTTTCACCAAAAATCAAAAATGCCAATGCCTTTGTTCTGAAGAGTGGGATTCATTTTTAAAAAACACTAACTACACATTTTTAAAAGCCCTGAAGAATGTTATCAAAATGGATTTAATGTCTCCATTTCTTTAAGAAGTTAAGGTCTGTTTAATTCTTCATACTTTTAAAGTAAATTCTTAAATTTTCAGTACCTTAAATGAATTTGCTGTGACCCTTGGATCCTGAAGGTTACTGTACATGTTCTCTATCAGACATTGTTGTGGCAATTTTGAGATATCCTGAGCACTCAAGCATCTCACTGGCACCCTGCTCAGACAAACCTGTTTGAAGTACTGACTTTCTCCCATATAAATACAAAGCCAGCCTCAAATTCTGATCTCTGAACAGAAAAAATACCAGCAGCACAGAACTGTACTCTCTGTTTGCAAGGGACTTCTTACAATAATTCTGACAAGCAAGGTTTTTTCCTTCTGGTTAAGTATATTCCCAGTACATACTTTAATGAAAGATGGAAGACATTAGCTTCAGGATCAAAGGTCTTTATTTTTCCTTAAAAAATTGCTCCCTTCCAAACCCAAAGATATAATTATGTTGTACCTGGGGCTTTTGCCTCTGCCAAGCTATGTTGACAATAGCAAAAGGTATTTCTACCTTACATACACATCTACCAGTGGAGATGAATATTTAACTGAGAGAAAAGAAAGCTATTTTATTGCATTACTTAGGGGTAGAAAGACAAAAAATGTACTGTACAGTCAACCAGCTTTAACTACAGAGGCTGACACAGAGTGTACAGTTGCACTGAAAACACTGTGAAAACACTTTTCAATGATGTTAATGGTTTTGGAGAATGTCACAAACACAAGAACTGAAGCACAGGGTATAAATGAGCCTATGCACAGTCACTCTAGCTGCTCTAGGAGCAAGTTAATTTGGTACCATACAGGGCAAAATGCTGAGGGATCAGCTAGTGGAAAAATCTTCTGTTCTGTTTATTCAAGAACAATTGCTCTTTGAAAGAAAAACCAACAGTGGCCCCATGTAGATGACTGGAAATTGCTCACATCCCACGGTCAAAGCTGAGAAAGGTTATGGGACAGGAAGATTTACCTCAGCATTTTGCAGAGGTACTTTTCCTCTTTGCTAAAGCCAGTCCACCAAAGAACTACACTATTCACTATTTTTGTTTTCAGCCAGGATGACAGGAACATATTTGCAGTTTACAGCAGGTGCCCAGCTAAGTCAACAAAGTGCAAGCTATGCAGTAAAACATAATATATAAAAAAGGTCACTTTGCCTTGGTATGCCGCTCCAGCAAGTTTCAGTGCATTACAGGGTGAGTGTCTGAATCCAGTGACTGGAGTGATACTTTGCTCACAGCACCATCAGTAAAAGGGTTGTGTTTTCTCCTGTTTAATGCATGCAGAGACTTTTCAGCTCTTGTCCTGAAAATCATTACTACACCTGTTTCTTTGAAAAAAGAAAAAAAATCAGGCTATTAATTTATAACTTCCAGGTGGTCACCTTTGTTCTTGTGGCAAAAAGTCATTCTTCCTGACAGGCTTTGCCAAACCAGACCCCTAATGTCATGTCACTTTACTGAAGGTCTCACGGCACATGTCCACCTGGCCCTCTGGCAGCAGTGGGGGCCTGACTCCATGTCCCCTCTGATGACTGTGACTTCCATATCTTCCTACTGAGGATGAAGGAGGCAGAATTAAATACCCTGTAATTAACTGCAGATGATACTGCACAAGAAAACCAGCAGCAGTTAAACTTTTTATTTAAACAGAAATGCAAAAGCTACTGTCAGGTGCTCAGTGCATTAATAGTTCTTAATTGCCTATTGTGTTTGCAGTCTTACCCGGCACCTCACCCACACCCTCTCCTGTGAGCTCCGGGTCTCCCCTCTTGCTTGTCTTGTTATGACAGTGCTGGTTATCATATGATGAAACTCAGTTACAGGGATCAAGGAACTCATCCAGTTAAAGACTAACTAGGGTGGAAAAACATTACTTCTCAGCTGAATGACTACTCCATTCTTTGCACACTGAAGCCAGCATAAGGAAAGAGACTCGACTGTGCAGCCCTGGGAAGGATGAGACCAGCCACTTCCGTTGCTGGTACACATGGAAGCCTACCATTTACCTGCTGGTCTCATGCAGAACCTGGAAGGAGGATCACTGACGGCTTCTGGACAGGAGAGAACCATAAGGCCTTTCAGTATTTGAGCTAAAGCATTCACCCATTGATAGCTGACCATAAAAACATAAGCAGAAGTGCAAAAAAGAAAAATTCTATGACATTTTGTGTAGGCTTTTTAATATACATCTTTCTTCTGTAAGAAGAAAGAATTACAGTAATTTTGCTCATCTTGTTATGACAGTGCTGATTATCATATGATAAAACTAGGACAGTTCCCACATTAAAAGGAAGCCTATAGAGGTATTTTCTTTCATGCAGTATCAGAACAGTATTATCAGTGTTTGTTAATTCTGTATAGTGTGTGGACGTTAAGCCCTAGGAAAAACATAGTAATGTGGACAAGAATGTGGTTATTAAAAAATACCTCACTGAACAAACTGGGACATTATATGATTTGGAGCTCCCATTAAAGATGGCCTCATTACAACATACAGATTTATGAAGGAGGGAGAAAGATTCTTCTTTATAGGGTATGTGTTCATCCCAGTGGTAGTAGAAAGAGGACAGCACTAGATACAACGCATGGCTGTCAATTCAGTCTGCACTTCTTTCCTGCAAGTGCCTTGGACCATCTCATACTGGCAGAACCTACCACTACAAAACTGCCTTCTCCAGAGTTTATCTGAAGTTCATCTACTTAGTAAGCTTTACAATGTGCCTTGAAGGTCAACTGGCTCAGACTTCCTTTAAATGGAAATGAGGAAGGGATTTCAGGATGGATCTTCACTAAGGAGGTGAATGCTGCAGCACTCAAGTTTTTTTTGCTTGAGTAGCTCAGGTGGACCAAGCAGATGAGGAAAGATAGAAAAACAGAAGCAGTTCACTCACAACAAGTAGCTAACAGTTAAGCCATTTAGACACATATTTAATTTTTAATTTTTTTTTCTTTGTCTAGAATTTAAATTGCCTTCTGGAAGGAAGAAGAGAAAAAGTAATAGAGACATTCATTTTGTTCATTAATTAACCATCTGGGACTGAACTATGAAAAATTCTCATATAAAAATACATATTTTTACCCATGGTAAAATAGTTTCCCTTGTTGATGGAGGACCAGAGTCCATTTAAAGCTAGAGGAGCTTTTGACACTGGTTTCATGGGGTCTTGAATTTGTGTCTCAATACCACCTTTTCCAAGGTACTTAGGTATGAGGCAGGTGGTAAATAGGTAAAATTTAAACTTTCTCCATGTTTAGACTTCTGTCCACATTCAATAATGTGGTGCTTGGTGAACTTCATCTGTCAAAAGTCCTACATCTCCATTCCCCATGCAGTCCCAGGGCTTCTAGCGCTTTGTCATCCCACTGATCTCCTGATGCTTACATTTCAGTTTGATGGTCACCCAAAGCAGCATCAATGCAGATGTCTGTTAGCAGCAGATCCATTTCAGCTGGCCCTTGAGCACCTATCTTCAAATGAGATAAATTGCTTCTGGAATGAGCCCATCTCTCTGTCCTTTGAACTACAGAGAAAATAGATAACTGTCTTATCCAGTGATGTCACTGAGGGATTTGTACAGGCTGGAACAATGGGCCAAGGCCAGCTCTATGAGGTTGAATAAGGTGAAGTGCAGGGTCCTTTACTTGGGTCACACAGCACTATAGGGTGGGAGAATGACTGGAAAGCGGTCCAGCAAAAAAGAACCTGGGAATGCTGGTTGACAGCAGCTGAATATGAGCCAGCAGTGTGTCCAGGTGGCCAAGAAGGCCACTGGCACGCTGGCTTGTGTCAGAAATAGTGTGGCCAGCTGGGCTAGGGCAGTGATTGTTTCCCTGTACTCCTCACTGGTGAGGTCACACCTTGAGTATTGTGTCCAGTTTTGGACCCCTCTCTACAGGAAAGACATTGAGGTGCTGAAGTGAGTCCAGAGAAGTGCAATGAAGCTGATGAAGTGTTCAGAGCACAAGTCTGATGAGGAGCAGCTGAGGGAGTTGGAGTTGTTTAGCCTGGAGAAAAGGAGGCAGAGGGGGAATGTTGTTGATCTCTACAACTACCTGAAAGGAGGTTGTAGCAAGATGGATGTCAGTCCTTTGTCCCAAGTAAAAAGTGATAGGACAAGAGGGAATGGCCTCAGGTTGTGCCAGGAGAGGTTTAGATTAGATACTAGGAAAAATGTCTTCACTGAAAGGATAGTCATGCATTGGAGTAGGCTGGCCAGGGAAGTGGGGGAGTCACTGTCCTCGAAAGTGTTCAAAAACCATGTAGATCTGGTGCTTAGGGACACACCCAGTTTAGTGGTGGACCAGGCAGTGTTAGGTTAATGGTTGAACCCTATGGTCTTAGAGGTCTTTTCCAACCTTAATTACTCTATGAGTCTATGACTCCCACATAGACACTTCTGATGAGGCCTGGTTAAAATATGTGGTTGACTGGTATTCCAGGTAGCCCTAAATAATTGTTTTCCTATCATTATTGTGGAATAATTCACCCCTTAAAACTGGAAGCTAAGTAATATTGTTGAACATGTTGAACTTGTTGAATAATATTTTCCGCCTTTTCTTTGGCATGCTCTAGGGTACTCATACTAGGAACTTAGAAACTGGACAATAAAATGCACTTTTGACAATACCGTTTATTGTTCCTAATTAATATTTGTTAAGGACCTTCCTCATTTTCAGCAGACATTTCACAGCTAATATTCCAACAGCTGAAATGTCAGTCCAAATGCACCCATTCCAGGGTGAAAACACCCTTTTCTGCATCACAGTTCTGGGTCGTGTCAAGCTGAGTTTGACCATGCAGAAGTACCAATGACAAGCAGATTGTCTTCTTTGTTCTTTCTGTGCTGGTCCTCCTGTACTTGTGCCAACTGGAGAGCAGATCTACTCCCTCACTCAAATGTGAAGAAGACAAACTACATCTTGTCTTGATGTGTGAAGAAATGCAGATTAGGACATAATGGGGGGTGTTGAAGTGGGGCAGAAGGATCTGAAGATGAAAAGTGTATTTAAAGAAACTGAAACAGAGAGTGGGCTGGGGCAGCAAAGAGGAGGGTGAGAGGAAATGCAGCTAGCTGGCAAGTGGAGAACATGGGGTGGGGTAGGAGAAGAAAGCTGAGTGTAGTTGCAGAAAAAAGGAGGCATATGGGGGATGAGAGTTATTGAGGCTAAGGTTTTGGAGGGGAAAGAGCACCTGAAACCAGACTAAAGAAGGGTGTTAAGTAGAATGAAAATTCAGTTGGAAACTGGCTGGGTGGATTATGGGAAGATTGGGAGAAGAAATGGGAGAGATCTGATGGGTTAAACTCATAGGGAGACACTTTTGCCTGCAGAGGGAATCTGGGAAACATACGTGATGAAAGTGGAAGTTGAAAAAGAGCCAGGAGAGGGAAAAGAGCGAAGTGGAGCCAGGGACAAACTAGAAGTAATAGAAGCATAAAGGGCATTTGGGAGTGTTTGCATAAAGTCTCTGTGTCTTTGAACAGACTCCTTTCAAAAGCCCCAAAGAGAAGACAAGAGTCTGGAATCTGACTATTCGTCTGCCATCAGTATTAGTGAAACATGCAGTACCTAGGGGTACCTGGAGGTACTCTTTCTGAGAGACCTGTTGTGTCTGTAAGCTACACCCTTGGTGAAGAGCTTGGTGATATTCCCAGTGCAGGTGGTGTGCAGCAGGGTAGAGAAGATAGGCTGTATGTCAGAAATGGGATTCCTAATTTCTAATGTACTTTGTCACAAATCTCAGAAATCATAACATTATTCAAATTGATCTAAAAAAATCACACTTAAACATTAGGAAATGTTAGATTTCAAGTTATCTTCCTGAAGTCATCTGGTTTATTCACTAATCATCTTATTTTTGCTCCAGACTATTCAAGGAATCTATTAAAAATAATGACATTTACAGCTGATGTCTCCCCAGCACATTGTCTATCCTGAGTGTTGAATAAGGCAAGGGTCCAGCGGAAAAAAAACCCCACCAATCTAAGAACATGTTATGTAGGACTGTAACATATTTAAGTGCAGGCATGCTTTAAATCAAGAATAGAAAATATGCTATAAAATGAAGGAAGTCTCCCAGTATTTTTCCCAAGGAAAACTCAGTCCTGGAGATTGATTTTTTTTTCCTCCCTAAATATTTATAAAGGTCTGAAAATGACTTATCTCTTGGCATTTTTGTGGGTTTATGTTGAACTTAAAAAAATCAAACACAATAAAATAACAGAAAAGAGTAACTGGAAGATTTTTCTGCCTTATTTGTACACCTTCATAATAACAAAAATGCGAGAATTTCAAGTTCTTCCTAATTTAGCATACATGTGCCATATTTTTTCAATGGAAACAATACACACATCACAGGATTCTACATTATTTTCTGACATCAGCTAGTAATTTACTCATGAGAATCATCCCACTGTAGACACTGTGATTGTTCACACAAGCGTTGCTTAGCAAAAAGAGGGCAGAGTTGGACCCCAGGAGGGTCCAGCTCTTCAGTCAAACATGTGATGAATATATGGGAGTGGGAACGGTGAAAGCAAAATGACTCTGTGACTTGAAAAAAAAGAGCATGTTTGATTAGCTTAGGTCTCCTGTGTACCTTTCCTCCATATCTGCAGTAGAGAGAATATTCTCTGGCAGCTATCATTTATTATTTAATTTTTATGCTTTAATTATTCGTGGAAATCCTTGACATCTGCTTGTTCAACCAGCTCCTCTGACAGTAAAGTTTACATGTTAAGATGTGGGAGGTGAAGCTCTGGTTCAGAGGAAGGAAGGAAGGAAGGAAGGAATATTGCTCTGACTGCTGGTGATGTAATATTGACCATCTGCAATTTTATGCTTTAATCTGCACCTATAAGTTTTTCAAAACAAACCCCCACACAGATATTGACTTATTTCTTATCTAGCTATTTCCATTACTTTTCGAGCTGTCTTATTTGAGTCTTCATGCTACTGATATAACCTTTTTATCTTTAAATTTAAGGTTTGGGTTAGAACCAAAGTATGTGACTTCTTATCCAAACCATGTTCATTCTTTTCTAAAACTTTGTATTTCTCATTCCTCCCTTTCCTTTCTCTTCAATTCTCTTTTTCTTCTTCCCTGCTCTGCTGCCAGACACCTCTTTTTTTCCTAGGCTATCATCTGATTTTTCTTGGATACACCCACTTTTTCCACCTGGCAATTGTGTCTGGGTGGAGTTTGGAGATTTTGGACAATTGTCAGGGATTTCTGGACATCTGGCAATCCACTTGAAACAGGATGGGAAATTTTATATATGTCTCTGCCCACATGCAGATGATGCCTCCAGCACATGCAAAGGCTATTGCACAAATCCTAGGAACACTGGCCTGCAGAGTATGTGCTATGCAGGTGGTCTTGAGGAGAATGTTAATTCCAACCTGTTTGAGAAGACCAGAGTCACAGTGAGTCTGCTGGACAATGAATATGCACCAGTGCTGCTGTGTCCCAGCCACAGAGCTGATTTCATGCAACTGTGCAGTGCTGCCTGTCCCAAACAAAACGGGTTATTGCACAAACAACCTGATTTCTTCCTTTCATTAAATTTCTGGGCTTTTCAGTGCTCTGTCCTTTACTCAGTTCTCCCACCTCTTTCTGCCTGATGGAACAGAAGGTTGTGGATTCATGCTTCTTTCTGACAGCCTTGGAACAGACAAAGTTAATGTCTCTGGGGCAGGCAAGAGTTCAGGGACTTCTATCACAGCCCTTCAAACCTGGGGAGAGGTGTGGTGTTGAGTGATATTTGGTCTAATTGTCTCCCTTTGTTCCTCTCAAAATTGATGTTTACTAATCATGGTTAGTAATGATTATTACTAATCATTATTAGTAATAATTCCTAGGCTTTGGTGCCAGAAGGTTTTTAGGTCACATTGAAACTAACTGAGCATTAAGTACTTACAAGAAATATGGATTCTTGGCTTTAGTGCTTAAGATTCCCTAGTCTCCAAGGGGTTTACAAGTGAGGTAAGCTTTAGTCACAATTCAAATATTGGGGAAGAGAGGTAGTCCAGATGAAATTCTTTCACAGGTATCACATAGCAGGACAAAGTCTCCGTAATCCTATCCAAAGTGTCATATATTTGACCACTCTCTTACTGTTTCTCATGCTTCCTCTGTTCCAAAAACTTTCTTCTGCAGGAGAGCCCTCTATCCCTTCATGTTGGAAATCTCTGCTGATAAATCCCTAGTAGTTTCCCTTCT
Organism: Calyptomena viridis; assembly: GCA_013390005.1. Lineage (NCBI taxonomy): Eukaryota > Metazoa > Chordata > Aves > Passeriformes > Eurylaimidae > Calyptomena > Calyptomena viridis. Next base: position 243,270 of record WEIV01009511.1, read on the forward strand.
GCAGCTAACCCTAAAGTCAGAACTTCTTCATAAAAGTGAGGAACATCAGAGGGAAGAATAAAGCATTTCCTTAGAAATTCTGGATACAGCACACAAGCCAGGATTCTGGGAAAGCAACATTTCTATTTTGATGTGATACAGTTGATGTCTAAAAACTCAAACCAAATGACTTAAATAAATTTCACAGACACTGCCAGGAAGCATTCTAGATACAGTAATGGTACATGGAAAATCAATATTTATTATAATTTAAACTGAAAAATTAAAAAGATTTGCAATAAAATTCAAGTGCTTTTCAACATTTTGCATGTTCAGAGCATGCCCTCTAGGGTGCTATTAATATAGTTTGTCAAGTGAATCACGCATTGTTTATGCAATTATAGTGATATAGCCAAATCTTTTCTCTCTCCCTTTTTCCCTCTTCTCAAGTGGCAGCAGCAGGTAGCTGAAGCTGATGGACCATTTTTAGGCCTCTGTGGTGCAGAATATGTATTTTCATAAGTAATCTACTAATTGGTTATGCAGACCATCTCTCAGCTGTGTCTCAGTGCCTAAGTGCAGGGAAATCCAAGCTCTCAGGTCTGGAAAGGGTAACGCAATAAAAACCTGTATTCATGTAGTAATTGAGGTCCAAGGTTTACAGCAGCACCATAAACATGATGCATTCAAATGCAAAAGACCAGCATAACTCGGGCTTAGGCAGGAGAATCACAAGTTTATCAGTATTCTATGGCCTGGTGCATTTGTTTGCTCAATGCATATTGAATTTGGAAATATTGCTTTTAAATAACTTTAAAACATTGCTTTTAAAGAACTTTTCACAGTTTATTTTCTTTTAGTGGACAGCTTACTGCTGTGACTTGCTGGCTTTCACCCGACACTTGTTTTCTGTGAAGGATGGCAAATTCTTCCATGAACTTTCAACTTTCTTTTTCACTTGAAAGCCAAGAACTAAAACTGAAGGAGTCACAGTGTAGGACCATTTACATACATGGCACTTCAGCCAAGTTTTCCATATTTTCATTTAAAATTATAAAAATCTGGATTCAGGCGTTTTGCTGATGACCTACTAACTGATAGAAATGCTCCGAAGGTGTATTGCATTAAAGGTGATCAGAAATTAATCTTGTTTTTTTCACTCTAAGTGTTGGGAAAGGACTCCATTAGCATTCATGGAAATGCATAACAGGAAAACAAAAACTTTCTGAAGACTCATACACTCCAGACTTTAGTTAATAATGCAAGAAAAAAATCCAGAAGAATTTTGAATTGAACTATCATGGGCTAATTGGGCAACTGAGTACTTCAAAAAGCATATTGATAAAACTCACAATATAGCAAATTTTCCATGATAAAACTAGGGATATTAGCTTCATGCCTTGTGGTGTTCCAAGATAAAACTGAAAAATTACACAGGAGAGATTGTGCAAGCCTTTTTGAGCCAAACTACGAACAAGGCTCACTATTTTTCATATACTGCAGTTATATCTGCAGATTGTTAGCAAATAATAGATTTATGGCAAACAAGTAAAAATCTGGCTCTAATTAGTTCTGCTAGAGATGTTGCAAAGTGGAGATATCTCTTTCTGACTCTCGCACAGTAGTCTATAGTTTAAATTNTCTATAGTTTAAATTTTGAATAATTTAATTGGCCCATAATCTGATTACAGTTATAAATATTTGAATCATTAATTGCCCATGGACTTTCAGGAGTTATTTTTGAGTTTTTATGGCATGGAGCAAGACAATAAATCAGACCCATGTTTTAACTTTACCCAGTATTGTGTTCCGCTATGTAGGAAGGAAGTTGCTATATTTCTTTAAGTCTTTGTTCAGTGAATTGAATGCAGTAAAGATACATACCACTCTACCCATCAATAGCATTTTGATTTGTACAAAAAGTGGCGCTTGTAACAGCTGAAAGGTGTTTAAAGGATTATACAGCATGCTCTCTAGCTAAGGGATATATGTGAATTGGTGAGAACATGATACCAAAGGAGATATCAATTTCCATAACAGTAACAATATCTCCATCCCTTAAAATTATGGTTGTCACCGTTTAGGGGACAGGAAAATAGTTTAATATTGAAGCTACGAGATTTGATTGAGTACAAAGATAGAAAACTTTTATTGAAACAAAAGGTAAAAATATATTATGTATTTAAGTATGCTTATTTATGCACATATAAACCCGTAAATTAAATTAACTTAAAATGACACATAAGAACAACAAGCAGCCAGGAAAACGGAAAAAAACCCAATCTGTCTCGATGAGTGAATTTCAAGCTCTTGGTCCATAGCAGACAGCTACCGCCAGCGGGGGGGTTCGGGGTGCAAGGGCACTTCAAAATTGCAACGACTCCTGACGGCCAGAGAGGGCGCTGGAGGGGAAAGAGGGAACCGGGCGGGGGCTGGGGGGGCTGAGGCGGATGGAGTTCATCGGGAAAACCTCGGGGAGGGGGTTAGGGAGTCCTCTGGGTGGTGGTCCTAGGGAAAAGGGGAGCCGGGAGGAGAGGAAGGGGAAGCCTCGAAGGTATGGGGGGAGTTATTGGGCCGGCAGGCAGGAGATCCCAAGGGAATTTGGCCCTGCCAGTAGGATTGGGGTTAGCCACTGAGAGATCCCAGGGGAACTGGAAAGGAGGCGGGGAGCCCGGAGGAAGTCTGGAGGGGTGCCGTGGAAGAGGGAAGTGGAAAAAATGGGTGGGGCCAAAGGTGAGGAGTTCTCTGGCCAACCAGAGATGGGCAGTAGAGGAGAGATCGAGCTAATGGCTACAAGCTGTGTTGCCAGTCGTCGGAAATGATCTCCAGGTGCCATCAGGAAGGGTAGCAGTGGAGAGAAACACGGCGGCCAAGGTCCTGGTCTCAGCTTCACGTGGTCCCGTGAGGATGGCAGTGGTGAAGTCAGGGGTGCGACAGGTCCTCCTCCTAGCTCGGCAATGATCGAAAGAGCCACGAAGTTTGGGAGGGCAGCCTCTTTATACTGTCCGTCCTGCCCAGAATTTCCTGCGCCTTGTGCATGTGCAAAACATCTCGTCTAGTCCCTTCTCCCCACCCCGGGGAGGTGTAGTCTTCTCTTCCATTGGATAGCCACCGTCCCTGCCCACTTGCAGGGTTTGTTCGGTGGAAGGTTCTTTTGTCTTCCTGCCATGTGTGTTGACTAATATGGCAGCTGCCTCCCCCCTGGGCTACCATGCACCGCCCCAGAGCCGTACCAGCGCTGGAGCCACAGGGACCAGCGGCCCCCACCGCACCGCCCCCATGGCAGCAGCGGTCCACGGGGTGCGGTGACTTGAGCCGAGCGAGGCAGGCACCCAGCGCCAGGTTACAGCTGGGCCAGACCTGGTGCTCCAGTGCAGCACCGCTGCCATGCGAGGGGGAGGGAGTGCTGGTGGGTGCGGGGCCGTGGACCGTGGGGGACGGTGGGGCATGTGGGGGCTCTCGTGTGGGGGGCGGCGGGCTCGGGAGGGCCACCACAGGGGGG
>WEIV01009513.1:1711-15143 GCA_013390005.1 Calyptomena viridis
CTTCTAAACATAGTTTTCTTTACTGGTGCATGTAAAGACATAAAGGTAAAACCATCATGCTTAAGCAAAGAGAATTCTGCATTTCCTGTCATGAAAATAAACATAAGTCTTCCACTTGTATTTTGTATGAAGCAAAGAGGTCAAAAGGACTGAGAATAGCTATTAAAAAAACNACGAAACATCCACGTAACTGTCTTTGGGGTGTATTTTGTTCATCTATGGTACCATGGCTTCAAAATCCTACTTCCCTGTGACATTGCCTTCCAGGTGTTGAAGGTTAAAAAAAATCTCATCAGTTTATGAAAAAGGCCTCAGAGTGGTGAAATACCTACGACTCATAAGCTTACTTGTTTGCCAATTACTTTATAGCCAAAAGCAACAGAAATTGCTTAATGCTGCAGATTCAGCACCAGAATTACAACACCTGAAGGAAAGGGTAAGAACAGCCATAACTAACTAAGGACTTAGTTACCCGGTGCAAATGTCATTTTTCACTGTCTGTTTGACAGAGCAAATATCAAAGTAAAGAGAGAAATCATATCTAGTGTTTACCGTGTTTTTGTGCTGTAGAAGTCTCTGTAGAAGTCCATAAATGAACTGTAAAAAAAAAAAAAGTTACAAAATTTGGGGGTGTGATGTCTAATGTCTTCTCCAGATTCTTTTTTGTCCACCTAATCACTGGATAGTCTGTCACATTAACAAATAAAATCTTATATGCAGGTTTAATCAGATGAGATCTTATAATCTTATCAGCCTGTACAGAATTTCAGCTTATGTTGCATCTTCCTTGATCATCTCATTTATTTCTTGCTTCAGACCTTCTTTTACCCAGCTACATGGAAAACACTGTGAATAAAAAGAAAAATACAGATTTATTTTTTTAATTAAAGTCCTGAATATTTGTTATGTAATTGACTGTCTATGGCTGATCATGACAATATTGTCATGCTTGACTTGAATACTTGAAAGTAATTTTATGGGGAATAATAGCTGGTCTGAGAGTTAGCAATGTGAGTTGTATCCCACTAATGGCTACTAATGGCCACTGTTAACCCTTGTCATCAAAGTGAGCTGTGCAGGATGAAAGACCTACTAAAGGGCAACCAACTTGAAGTCCAAATAATAAGAATGCAATCTATATTACAAGCATGCTCTCCATTAATTTTCAGCTATTTAGCTATATTATGCTTTCACTTAATACCAGTGCAGCCTAAGTTGACAAATATTAAGTCACAGGAGAACTTGGCTGATTAAATTACTTTAAGGTGATTCACATGGTGCTAATAGTGTAGGTATCAATAACGAATGATGGTGAATAATGAAACAGAAAGAAACAAGTAATATACAGTTAGCAGAGGCTAATTTTGCTAGCAGGTGCTGGATATAGTCCATAACTATTACTAGTGCTGAATGGAAAGCATACAGTAAATGTCTCTAATGCTATAAGTTACAGTCTGAATATTACTTAATTTGTATGCAGTCATCCTGTGTTCTGAGATGTCAGCAACATCCTAATTGCTATCCATTTGCTCTATTGATCTTTACTTTTGAGATGTTTCTCAGAAAGAAAAAAAGTAGAAGGAATGCACAAAAAGAGGTCACAGGTACTTGGGGGTATTTAAATCTGTTGACTTAGTTTCCCTCTCTGTGTCTTATTAGCATTAAAATTCTTGAATTGCCATAATAAAATTGATTCAAAATTGATGAAACTAATACAAATCATTATCACTGTATAAAATCATTATGCCATCTGATGGCAGCTACACTCTGCATTTTGGTGACTGGTATTTTGACTCTGAATGTAGGCAGGACTAGCTCAGTCTCTGAGAACACTTGGTTTGAATCCCCTCGGGCAGTGGAGAACCTTGATTTTAAGTCCTAGACACTTTTGAATAGTGTTCTGACTTCTAGGCATCATATTTAGAGAAGTACTTATGTATGTAATTCTCTTGGGTTTTAGTGGGAGCTAAGATAGATAAGATAATGAGTTAAGATAAAAGATAACTGGTGAATTGGACCAAAGCTTGCTAAATAAAAGGGACATTGTCACTACCATGTTGTCTTCTTTTGGTTCTACTAGAACAGTTAAATTTTAAACAAAGAATAATCATACCTGAGATATTCGAAGAAAGGTTAAATGGCTATCTTCTGGAGAGACATACTGGTTGTTCACAGAATACTCTGAGTTAGAAGGGACCCACAAGGATCATCAAGTCCAACTCTTAAGTGAACAGCCCATACAGGAGCTAAATCCACAACCTTGGCATTATTAGCACTACTCTCCAAGCAACTGAGCTGTTGGTCCTTAGTGGACAGTTATGAAAGCTTAGAAATTATATTCACTTTCTCATAATTTCCTTTTTGGATAATTTACTCATAATTTACTCATCACATCAAAATTTAAATTGGAGGCTCACAATTTGCCTTTTAACTCATGCAGATATCCATCGTATTTCACACACTTCATGTGTCTGGATTCCACTCTTGAGTCCAGAAATCTAAATACCTGCATCGAAATTGCAAATATAAGTGTCTACATTCTTTGTTGTGCATATCCTGTAATTTTTTTGGAGTGAGACTGTTTACAGTAAGTGCATGAATCTTTTCATACCTTATTTTCTTTCTTCACCTTATAATCTTTTCCTCTTTCTCTGATGGAAAGAAAAACATCTTCCCTTGTTTTATGACTGTAATGCTGCATCATGATTGTGCTACTCAGTCAACCCCCCAGACTACCTACAATACTTGGCTATCACCTGATTATGTTTCATAGGATAATGAAAGGTCTATATTAATACACAAATGCTTAATCATTTTATTTCGTATTTATTTATAAATAAATGTGATATTTTCTATGGAGTTCTAGAATCGACATTCTGTATGTTTTCTGATGCCATTATTATTTTGTGAAATTTTGGGTAATAATGCCAGTTCACCATTAATGGTGGCAACAAAGTTTATCAATTATGAGTTCAGCATTTCAGTTGTCATGAGTAATCCAGTGAAAAAAAAAACCAGTGCTTTAAAGGATTTTTTTTATTCTCATTGCAATTAATTGAAAACTAGGTCAACAGCCACTCCAGACAGACAGTGATATTAAATGTGGGGAAATGTTACACAGAAATAATTAAGCACTTGCTATATTAAATTGTGATAACATTCTTTCAACTGTAACCACTGACAAATAAATTTGAAAGCAAATTCTTCTGCTTCACATTATATGCAATTTCAGGACTGCAACACAATGAAAACGTCATTTTTCTCTTGTTCCTTGGTAATTGCTATGTGATAAACATGCACATGGTAAACATGTACGCATACTACATGATAATGAGTGGACTTATTTATAGAAACTAGTAATTAATTTTTTTTTTTACCTCAATTGGTGGTTAATTTATGCACCTGATTTTTCAGGTGTTTGTACATACTCATTAAAAATGACCTCCAAGAAAAGCAGGAATGCTGAAAAACAGGCAGGGTGACAGGTTGGCTGATACTAAGTTTAGCCTTTTTCTGTGTTGGGAAATGCTTTTGTAAGGACAGTAATTATATATGGTGGAAACTTTCAGAAACTTTTCATATTCAACAGTATCAAAATGTTAGCAACAGACCTCTCAGTATTTCTCTTCCAAATCCCCATTTACCACTTCGTTACAAAATTCACTGTAGGCTGAAATCTGGTTTACAAAATTAAATCTGAAATATAACAAATTTGCATTGTTTTGTTAAATAAAATCTGCCCTTTATCTGAAGAAAAGAAATAGTTTATTATGTTCAAATTTGAAGAATGAAGCAAGAAATTAAAAAAAAGTAAATATGCTTTAGTCAATGAAAAATCAGTGGACTAAAAATTTAATCTTAACACAACACTGTGAGGCTACATAAAATTAGTCATGGGCAATATGACATGTACAATGTACATTGACAACAGACATATAAAATGACATCACCTCCACTTTAATGTAAATGTCCTTAAAGCTTCACGCAGACTGGCAAGTTTTGACTAGCTGTCTCCTTCAGCTAATAAATACCTTACAATGGGAAGCAGTGCATAACTGTAGGTAATAATTTTATGCAATGAATGTATTGATAATATTTGAGATTCAAAAATACCAATATGCAGAGTAGGCACAGAGGTTTTACAGATGTAGGAATCCAAATGGTACATGCATTGTCTTTTGAGACTAAGTCTGCCTCACAGTACTTTCACAGACACATTAACATTTTCATGTGCATCTGGTGAGAGGGAAAACTGCTTTCCTCACTATTAACTGCACTAAAGCTGAATTAATACACTAATAGGACTTTCACCTGCACTGTTGGTCAAAACAAAATATGTCCAGGATTTTCAAAGTCTCAAATGACCTTCTCCTATCATTGATCCATTATTGCTTTATATATATTTATAATAACATATATATAANGGACTGACATCAGTCTCTGAGTGTTTGGTGGTAACATATGAGGAACAAATAATATCCAGTCCACTCTATTGTGTTTTACCTGTCTTTTTCTAAGCTTACTGAAGCTTATTCAAACAGAAGTGGCAAACTTTAGATTGGGGGGCCACATTTTCCTGAGTACTTGAATGGTAGCTAATAAAATAGACCATAATTAAGGCTTTATTGAAAAATAAATATGAAATAATAATAGCAATTCAAATAATGCCACCATCTCTCCAGAACACAGCACATTGATTGCCTTATACCTTTCACAGGAGAATTTTAAAAGCAAAATAAAATGTGGATTGATTGTAGTTCAAATATGCAATGGCATTAGGTATAGTACAAGCGTGGTAAAATTTCCTCTCAAGGAAAATGCACTCTACTACCTAAAGCCCACTCAGTTCTGCTTCCTTTTTCATTATAGCTGATATTTCATTTTAGCATATACATTTGAAACTCGCTTTGTGTTTTAATAGAATGCTCTGGGCCAAACTGATCCCTGGTGTAATGTTGCATGTGCATGTCAGACAATTATTACAATTTTTAATGGCGTGAGTTTGGGGTGGCTGCATTATTCATGTGGGGTATATTGATAAAAAGGTCATAAAGGTCACTGCAAGAATTTAAAATACTTCTGCAGCTCAGAAGTGTACTTTTTACATATATACTTTTAAAATGTGTTTTGATAGGTTTTGCTTTTTTAATTGATGAGTACTAATGTTATTTATTTTACTCTCTGTCTATGAGGTAACATTTCATTAGCTACTATTTGCAGGCTCAGAATGAAATGAAGACTGCAACAAGCTTTAAATTAGAAAATACCAAAACAAAATTCCAGAGCAGATTTTCAGTCTCTTAAAAGATTAATGGAGCAGCTTGTAGAACAATTTCTGTATCCTGTGGCTATTCATTTAACATGCTCATTATGCTGGACATTGTGTTCTGTTTGAGCATTTGAAAGAACCTGCTCTATTTTTTAACAGTAGAGCTCTTGAATTTTCTTCATTAGGAAAATATTGTTAGGTTCTACAGGGGTGTCTATAAGAAATATTTGAAAGAGTTCATTATATTTCTAGATCATTATAACAATATCCTTATGTTTTATGTGTTGTGGTGACTCTATGCCCTTTCTTCTTGCAGTTCCTGCAGGAGGAGATGCAGTCAAGGAAAAATGTTTAGTGTTTCATTTCCCCAGGTGACATCATTCCATTCCTTTTTGCAGTGTTTGAGGATAGAATGGATAATTTAGGTTTCAATCATGTTTTAGAAGTCATTGGCCAATACTTGCCTTCAATCTGTAATATCGTATTTATGGAAAACACCATAGCCTATGGAGAGTAGGTACAAACACTCCAAGAATAACTGGAGAAAACTGATTTCCACGTGTGTCATGGTTTGACTCTGGCTAAAAGCCGAGACCCCACACATAGATCTAAAATTCTCAGAGAAGGGAAAAAAAAAACCTCCGACTTTTGTGATAAGGATTACAAGCAACTGTTTATTAACTACTTCACACAAGCAAAACAGGCTCTAACTTAGAATGTTAAGAGTTTACTACTACAACTACAACTACTACTAAAATCAGAGCTTAAGAGTTTAAGGGTGAGCAGTTTGATAGTTGTTACAGACACCTTTCTCCCCCCCCACCCCTCCCTTTTAAGATCCTTCACCTTCCCCCAACAGCTCGGGAAGGCAGGTGTGTGTGTGTGGGGAGTTACAATCAGAGATTTTCTTTGCTGCTGTTCAGAAGAGTGAGAGAGTCCCACCCCAGCTTTCCTCATGGGGTCTTCTCCACGGAAACAGTCTGTTGCAAACTGCTTCTTAGTGGATTCATTACTAACAACAGTTTTCCTGGTACTGTCGTCATGTAAATCACTTTACCATAGGTGCAGTCATTTCAGGTGCCGGCTGCTCAGCTGCTTTCAGTGCTTCATGTGCTTCTCACGGCCATCAATTGTCCCAAGAAATGCTGCTCTGCCTCCAGCATCTCTTCTTCTCACGGCCCACGGGGTTCCACCAGGCCCCTCTGCTCCAAACACAGGATCACAGCCTCTCTTTTCCGGCATGTCTCTGTTCCAGCGTGGAAAAATCTCCCAGTCTTTCCACGGGTTCACAGGCTGAAGAATCTTCGCCCCTATGGTTCCTCACAGATTGCTGGGGCCCTATTCCAGTGTTTAAGGCATCTTCTCTTTCTCCTCTCTCTGACCTTGGTGCTAATCAAGCTCCGCACCCTCCTGTCTCTTAAGCGGCCATGATGTTCTGCGCAGACTTTCTTTCTCTACTCCTTCTTAAATATGTTATCACAGAGGCGTTGTTGCCTGACCTTGGCTAGCTTAGAGCAGAGAAAAACTCTAGCAGCTTCTTAAAGAAGCCTCTCTCCTAGCCCCCCCCAGCTAATAAAAAACTCTGGTCACTTAAAACCACAACAACGTGTTATGGGTATGTTGTGACATTTACATACAAAAGTATTTGGAAAATAGAACATCAGTCAGGAAATGAAGTTTTAAAAGATCCTAGTGACAAATACAAGGGTAGGGTTTAGGAGACTGGAGCAACTAGTAGGAAAAATGTGTTGCCAAGGAGCACCTGTCACTTAGATACTACTTTGAAAATTCTTTTGTTTTGGAAGTATCCAGAAGTAGCTAACCAAAATTCTTTGCAGTTGGGATAAAAAAACCCTGCTGATCTTGCTTTTCAAGAAATTATCCTGTGTAAATTATTGAAAAGATGAGTCACTATTTCCACAGTTTCCTGTAGACACACACATATTTCATGAGATCCTGTGGGAGAGGAATATTTTAGAAGCATAAAGCCATAAACTTATAATTACCTTCTGTACTTAGGAAAAGTCTGACACACATGGGTCGAACATTTTTTTTAACTGAAGATTTACATTCTTACCATAAAGTTCAAGTCATTTTTTATTTCATAGCATTGTTTTAACCATCACTTCTTTAGCTGTGTTTCATGTCATCAGATTAGTGTATGCTTGCAAACAGAATAAGGTATACAGAAACCAATTTGTTAATCAAATCTCTTTTCACTCCTTTACTCTTTCCTCTAATGATCTCTTGATTAATCATTAATCATGAAAAAACTTAAGAATGGTTCTTGTTAAAAACGCAACTCAAGAATTCTTCATGACCTTTTACATCTAGACGCTGATTTAAGAGCCAACACAGCTAAAATCATAAGATACTATGCTGCTGTTGCACATTAAAAGGTCAAATTTAAATGAGTTCAGGTTGAGATACTGTTCCTTGTCTTAGGGAGAAATCAATTATGAACTTCAGTTAAATATATAACTCTCATGACTTTTTCGCAAATGGCATATATTGATAAATTTAGGCCATAATTATGCTAGTATTAACAAATACTTAACATCTGACTCCTAATCATTCATATCTGAATCAAGAGGTATTTAATGTTTGCAAAATTAAATACATGTATTGGTGTTTGTGGAACTAATGTTTTCTATATCAAAGATCTGATATATGTGCAATAGTTTTTCACAGACTACTTGGTTCAAAGGGAGATTCCTGTCCTCAGGAAAGAGTAACGTTTATCTTACACTGATTAATTACAATATTTTTAACAGCTGAGATACGGAAGGCAGAATAACTAGTGACTACCTTCAATGATTCAATATGGACAATGGCTGACTCCAAAGGCTGAATGCAAACACTCTTTCCTTCTCTCTTTCTTTGTATGAGGTTTCTGTGTTAGCTGTGAGGGGTCCAGAGAACAGGAGCCAGGTGGAACCTTTTCAAGAATATTTTCCCACTGCTGTTATAGTACATCTGTTGTGTTCAGATCTTGTAGAGATCCATTTTGCCTGTGGTGGTTCCCAGCAAGGTCAGTGTGTCCCTCTAAAAGTGGCTTTTTATGAAGAAATGACTTTCATATACCTAAAGTCCCAAATTAAAAAACATATCTTGCTTGTCCACAAACCACCATGTGTGCACATATACGTGTGTAAGCACATGTGAGTGCATATATGTATCTATATATACACATATATACACACTAAGGAAGACAAAATGTAAATAATGTGGATAGGGGATCTAACTGTTGTTTCTGAACAATTATATTATGCGTGAGGGAACTTTTTTTCAGTGTTGGACTTTTGCCATTGACTTCAAAGGAATCAGATTCAGGCCACTGAAAAAACAAATTTTTGAAACCAATGAGATTTAAAAAGCCTAGCTTTGAAAGTCATGATATGAAGCTCAGAGTTTACTCTCCCCTACGTAGAAATAACCTGTAGGGGGGAGAATGGGACCTTTAGATAATTAACTATTCAGTAAGTCTTAAGCAGCTCAATAGTGCTTTTTATCTTCAAAGTGCTTTTTAAACATTAACTAAGTAATCCTCTCAATCCTCTGAAGTAAATAATTTGGTATTTATTATCCTGGTAAAGAACTGCTATCAATTAGAAGGAAATGCTGAAAATAGTACTTTTCATTTACATTTTTTTAAGTAGGAAAGGATAAAAAATGCAAAATCTCAGACTCTGCATCTGCATTCCCTTGGTACTTACTCTGTTTCAAGAGTTACTGCTCCAAAGGAAAAATAAAATCTGTATGATTGCCCATTGCCGGAGATGGAAAACCTACTGCAGAAAGTAGCTGCCTCTGAACTCTACAACTCTCCCAGACAATTGTACTGTTAAACAAACTTTTCTAGCACACAATCCACAAAGTCTTCGTTGTCATGAACTGCCCTGATTTGTGAAAGAATGGTTTGACCACAAACTCTCACAGTGGAAGAAATCGAATATAGATAAAGCAGTGCAATTGGGGAAAAAAAGCCAGAAGATACCTAGAAGAAAAATGTTACCAAACAGAAGTAAGATCCTGTGGTTGTGATACATAATTCTATAAAAACATCAGCTTGGTAGCCAACATAATTAAAAAAAAATTAAATGCTAAGAATTATGTGGAAATATTTCATGGGGTTTCTTTTTAAGTATATATTTCAATGGAAAAACCTCATTATTCCTCTGTATTTACAATTACATACACAAATGGGCTAAAGGCTAAGCATCTTACATAGGATTTCAGATTTTGGTGTTATTTCTTAGCGGAGGAATTAAGCACATTTCCCATTCTCATTTCTCTAACAATTATTTGATGAAGTAACATGTACACTGGAGCCTCTCAGATTTACAATAAAGATGATAAGCTTAGATTGCATCATCCAACAAGTATTTTTGCATTGGAGGACATTGCCATCATTGTAACTTAATTACCTTAAACTGTTCTACGAGGTCCTGCATGCACATTACCAAAATACTACCAAACGTACTCCTGATGGGTCTTAGTGGCCATGTAAGTATTGCTATTTTCTATTTATGTGGACATGAAATAAAAAATTATAGAGCATATGGAATACTGCAAAATCATACCTTTCCACATCTATACTGAAACGCTAAAAGAAATTACTCAAGAGAACTTATTTTCCAATGAGTTTGCAATTGATTTTATGGATGAGCTGAGCATCAGGTTTATGCCCTTACCTGTCCTCCCGAATGATGGCAAATGCCTAAGCGAATGTTAGGATGAAATAAAAGTCTAAATGAGATGCAAGAAACTCGTCTGATAATCAAATCTGATTATCATAACAGGAAAATTTAGTTCATTCCAGGAATCCAATTTTTACATAATTTTTACAAATGATGTGTTAATTCTGATAAGGAGATGGTATATTTTTCCTTTCTGCTGATTACTGAGGAAAAATATGTCAAATCATACCTTTTCCCTGACCAGAGTCATGACATGACTCTGATTTTCTCGTTCAGTTTCTTTCCCTGTTTTGAAAGAAAGAACATACTGATCAGAAATAATCTAAAAGTCGGTAGATAGGAATGCTGTGGTCTCAGCCCCCTCCCTGCTCTTCAGAAACTCAGAATCCTTCCAGTCTTTGTTTCACCACATTTCAGTAAGAGCTTCAGGCAGCAGCAATATCTATACTCTACATTAGCGATGGTGGTCCTGCTTTGTCCCAAATGTTCACAGTGCATGTGCTAAAAAGATGGTGATAGGAACCTTCTGCAAAAAGGGAACACTGTCTTGTAATGTAATAATGTGAAGCATCATCACAGCCTCTATGTAACTTGGAGGTGCCCTTCACTTGGTATTCATGTTGTTGGGGCAGCATCCCCTGCAATAATCATAGCTCTCAAGTCCCTGCTTGAGGTAACCTTTGCACAAATACCAGTCCTGATACTGTTTAGGCACCTTGGGATGCTCTAGGCTCCTGTGAAATGTTTTAATGTAAAAGTAATATAAAACTTCAAAAAGATCTAAAAATTTTTTTATGGATTATAATGGTTTTCATTTACGAACTTATATGAAAAGGTGAACTTTGAATGTTTCAAACTTCTAATTTTTTTCTATCTGTATTGCCACTATATATGTAAAGGCTTTCAGTGTCTACATTTTAATACCCCTCCTCCTGAAAATTAGTTTAAACTCTCCATTATTTTTTACTCTACCAGTATTTTCTGTTATGCATACAGTTTTCCTTAATATTGTAATTTTAAATTCAACATTTGTTTCTATTCCCACAAAAACTTTTTCACCTACACCTATTTTCCCCAAGATTTTAGTAAATTAACTTAATTCGGTTAAAATGTCAAAACCTGTAGACATTTTAATAAAAATTAAGAACACCCCTCTATCTAAAATCCTGCAAAATGAAAGCAGTTTCAATATTAATGGTAGGAAAATGGTGTCTTTTCCCCCCACAGATTCGAGTGTTATCCATTGTAACTGATAACAAGCAGGATACTAATTGTGTTAGCCATTAAAAGGAAGTCATAATGGGTTTAGCAAATGTGAAGTTTATCTGCAGTTTACTTTCTACTCCACAGATGGTTTACAAGCTAAAATTTCCTTCAGCCCCTTTCTAAAAGAAGGACCAGAATAAGGAATTTCTTAGAAATGTCATTTTTCGCAGCCTGCTGGTCCAAATTTTATTTGAGAACCAAATTGCTCTGCTGTTAAAGGTTTCACTGTTTTAAGGCTTTAGCTACTAAATTTTTCATCCCTACTACACATTTAGAAATAAGTTGGCCAATTGATAGAAATGTTAAAAGTACATATAACTTAAAACTTCCGAGAACCAAGGCTTTGAAATTATTCAGCTGCAGAGAAGAGAATAAGTAGAATTAAATCTGCTACAATTTTAAATAATTGAGTTTTTCAGTAAGAAGGAATCAGCAAAAAGCTATCAAACATGCCTCATGTCGTATGGAATAAGTTGATGTTGGGAGAGAAGTATATCTCCTAGACTGCGGGAGACAGAAAATAATTTTAATATTTTGGGGGTTGGGATATGGATGTCCTTTCATGCCTTCTATACCAACTTCAAAGATGAATACAATTAATGGAATATCCTTTTCTAAAACTTCTTTAAGACATACTGTCACAAGAAAAAAAAGAGTATATAATTACTTATACTTTAGCATTAAAATCTGAGGCTTAGAACTATTAGAATAAGCCATAATACTTAAAAAGAACTTCCTTAACAATGGGATAACTGATTCACCATGTAACTAAGCTATAAAAGACACTTTAGGATAATCTTCCATGAGCAGAGTTATAAAATATTCATGGAGTGTCTCTAAATCCAATGTGTAACTAGGATACTGTTTCTGGAGATGCCATTACAGAAATATGATATTCAAAATATGAACATCTGGTAATCAAATGCATGGCAGTGTAGTACTTACATGAGAAACATGATTTATTCCCAAGAAAGAATATTAATTCTAAACACAGGCCTTCCAGACTTTCTGGAAGACAAAATCATGAAAGAGACAGGGGAAAAGTAGAGCTGTGTGTATCAGGAGAAAAATCAGATCTGAAAAATTGCTATAGTGAGCCTCGGAGAAATATAATGAATCAATCTGGGATTATGCTACTAGATAGAAAAAGAAAGAGGACAGCACCAGGGATGTTGTATAGACCTCCAGGGCAAGAAGGGAGTGAAAATAAAATTCTGCTTAAAGAAAAAGAAGGTAAAAAAACCTCACAAGGCTATGAGTGTTCGTAATTCCAACTCTCTAATTACCAAAAACCTCAGAGACGCAGAGGAGGAGAAATATGGGAATGAAGATGTAGTGAATGATTAGATCTGAATTAATTAGAGAAACAAACATGTTGAATACAAAGACCCTTCTGCCAAGCATATTTGGTTGGCATTAGATGGTGACCAGGATGGCATTAACCCTTTTAGAAAACTGAAATAGTTTTGCAAAACAAATTCAATATCAGGAGTTGATAGGCCTTCTGTGTTTCAGTACATTAATACATAGAATAATACCTTCAAAGGAGAGTCATTTCTACATGTAGTTACACAGCCCAGTTGAAAAAAATAGGAAAAAAAGAGTCCTGAGTAATGGACATGAAAGACAGATTCTTCATCTCTGTAAAATGTTGCAGCTCCATTAACATTTTCATACAGTTCAAGACAGGAAAGATCCATTAGGTCATCTGTTCTAACCCTGTATGTCATAGGTCATTAAATTTCATTTTTGATTGTTCTTAGCTTAGTAGTTTATGTTTAACATCTTACAGAAAAACATCTAGGCTTGATATGAAGGCAGAGATGGAGAATCAAATGCTGCCCTTGCCTTTTTGCTCTGAAGGTTAAATAGTGTTGCTGCTGTGAAACTGTGTCTTATTTCTCATTCGAATTTGTTTGGTGTCAGCTTCCAGCCAGGAGTTCTTATTTCTTTCTGCTAGCTTAAATAGCATTTAACATCTTTTAACATTTAGTATATTTTTTCTTGTACTTCTAGATCATAAGGAAATGACTTCTTTTGGAAGACATACAGAACAAGTAATTTTTGTCATGCCTCTCTATAAGGAAGCTTTCTCTAATTTTGGTAGAATTTCTCTTTTTTTAACCCTCCATTTTTAGCAATCCACACCCACAATTCTTGCACTGGTCAAAGTAAACCTCTCTACCCTTGTCCATTC
>WEIV01009513.1:19825-46140 GCA_013390005.1 Calyptomena viridis
AGAACATATTCCACTAGTATTTGGATATATCTGAATATAAAGGAAGAAAGTGCACCAACTCTTTTGGCACACAAACAAACAAATCAATTTACTTTTAAGTAACCAATGCTTCTAGGGCACAACCTATAGAGAAGAGTAAATTGATTACAAAAAGTTCAAGGCTGTTGCCTTCCTTCTGAAGAAATGAATTAATTGTATCACAGTATTGAGAAACAACATTGCAAAGTTTTCAGTAAAAATGTTCAATAACCCTGAGGAGATGCAGGAGATAAAAAGGTGACTTGGGCCTCTGTTTACATAGTGCTTTGCATATCACCCTGAGCAGTGTAGTTTAAATCATCAGTCTGATTCTAGAACACTGCTTCTTCATAGAGTATCATGGGAAATTGAAACAAACATGAAGCTGATCCAAAGGCATTCTGAATACCAGAAGATTCAGCTGTTTTCAAATTTCTAATTGATTTATTTCAAATTTCTGACAATCCAGAATTACCAAGAAGCTCTGTGGGGGGAAATACAAGCAAAGGAAATTTCCAGATATATGAACCAATCCAATGTCTAGGCAGTGATTTGACAAAAGTGTCAGAACATCATCATACTGATAATTTCTAACTAGTCTTCCCCTCTGCAGTTAAGCAAATAAATAATCAGAACTTTGTGAGATCTCTTCTTCACTTTTATCACCGACTACATTTCAAAATATTTCAAAAACACCTAACAACAGGATGCTATCGTTAGTTTCCACTTTTTCCATCCTTCATCTAGTATTCAGGTCCAGTCTACTCAAATTGTTGTTACATGTTAAATGGAATTACTCTGTAATTTCAATATAGTCAAAAATACTACAAAGGCCCTCAAAACATTTGTTTTCCATGAGATCACTAAATTATTGGGAAAGAGAGGAGAAACCACAACTACCCATTTTGAGGACAGCCTGCTGTTAGGCAGGTATGACACCTCCTACCACTCCCAAGATAGTATTACTCTTTCTCAGTGTTAATATTTAGATACTCAAAGTGATGTGGGCACTTAAATATCTACTGGTACCTGCCATCGTCCATGGAGCACCTTTCAACTCTCACCGAAGCCAATGGGAGATGATAAAACTTGGTACGACACAAGGTAAATCTCCCACTGAGCCAACAGCCAAGACCTGAGACTCTAGAAACAGCAGGCATTCATGGGCTTACAGGCTGTGGGTGCTCTAGTTTCATCATAAGTTTTGCCTGAGTTAGGGATCATCAGGCTGAATTTCTGAGAACATCCTTTGAGATACTGAGCACCTCTGTTTCCTTGTAAGCGTGAGCCCTACTGCAATAAAAAAAAAGAAGTACTGTCCATTTAGACCCCGAACATATCCTAATTTAACAGATACGCAGGACTGAGGACCTACAAAGAGGTATTTGTCTGAATGTCTGCATGCACACAGTTTTACACAGAGAGAGAAGCAGGTAACAGAAAATAATAGAAAAAAACTCTGATTTTGACTCACCTTGTTAGCAAATTAAACACATGCTGATACTTGTACCAAAATATGTCTGCAAGCTAATGAGATCCAGAACATTGTTATACAGCACCCCAAGACTGCTGGCAGTTTGTAAAATAAATTAAGACAAAAAACATGCCTCCAAGGAATCTACAGTGTAATTTTAGATATGACACAGGGTATCACAATGACAGAGAAGAAAATTGGGGACAAGAATGATGTTAGATAGTGTCATGGTGTGCATGTTATAATCATTGCTTCAGACACTTTAAATATAATTGTTTCCTTTCTCCTCTATCTCTTTTAATGTTACCTCTGCCTCCTCCTTGATAGTTTGGTGTACAGGTACACCTGAAATGGAAGTTTTTTCTGTACTTGCTCAAATGGGTGAGGCAATTGTCTTCAGTCTAGTTATTTTTTGATGTACAGCTGTTTTTCCTTCAAACTGGAGTTCTAACACAGCTGTTTCTGTTACTGTTATTGCAATTCCATTGAGCTTATTGTCTACAGAGAACGGAAAGCCATGGGAAAACTATAACTGCACTCAATTAAGTGCAAAACATGCAATTGTTCCAGAAACATGACCAACAAAATGTTTGTAATATGATACCTGCTTACTTTGAGGCACCAGAAATTTTTATTTGCCTTTACATATCCTCAAAAATATCTCTAACTTCTTCATTATAGACTTACTATTTCTTTGCATACAATAATATTTTTGCTTTTTAAACTTTTTAATATGCCAAAACTGGCATGGTTTTTTTGCTCAGTTGCTAAATCACACGTGAAACCATTGTGTTTTAAATGCACTATTCAAAAATATGACAGAAGTTACATTCAGAATCTCTTTGTATTTATAGCCTTGTCCTAGAGTGTAAAAGGCTAAAGAGTACTCACCCTCATTCTATTTTTCTCTAGTCCAGCTTTTATTTCTAACTGTGTTTGAAATTGGTGGGATGACTGACAGATCAAATAAGCAATTACAAGCAAAAAATGGCATCGGTTGTGCTTATTTTGGAGAACTATTTTCTCATTGTTGTCTAACCAGTAAAAGAAACATATAGATATTTTTTGAGATAGTTTAAAAATGAAAGGCAGACAAAAAAAGATAGTAGATCAATAAAGAAATCAGGAATGTTAACCAGCAGATAATATGAAACCTTTGAATGCTGAAAAGCTTCCAAAAATTCCATTTTCAGGCATTTTCCAGCTACAGAAAGAGCTAGATAAGGCAAAAAGAAAAGATAGGAAAATATGCGATTGGAGATATTGTTAATCATATATGTATTTTACAATAAAAAGGTAAAGACAGAAAACATTTCAAGTCAAATCCACAAATAAACCTATCTAAGAAAGGGAGAAGGGAGTGAAGTATAGAAGTGGGAGTGCTTATTAGTGAACTGGTTGTTAGGGTCTTAAGACTTCAGCCAGGATCACTGCAAATCTCTGTTCTTAAGAATTAAATTGCTGATCTTGACTGAGCTGCAATAAGTTTGGAATCCAAAACAAACAAGGCAGGACAATGACAGCACGTCTTGTTCACTGCTTTTCCCTTTTCACTGTTTTCTCCCTCTGAACTGTTCCTAAAGCTGAGGAGTAAGAAGGAAATGGAAGTCAGTGAAAGCAGGAACATGTGGCCTGGGAAGAGTACTAGGGTATGGTTTCGATGTGTAGGAATAGGACTAGGAATGCTAAGGCAAAGATGGAATGGGACTTGGAAACACAGGTGAAAAATAACAAGAAGGGATTCCAAAAGTACCCAGGTCACAAAAGACCAATAGGTCTAATCTGCCAATCATTCCAGGAAAATTGCCTAGAGTGTAGCCACGTCCTGGCTCTTTTATACAGGTTAGGTTCCTGCAAAGAGTAGTGGAAAAATGGATGGTGAGCTGTAACAGTCTGCATTTGTAGTGAAGTGCTACTGAAACCAGCAGTTTCAACATAAACCAAGACACCTGGATGTAGCAGATATTATACACTGTTATGAAGGAAATGCGTGGTCACCATGAACAATTCATTTTGGAGAAAACTTTTATATGAATTTAAAATCATGGACATGACTAACTTGTCTTCTTCAGTACATGAGTGGAGATTATAGAGTTTAGCCAAAGTTATTGGGTGCAAAAGTGATGACAAAGTAATAAAAATTGCCATAGATTTTTTTTTTTAAAGGGCAAAAGCCTTTATTTTTCTTGCAAAAGTACTTTCTCCAAAATATGATCCAGTAAAACAACAAAAGTCTACATTGCACTATGAATAGCAGGTAGGTAATTTGCAATAAAATTCAGGCAATCAACACACCTTGCAAATGAGAATGTAGACAAAAGGTACTCTGTACAAAAATCAGTCTTTGGTATATAACACAGGCTATCATTTCAAAATGAAATAGCCTTGTCTAATTCACAAATTAAATTAGGAAAGAATACTTAGCAGAAAATAGATAATTTATCTATATCTGTATAGTCATGGACAAATAAATGCTGAAGTTGTTCAACATCTTGTAGCATAAATTTATAAAGCATGGAACCAAGTGTAGTTTGTACAGAGAATACTGATGATTTCACCACTTCCAAACTTCTACTAAATCAAATATCTCTCTTAAATGCTGTATTGGGAAAAATTTGCATCATGTGAGGCAAAAGTAGCCCATTTTTGAGGCTTTTCTTTGAGTTGTACAATAGTCTTTTAATGTCGTCCAGTATTTAAACATTCTGGCATAATCTAATTCTTTTATCTTGGCTATTTTTCTTAGGTAATATTAATTTTCACAAATTATGAATTGAAGAAGTTGCTGCCAGACTAACTAAAAAAAGTATCTCTGTGTACTCTGGATCCTTGGCTAACAAGCTAATTGTTCAACAGTTGGTAGGTGAAATCTGGTGACATAATACATATGGCCACACATTATTTGAGTCCAATGGCACTTTATGGGGAGAGGAAATAATAGTTCTATTGAGCTCTGACAATTGAGATTATGATTTTGATTATACAAACAGACAGCATATGCTTTCCATAAGCATTACATACAATACGGCATAGAGTTAGTTTCATGTAGAAATAAAATCTGAATTAAATTATTGATATAATAGTCAGTGGAGCAGCAATACAGTCTATATGCTAAAGCTCAATCAATAGAATTAAAAATCAGGGGTGGGTGAGCTGGGAATATATTTCACCTACTACTCTCCTAACAGTTCCTGTCATTTCAAGTTGAAAATAACCAAATGAATTTTCACAGGCAATTAGTTGTTAGAAATACCTGTGAAAGCAAGTATACTCCCAGTGTCTCCAAGTAATTTAGACCAGCAGGTGTTGAGGAAGCAGTACATCTTCAATAGCACGCAAAAAATTTCCATGATACGACTGGTAAGACTAAAAGAAATTAATTTCAGGAGGATAAGAGAGCCTATTGTTTCTGTCTTACATTTAGCAAAGAAACAACCAAATACAAAAGCTACTGATGCAAAAGCCATGCCACTCCTTGGAGATGAGTAAGTCCTTTGTAATCAGAAGACACTTCATAATGCAGCACTGAGTGTTAATTATATCATAAAAGGGTAATCCAATAACATACACAACTTTATTGCAAGACCTGTAAGTCATTTAACTATGATTCTGCTTGATTTCTTTAAATATAGAAAGTAAAAGCCATAGAATTTTTATCTGAAAATAGCAATGTTATATGATAGTTTCATATAAAACCAGTGGAAAAAATGATGAGAAGTCCACTTTTTGACATACGCTTGCACTGAAATGCACCCATATGTAGGTTTGCATAAAGAACACTTAGATAAGGACTGTTGTGGTCTTGTGATGTATGGAATATGAGATTCATGATGACACTTAGGTTGAGTTGCTTCCTGTTATACTGTCTATTTTGAAAAAATATAAAGGTAGCACTTCAATGTGCATCTACAAGATATCTGTAATTTGGGCTTGACAGAAGTTCAGAACTGTGCCCAGCCATCTTTCTATATCCCAAAGTATAGAGATTTTTTAGAATCAGGCTTACCTCCGGGTATTTTTATCTTGCATTTTTATCCTTAATTTCTTGAATTGCCTTTTACTTTAAAAGCAAAACAATAAATAGGAAATAAAGTCACATATTTATATCACTTCTTTCCCAAAGGAAACATGAAAGCAAACTTTGCTGCTCTATGTCACTACATCATCGAGAACTGTAACCTGAGAATTTGTTTACTAAATACTTTTGCTTTTAGTGTTTATACAAATTGAAATGCATCATGATGGAGGAGACTAGTTCTAAATAAAGGAATAGAAGAAGAAAGTACAGGAGTTTCATTCTGTAGAGAATGGATTGCCATGGCAACAGGATTTAACTGTGTTTAATAAAGCATGGTGAATTTATAAAATTAAACAAGAATTCCATTCGATCTTTTAATGAGGAATGACTACTTGCTTCTAAAGATACTCTGTTTACATTTTTGAGTATTTTTTTCTCCAAGAAGAAACTTATGATTGACTGCTGCAAAATAAATCTAACGTAACAAATACATTCTGATCTTTACTTAAGCTATATATTAAAATTCTGTTTCAAGAACTGTAGAATATGCATGAGATTTATTCTTACTTAGAACTGCTAAACATCTTCTGAAGTACAATCAGAAAATCCGTATCAACATGCTGTTGAGACTTCCAGTCTCCGCTGTAAGCACAGTCAAGTATTTGATTTCTTCTGTCACAGATATATAAATGCAAAATAACACAATTGGAAAAAAAACAAAAAAAAACAAAAGAAGGAAAAAGGGCCATCTTGGGATTTAGTAATAATCTTTGCTCTTTTCCTCTCTGTCTTTTTGAGGGTGAAACTCTACGTCAGCTCAAACACACAAGAAGAACATTGTTATGGTTTGACTCTGTCTAAATGCACACGCATCCAAAATTTCTCAGAGAAGGAAAAAAAAACACCTCGCCTTTTGTGGTAAGGATTACAAGCAACTGTTTATTAACTATTTCACAAGCAAAACAGGCTCTAACTTAGAATATTAAGTATTCACTACTACTAAAATCAAAGCTTAAGAGTTTAAGAGCCAGATGTTTGATAGATGTTACAGACACTTTTCTCCCCCCACCGCTCCCTTTTAAGATCTTTCTCNCTCTGACCTTGGCTAGCTTGAAGCCAAGAAACCTCCAGCAGCTTCTTAAAGAAGCCTCTCTCATAGCCCCCCCAACTAATAAGAAACTTTGGCTACTTAAAACCACAACAAACATGTTTTTCAGAAGAAGAAATTTGATCTATTGATCAAATGAGGAACATATTCAAGAACTGTCTGGAGGCAATCCTTTAAAACATGCTCTAGGACAACCTCAGGGAGGTTGAAGCAAATTCCTCACTGTGGTCCTTTCCAATCTGACCCATTCTGTGATTCTGTGAACAACATCTCAAGAATTTCGTCAGCTCCAATAATTGTTAAAGAGATTTATTAAATTTTCTGGTACTTTCATGACTTATGTAAGATTGTAAATTCTTTGTTTAATTTCTGTATTTTGTTACATGGATTACATCTTATTTAGGAGTGCTTCAGCACTTTTTTGGTAGAAAATGTCACTTGATGTCTGTGGTTGTTGGATTGGATCCCTAAAAATTTATCTTAAAAGGGCCAAGATCAGTCAGGTTCCAGCATTTCTGTGAAGACAACTACAATTTTGTTCAAAAAAACTGACACTGAACCCTCTTAATGCAATGATGGATGTACTAGAACAGGCTAAGGATGGATTAAGAAAAGGTGAAAAGAACAAAGTTATGAGATCTACCTTACTCAAATTTGCAGTTAAAATTTTAGCAATAATGCTCTAAGATATCTCAAGGAACTTCAGATACAGAAGGACAGTCATAAAGTTTAGTTGATTTTTTTTTAATTACAGCATCCACAAATCTATGAATATTAGCAAATGATTTTAGGGGACCCAGAGAAATAGGTTGAGAACTTGATATTCAGAACATTAGAATTCTATTTCTATATAATTTTGATATAATCACTCATCAGCTGCACAAAGATTCCCACATCAAAGTAAGATAGATACAAGTAATTAATGCAATTCAAGCATTAAACTATTATGAATAATTGAAAATATTAATTTCAACAAATATCTGATCACACAATCTGTATGATTTCTGCTATTATCCTTAATACCAAAAAAGCATATACTAATATCATATATGTAGATTAAATACTTGATTTGCAAGTCTTAGATTTAATCACAATTTATAAGCCGTTTGAATTTTTCTATGTATACTTTTTAAAAGTATTGATAAAGAGTTTTTAAAACTTTTTTTAAAATATGTGAATTTTCTGTAATTCTTGAAGAAAAGCTCCCATCATTTCAAATGTAGTGCAAATAAATCCAGGAACTCTGATCTAGCCAGTTTGTTTGAGGACAGAACATTGGATATGAAACCATTTTTACTGAGTTTTTACTTAACTAATAGATGTGGTTTTAAGCAATTATTTCTCAAATTTAGAAGATTTTCTGCCTGACCATTGTAGTCGGATTTGTCTTTTATCACTGAACTAGAAGAGTAAATATGTAAATTGTATCTAAACTGGTAAAAGTGAAAAAATCTCTTAAATTCATTTAGCGTCCTTCATTATCAAGGCCTTGTGGCAGTATATAGGCACATGGGAAATAGGAAAATTTAAAATTGGAAGTTAAAGAGAGTAATGAATACATTTGGAAATACAGTAAAAATATTCTAGATTCTTCCATTTCTTCCTCAAGAGCTTTGACTCCTCTATTGTATGCCACCAAAATTGAAACAAGTTTAAAGAGAGTCCTAAAACTCTAGAATACATGCTTTTTGAGTTTTAAGAGCATTTATCTAACTACATTTCGTCTCTATTCAACAATTCTAACATTCTTTAGGTTTTGTCATTTTCATGAGTATTCTTGGGTGCTTTAAAAAACCCAAAAAACTATGCTTGGATCAATGCCTTTTCCTGCTTCTCAGAAAATCTACTACTACTATTACAAAATAAGCCCAACACAAAATATAAGTTAATTCCCAGATCAGTACAGGATTTGTCCATCTCTAAGTAGCAGGAGATCTTCTGCATAATGCAGTGATAAAATTAAGGTACAATTTAATTCAAAGGCACAACTTAAATGATAAACAAAGATTTAGAATTCCATTAATGATTCTGTATCAGCAAAATCCTATTGAATCATCACCTTCTGCTCTGCTTGACCTTTTAAGCTTATTTGAATCATTTGAATAAATTATAGCTTACAAGTATTATTATGGTATGGGGACCTGTCCTATGAAAATTTCCTGACATGGATTGATTTAGCCATTTTACACATCTCACCTGAGACAAAGGCTGAGACAAATATATATATACACACCCAAGAAACTTCTTTACTATTGTAGAGTGGAAGTTTCCAGTAAACAATGAAGAATTTAGCAAAAAAATACTTCAATGAAGGGGTTATTCCACAAATTTTAATATTATGTATCTGATGTTAAAACTGATGATTGTATTCAATTCATGGAAATTGCACTGAATTTACTTAATGCATAAAAATTGCACATATTCTTCTGCACAGAAAGTAGAAACCAGATGTCATATCTGTGATGAATCATATGCGTACATGATGTAGAACAGAAGCACATACTCTTCCTGGCTGCTACCATTCATTGAAGGACATTTAGCACACTGTTTAATATTCAATTTGAACATTACATAAGCCTTGGTCAACCTTTCTACCTTAACTTTCCATTGACTCTCAGCACAGCGTGTTTTGAATATTTTCTGAATATCAAGTAAGAGAACACTTTCTTTATAGCTGAGTTGTAAAACTAATTGTTCCCACAGGTTATTCCATTCATCAAAATAAGATAACTGTCTAGATATACTCTATCAGTCAAGAGAGTCTAGGGACCAGTCAGCCAAACTAGGGAACCAATCTGGCTTTTATATGACAATAATCTAGAAGAATTGCTGTTTGGGCATAATTATATTTTGTTTTCTGACTAGCTATATCAAGTTCATTTTAACCTACAGAAGAATATAGAGGAGACGGAAGAATCAACAAACTAAACTGTGTTTAAAAACTGTCAAGAATTCTAGAATACTTTTACAATTATTATTTTCCTACAAATTTAGTATTATTATTGGACACATTTGTTAAATAATAAAAGTAAGTGGAGCCTGTGACACTGGTATAAATAGTGAAGTTATAGCCCAAGTGTGTGGGTCAGTGCACTGAAAGACAACTGAAAGTCTATTGTAAGTATTTCACCAGACTATTTTACTTACCAAGTCTATCAAGATATTTCAAGAACTCTATGCAATGAAAACTCAGAGTTATGATTTTATGCATCATGATTAATAGTAAATGATTCATAGTAAAACTCCTCTGCAATTTTCTAAAAAGACGGATCAATATTCTAATGCACTGAGTTAATTAATGTAAATAAGCAACATAGCCTTGTTTAATAACATCAGGCAGGCAGCCTAGGCTTGTGCAAAAATATTGGTCATTATATGTCAGCATTTGAATATCTATGTTCATCATAAAGAACTGAAATCTATCTGAAATATTACTTAAGTGCTTTAGCTTCTTTCCCTTAAGGAAGTATAAACTAATTACAATATGCTGTATTTGAGTACGAAGTTATGTCTATTGGATTTCATTTTTATGAGAAAGGAAATATTTTCTAACAATTCATTTTCAAAACTCTCCTTTTCAAGCATTTGGTTTTACTTTGATTTAGAAAATTAGCTCTCTGTAACAGTAAATTCCTTGCAACTATTTCAAGAAAATAAAGAAGTTTTCAATACTTACTGCTGCTAGTACTTATTGTATCAAATTATCTGACAGTTGCCCAAAAGGTGGTAGAGAGCTATTAAAAGCAGAGAATAAATAACCACGGAAACACACATAATTTATATGCTCAAACACTTACCTCGTGAATTTTTAAATAACTCCAAGGATGGTGTTTTCACAATCCCTCTTGGAAACACTCCAGTTTAAATACTCTGACTGTGATTTATTTTTTTTTTTTTTAATATCCGGCTGAAATTTTCCCTGTGGTTTGCAATTGTTGCCTCATTTTTTTTTTTTTTTGTTGCTTTGATTTTTTTTTTCCTGCATGGTCTTATGAACTTGTATGAGTCTGTTCTTATATTATTTTTCTTGTGAGACAAGGAGTAACCTTCATCCAGTTAAGTGGACTTGAATATTTCCACTACAGAAGTATTCAGTGGTAAGCCCATATTGGCATGCTGCAATAACAAACATTTA
Organism: Calyptomena viridis; assembly: GCA_013390005.1. Taxonomy (NCBI): domain Eukaryota; kingdom Metazoa; phylum Chordata; class Aves; order Passeriformes; family Eurylaimidae; genus Calyptomena; species Calyptomena viridis. The sequence continues at coordinate 30,579 of WEIV01009513.1, forward strand.
CTGGTAATGAGCAATAAACCATGGAAATATCTATATTTCTAGTAACCATCTTACTCACCCATTGCTTCAGGATTTAAAGGTTTATTTCTCAGGCCCAAGTTTTGTTTATGTTGCTTCCTTTAGGTTCTGTGTTGCTTGGGGCTTAAACCAAAACCAGTTCTCCTGCCTTGTCATTGCAATGGAAAGAAAGTAGGAACTTCAGCTTTATTTCTGAGAGTAATGAAGAAATTCAGGTAGATAAAAGTGTGCATCTATTAAAGAATGAGGAAAATCTCCGTCTCCCTGTCAACGACTGTTGTATTTTCTGGAACTTTGCCAGACTTGTTGCTGAAAAGCAATTCAAAACGTATGAAAAACTTTGCTATCCATGACTACCTTCACACTCAATCTCTATTTAGGTGCAGATGCAGAGCTACAAAAAGAAATCTAAATCAATTGCAAATCAAAGCAGCAAAGTCACAAAACAAGTCTAAAAATATATCTGCTTTCAAGCTAAGTATGTAATTAAGATCTTTATAAAAAGTATATATACAGACAGATGTAAAACCAGGAGATATTTATAAATCACTTTTCCTGGCATTTATTATTCTTTTGATCTTTCACAGTTTATTGATGCCTCATAGAAATCCAGCATCATATGTAAAATTAGAATATAAGCATATTCAACTACATAGTGTAAAGGCATTCCAAATTCCAGATGTGGTTGTCAAACATATTTGATTTGTACTGGTAACAACATGGACTTGCAGAAAAAAAAAATCAAGGGAACAAGAAAGACCTGCAAAGTATGTAAATATCTTGAATTAAGCTCTAAGTGGTTCTTCTAAAAGATGTACTCAAACAAGATTAAAATTTCCTCTTTTCAGCGTTTCAGAACTGCATCAAAATGGTACAAAACTTTATCAAGTCTGTTTGTTAGTCTGTGCCTAGTCTGTCATAGAATTACCTGTCAATTCCAAAAAAGAAATTTGAGCATAAGGAGATGCAAAGAATTACATTGCATTCTTTTCTTTGCCACCTTCTAGTGTTACATTAGCTTAGAAATCCAGTGTCCTTATGATTAATATTGTCAGAACTCTTTAAGGATTTGTAATCTGACAGTCAAACTATCCCTTGTTATCATGTTACACATTGTTAGGTTTTTCTGTCAAAAAATTATACAACCCCAGAGGGCTGGACTGAAATAATTACATGGCATACATATACCTCTTTAATGATAAAGAAATGTGCCTTAGGATGCAGTTAAATGGAAACCTCTTGCACTGATAAGAACATGGCATCCTATTAGGTCATTCTCACCTCTATTTTACCTAAGACTATCAAGATTCTATTCTTCTATAATAGAGAATGCATTTTTTGTAATCTGAATTAAAATTAATTGCCAAACTAATTCCATACCAGAGCAGCAGCATTTTCTATCATTATAATTACAATGTATTTACAATTTAGGTTGCAAAGCCAAAAATGGAATAGCTACAATGGCTACAAAATGAACTGTGAGCTAAAAGGTAAAGATACATCTTTCATTTATCTTAAACCCATATAACTCTTACTTTGTCCTTTGTAAAAAAGTTAAGAATGAACTTTCAGTCAAGGACCTGGACTGTGAAACATAATGACAAGTAAACAGAACTGTCTCATGAGAAGAGTTTCAGAAAAAGGTTGAAAAAATGCTATTTTGTTTTGACCAGGAATACCTGCAGATTTGATGATTTTGCACAAAATCAGTTTGGGGAAAAAAAAACCAAAAAAGAAACTGAAGCATTTCTTCTAAAACAGCAAAGCATTTTAAACAGCAAAGCATTTTTTGAATAGGAATTTTCTTTTTTTTTTTTTTTTTTTGAGTACAAAACAAGTTCAAAAACTCAAGATCAAGGAAAAATCCTTTCATGAACCATAATGCTTTTATCCGCACACAAATTTTAATAAATTTTCTTAGGAATTCTCAATTGCTTTCGTTCTATATTCCACCAAGAATGGTTAAATTAATAGAATAAAGATTTGGTCTTCTTTTGGCTCTAGTTAGTTCCTACCTCAATAGTAACTTAATGCATGACCTTGGGAAAACCTTTTAATCTCACTCAGCTCTGTCTGGGAAAATAATAGTTCCCCATGGGTGCTGCAGACTGTAAATTAATTGATTTTCTGAGATGTTCTGATATTACAGTGGTATCAGCACACCATACCAGGAATCATTTGAGAATAATTCTTCAAGAATTCTACACAATTCCACAATTTTTTCAATAAAGCCAAGTCATAACAGTTCTCAAGCACAGCATAACTGCAGCACATTCCCTTTTCTGGTTTTCTGCCAGGAATGAATTTCACCTTTGGTGAATCTTACTGCTTTTTCCAGGCTACTAAATCCATAAGACAACAGCACACTAAAAGAAAGAAAAAGCCCACAATTTTTGCAACCTAATAGCTTATTCGCTTGCAAATTACTGAGATGATATCTGACAAAGATAAGAAAGGAAGATTGTCATCATCTCTTGTCACCTGATCCCTGCGTCATATAACGTAGTTTCAACAAACATGCCTGTAATCCATCCTGTAACTTTTAAAATTTACTTTATTAAAAACAAACAAACCCAAAACAAAACGTAAAAACACTCCTCTAGATTTAAATATTTGAAGCAGTGAAAATGCATCCACTGCTTTGCTTTCCTAATTTTCCCTGGTAATTTTTCTAGTTTCAGGTTCCAGCTACGAAATCTTCTGACATCTTTATCAAACAGATTAAAGAGATCTTTATCATCAGAAATTTTCTCTCCATGGGAATACTAATATATATTAAGTTGCTTCTCAGGTTATTTTTTTTTTTTATTAACTAAAAAGATAGAACTTTTTGTCTTTCATTTCCCTGTTAGGTTTTCTGACATTAAATCATTGTTGTGGCTCCCACAGGAATGTTTTCCAATTTTTCAGCATCTGTTTTAAAGCATAGAGGGCATAGTTGTAATAGTGTCATTAATGCAATGTAATACAGCATCATTTATTTCACCCAGCATTTGCCTATTTGGAAACAACTTTGCTTGCTACAGCATTACTTGGATAGATCTTATATTTCTGACTTTGTGCTGTGATTCCTAAGCTATTTTGGTGTCAGTACTTTCTCAGGAATATTTCACAACCATTAAGTCATTTACATTCTTCCTCATAGAATAACATGCTAAAAAGAATTGGCCTGGGGAGACACTGGAGTGTGTGCAAATACTATCTAAAGGCCAGGCCATAAACATGGAGAGTGATTTTCTTGCTCCCATGTAACCTTGAGTATTTATCTTCAGGGGGAGATTCTTAATGTTATTTAGATGTTGAATCCAAATGAAAATACGTTAATAAGATTTTGTTACCTAAATACTTCTGAGATGTATGTCCTGAACTTTAGGCTTCTAATTCAAATTTCAAAGTCATGACAATTACCACTCAGGATTCCTAAAGCCTGCTGTGAGAGACACTGTTCCTATGTAATCTGGCCCATTCATAATCTGATTTGTCCTCTGAAAACATCTATGTTTCTCCACTGACTACAGATTTCTAAATTGCTAAGACCACCAAAACACACACAAACCCTCACACACTTCTGAATTAAACTCATAGAATGTATCAGATTTTCAGATGTTATACCAGAGACTTATTGTTCCACTTCTGCACATTATCAAACAACGGTTGCTGTGTTAAGAGATTATAGTAACAAATTAGAGTGTTACCATTAAGAATATACCAGAGACATGCATTTTATTTTGTATTTAGTGTAAAAAAAGTTACTTTACGAAAACCTTTTAGATAATTTCAATACAATAACATAGTTAAAAGGAGTTAAAACAAATTGTTTCAACCCAGAGTATTTAAAAATGAAACCAGGAAATATCAACCATGAAATACAAAAGACTAATAATCAGCAATTTTTAAACTTTGTGGATTAAATATGCCTATATCAGATCTCAAAGAATGTCTCATTGCTTAGGTATTTTTTTCAACAAAACTTTTCATTATAAAAACAACAAACGGTTCATAGTTATTTAGCAGAGAAAGGATTATTGAAGTCAAATAATTTGTTCCTCTGCCTGACACAGACAGGAAGATTTCCTTGAACTGATTCTAGTTAGAGCTTCAAAGTCCTTCATTTCCAATCTTACAAGCACATTTGTGGGTCTTCTTTGAAATTTTCTAATATTACAGCAATTTTCTCAAATTATGGGTTCCAAAAGGGATCCAAGTATTTGAAGAACAGCTATTGTCCTGTTTGTACAATGGTAGTATCCATCTTTCCACCACGTTTTTTAATTATTCTGCTTTTATGTCTTAAGACATATTAGCCTTTCCAATGTGGCATCACTAAAAGATTCAGTGAGTTTACTATGCTGATGCCAAATGATTTTCAAAATCACTGATTTCCAGCATGCCATCTCCATATCATAGGTGGAGCCAGCATTCCTAGTTTCTAAATAGCTTAACATTTGGACCTAAGAAAATCATGTTATTTGCTTCTCTTTATGGACTAAGAAATACCATAAAATTTTTGTATGGGGTTGCTATAATTAGGATTTTTATTATAATAAGAATGCTTATTATAATTACTTAATGGAGACTCATGATTTAAAACTAAGAACTATGTAGTGAAAAAAAATGTTCTTGTTTACGTGTTTTGTTTACTGAAGCAATGTAAAAATGATATGTAATTAAACTGGATCAAAAATCTTGCCACAAAGGGAGCATTTTGTGCATGTTATACAACTGATGAATTAATGTCAAAGCAACCTGCTGAGCAGCTCCCTTTTTTCTCCCCTTTGTAATTCATAACAAAGCCCAGTGACATTACATCCCTCAACAGCCTGAGTGGGTTTAACAAATTGTAATAGGAACACTAAATCAATTCAATTCAATTTATTTAAACAAGACAAAAACCCTGAGGAGACCTTCATGCATTCACTTAAATGACAACCTTCAAAGTTAGGACCTAAAATAAGCAGTGGGAAAAAAACCCAAAACCAACAACAAATAAAAGCAGTTTAAAAAGTATATCCAATATGCAAGTGTTTTACGTCCATTGCAGTACATCTAGGACTTCATAAAAATTAGAAATAAAATGCAGATCACTGAATACCAGTGAGTTACTAGTTAAATAAATTATAATTAGGACAATACTTCAGAAACTTTGTCTTGCTTATATGTAAGCATGTTTCTATAGATGAATCTATGAGCAAATGTGAACTAACACAGATAAAATCCTCATATCAGCGTAATCAGTTCAGTCTATGCATGAGTCATTGCAGAAATCACAAAAAAATATCACAGCAAAATAAATCAAACAGAAATGTGGCACATTGTTTGAGTTTTAAGGAAAATGACTAAAAGTCAGACTGTTTACATAAACACTGGAATGAATTGCAGCAATGAAAAAGAGGAAACTAACCCTAAGTGTCTTTCATAAGAAGATCATCTCTTACTAAAGTAATTAAACAAATGCATTAAAAGCTAAAAAACAATGTCTATTAAAAACAAACAAAATAAAGCCCTAACCTATTTTCCAAGGAAATGCACAAATGGCATATTTTTCAAAAAACATTTCAGAATTCAAAGTCAAGATGAAGTGGAAACAGCTTGTTAAATCCATTTTTTAGGCAATCAATTGTACAAGGTTCAAAATACATTTTACTTCAACTGGAAGGTCTGTGACAGATGGCCCACTAATGCAGATTGCAAAGTCATCTGCATAAAAGCAACACTGGAATCTACAAGGAATCACAAGGACCACTAATATGTCTGAAGAGAAAAGAGTATCATAATGCATGGAATCCTCTAGGGCACCTTGTTAATTATTACAGGGTCACATTTCTGTGTACTATTTTGTTCTTTAGAGCTAATTTACAGTCAGTTTGGTATATGGTTCTCAAAGCCCAAGGCCAAAATAGAAATTACACTAAAAACTTGTGAAGGATGATTTGAGAATTGTCATTAGTGGAAATTAGATTGCCATTATTGGTGTAAAACTAGAGACTCAGAATTTGTTCCAGTCAAGAAACAGCAAATCATGTGAACCTGAAAGCTAAGTTCTAGTCTACAAAAAAGGGGAACCACTCCCCCACATTTATGTTAATAGCACTTGTGCCATTCATTCCTGGCCTAAATTCAGTCTGCAGTTTTAAATATGAATTTTAAACCTCATTACATAACTCAGACTTTTGATTTTAGGTCGTGTGTTCCATGCTTCCAATCTAAAAGAGTTTTTTCAGTTAAAACAGCTGGAGAGTGGCCACAGTTTTCCACATGGGGAACAAGCAATATATGTTCACATCCTAATGACGATAGCATGAGAAGGAGTAACAAGATCCAAATACTCCACACACGCTTTGAGAAGATCAAAGCTGACTGTGTTGTTGATTTCACATAGTGTTGTAACCCTTGAAAACAGTGTTCCTCTCCAAAAGAATATGCACCCTCATGCCTTCAAACTGTACCGTACAAAAGGATATAGGACATCCTATCTATGCACTTTACTATAACAGTATAAGGAAAAAAATGTGTACAGGATGAAAGAAGTGAAATGTTCAGAATTTTCAAGAAGGGAGTTAAAAGGAAGAGGAAACAGACATCAACAACAAACACCAACTACATACTATCCTGAGAGTTAGCATTAAAAGTAATGTTATCTCTTCCTTAGGTCATGGGGAGTTGTAGACACTGAGGGCACTTTGCCCTAAACGGGAGAACTACATTTATAGAACCCAGCTGGGACCTTGACTGAAGACTGTTTCTTTTGCAGCCTGCTTGAGACAGGCAATAATTTTGATGTGAAAGTTCAGAGAAGCTGTATCAAGAGAAATTAAAAAAAATTCTTTCTGAATATCCACCAGAAGACCAAACCTTCCTTATTAAACCGAAACCAATGGACCCTTATCACTTACTTCACTAGGAACAGTATCAGTCACTTAAATCTATTTCTACTAACAGGTAACTTAAGTATTCATTCAATTAGGACAGATAGTCCAATTCTTAAGACATCAAAATCTACATGTGGCCATCTTTTAACCCCCTCCAACTCAATTTCTTAACTTTCAGCTCTGAATGATTTTTCAAAAACAAAGTGGCTGCATACTAGAGACAATATCCAACAGAAGATTATTCTTGATTTACAGTTGTCTTTCACCAAAACTTAGATAATTTTGTCTATTTCTTTTATTACCATATTGTCAAAATCAAATTGCACAAACGTGGATCTTTGTAAAACAGAAAACACAGAGATTGAATTTAGTTGTTAAATAATGATCATCACTCATGCTGTTCATTGATATTCTGTCTCACTGCGACATCTTTCTCAGTTATTATTTCTGGATTACTGTCTGCAAGACAGCACTGGACTGATAACCTAACAAGCATCATTCACTCAGATCTGAATGAAAAAAAAGGAGCCTTGAAATATTTTTCTTTCAAGCATAAACTGAGTTAGAAGTGACATTGTGTCAAGTTGCTTTGAACTAGTTGAGTCTGACCCTCTCTGTTGTCACGACAACACTTGAATTGATGAAACTGCTCTTTAAAGTGGAATGGAGAAACAAATTGGAAGCCTACCAACTGGAAAATATGAAGAATTTTCATATTAATAGTTCATATTAATAGTTCAATTAACTCTAAGTAATAAAATGAGTTGAAATGGTCTTTTTACCATAATCAAGAACAACCTTTAAGAGGATGCCTCTCTAACATTTTATTGTATTTCAGAAAACACTATGCCAATAGGTAATATAAAAAATAAAATTAGTATAATATAAATAGGAAAAAAGGGAACAATTTACTCTTTACTGTTCTTCTCTGACAAAGATAAAGAGCTGAAGCCTTTCAGAAGCATCATATTCTGTGCAAGTTCTAGATTTTGAGTGCCACAAATATCAGCACTCTATTTCCTTCCTTTTTTTTTCAAGGACTATGGCAAAATCTGGAGTTTCTGCATAGTAATACCATATGCAGCCTATGGCTTCACATGTTAAGAGCTTTGGAAAAGGCCAAAGTTATCTCTTATGTTATTTATAATATTATTAGGTGTATTTTTAGTGTGACATTTTTATCTTAGGGTTTTTTTCCTGCAGGATTAGAAGCAGTGACTAAAATGTACTATGATGAGAACCTTTAAAGGTCATTGCAAAACACAATCAACTACATCTAAAAGAAAATTGTAACTGTCATATTATGGATAATTTAAAAAGAACATCTACTAAACTATAATAAAATATACTCTCCCTTATTATTTCTTTAAAAAGTGACTATCTGAACAGTTTCAAGAGTTACCAGGAGTCCTCTCTGATAAATGTTTATTCAGGAAGCTGAATACAGAAAATATTATGGGAAGCTTAAGTGTGGCCAAAGCCATTATTCTCCATATGTATATAATACAGTTCATTGTGGAGAAATGAGAATCATTTCATCCCTTTTTAAGTTTTTTAATAATGTGCATCACACATATGGAGGTGGAAAATAACAGGGTACTGCCCTTGACAGAAGTTTTCATTGAAAGACTGTATATGGCTCGGAAAGTGGGATGCTGTCTATATGAAAAAGTTCTGCATGGACTATCAGGTAATAATAGTAATAATACTGTTAAAATATAGTTGAGGGCTGCTAAGAGTGGAGAAACACACATTTCTAATTGGTAGCTAGGGGAAAAAAGTTTAAAAGAGTTAATCCTCTTTTGAAATACATTAATTATTCTTTATGAAACTGCTGAAAAAGTTTGAAAAGGTTGTACATATTTTTATGAATCTCAGAATAAACCCAGGAGGTGTCTGAAATGAAAGCTTTCATTCCTAAAAATTCTTGCTTATTAAAATAGTAGCAGACACGAAGGGTTAAGCAGAAGGAGGATGAAATACAGCAGGGATCTGGCCTAGATGGAAAATGTGTGCATTCCCCCTGGGCTGCCTTCCATCCCCTTGGGATGCCAAGGTTATACTATCCCAAGTCCCAAAGATGCCATATCCCCAGAGGTGGAGCACAGTACAAAAACATATTCATGCAGAAAATTCTCATCCTTCTCTTTGATGTATGAACATTGAAAAGCCTATATTCCACCATCTGTGACCCTACGTTACACAATCTGTGTAAAGACATACTCATGGTACCCATGAGTATAAACTCAGCATTATTCTACCGTATTGGCTTATAAATTCATAAGACAGTCTGAGGTTCAGTCTTTGCACAGTGCTTACTCTTACTGAGCAAGTTTTCTGCCCTTGTGAATACTGAGAACACCAGGTATTAACACAGCCATTAACTGCTTGCTATAAATCAGGAACTTCAGCAGAAAAGGCACACCTCACTAATGAGGTGAGAGCAAATGAAATGTGACATGCACCAGGGCTCCTGTCCCCACTGTGGCTTCCTCTTTGTAACAGGCTTCTCTTTGCTGAGCACAACCAGACAGCCGCAAATGAGTCCAGTGAGCACACCAAGCCAGGGGAGCCTTCCCTCACACACACAGCCCAGGGATGGAGATGAGTCCAAGCAGAGGATCCCTGCTCTGCCTACCACCACCTCTTCACAGCCCATGGAAGATCTGCTGTAAAACCACCTTTGGCACCGCGTTTTTTGCTGCAGCTCTGCTGCAAAACACTCCTCTTCCCACAGCTCCTACATACTTGACGAGATTTTTCTTTTCAATCTCTCTCTGCAAATCACAGTTTCATGAAACAACAAGCCTTTAATCCTGGTCCAGAAGTAGCTTCCCCAAAACATAGCAGCAAAAATGGAGAGCTAGAGGACAGATGTCAGTACCCTTTGCTTAGGTAACTGAAAGAAAACAAGCTTAGTGAAGCTGGTTTATTCAGATATAGGTAGGAAAATACATTTACACAAAAAGCTTGCTGTACTATTTAAAGAAGCAACAATCTGACAGAGGAAAAATCTTATTAATAATGTACTAACAATTATTAACATTATTAATTATTAATAATGTATTAACAAATAAACAATAGCTTTACCAATTTTTGTAAGTCAGTCTAGGTTGCAAATGGGATATAAGATATGACAAGGATATGAACTAAAAAATCTTTGTATTATTTGTATCTTTGTATTATTTTTTAAAAGTTTTTAATCAGGACCGTTGACAGATATGGTCCAAGGGATGAAGTATAAATTTTAAAAAGTATGCAGAGTTCCTTCAACCATGCTGGGGTTTTGATGAAGTGCTTCAAATAATTTTTCATAGTTAAGAAAATAAAGTTTATAAATTACTTTATTGATGACACTACGAAGAGATTTTGTTTATTTACAAAGCTGTAGTACATTACCTTTGTCCTGTTTTCCAAAGGGTGTCCATAGTTATAATCAGGTAGCTTTTTATGTTAGAATAAGTGCAGATGATCCTTTCCAGGTACCAAAAAACTCAGTGTATTACAACAAGACCTGAATTTTTCCATCTGTCTTCATGATCACTATATTGTCTTAACATCTTTATAACCAAAGATGTATAGCCTTTGAAAAGGCTGTAAGGCACAAGGTCCAGATGAACTAGACAGTGTCAGAGTGGTTCAGGCATTGGAAAAGGCTGCCCAGGGAAGCAGTGGAATCATCCTGGAGACAGGTATTTAAAAGACATGTAGATGTGTCACTTAGGGACATGATTTAGTGGTGGACTTAGCAGTGGTGAGGCAACGGTTGGACTTGATCCTCTTAAAGGTCTTTTTCAACCTAAAAAATTCTATGACTCTGTGAGTATGGCAAAATTACCAGGTAACTATTAGATGTCAGTGGCAGAAGCACATAAATTTAAGTGTCAAAAAGTAGATGTGTCTCTTCTAAAAGTGAGTGGAGAGCTTGCAGGACCACCTTGCAAACTCAAGTATGGGTCTTCAAATCATCAAAAGAAAATACAGCACAAGTGTTTATATACTTTTACTCTTGCTGGTAAACATTCCCTATTTTCCTGCCATTGCAGATTACATTGCTTTTTCTGCTAGCACTAAAGTGGTTTTAATAATTTGTCTAAAAGGCCAGGGGTAGGGTGGGAGTGTGGCCAAATACAGGCCACGTGAACCCTTCCAGCTGCAGCATTCTGTTCCTGACTGACATTTAACTCCACCAAACCCTTATTGGTACATACAGCAAAGTTCATTCTCATTTCTGATCTTTTCATTAATTTTGCCATTTTCTTCAAAATCCCTACCCTCTTTTTTCCTTGCAGGAGAAATTTGCAACAGGTAAAAAACATCAAATTGTGGTCTCACTGAGAGTTTCTCTAAACAATACAAGATCTAATCAAGACCCAGAGGACATCTACCGAAGGAAACTCTGTATCTTGTAAGAACAGTTGAGGGCAGTCCAAAAGGTGCCCAAGATGATAAAATTAATCAATAAAAATGAGGCCAGTGTGCTACTGGACTTGTTATATATAATCAAAACAACAATCAATTTGAAACACTGATCAGTTATTCTCTGCCATGTTAATATTATAAAGTATCATAAAAGTAATTACACTTTTTATCCTAGTTTCTGGTAGGTATTTATTTAGTTAATTCATTCTATTCCTTCTGCTTTAACGGATTGTTGAGATTCATTAAAATCTTCTTAAAAGGCTACTAATTTCTAATGCAGAGGAAGTGAGAAATTCACAAATTTGTTAAATTGTTTTGGTAGTTTACTCAATATTTCTCTTTTCTAGGATTGTAAAAGTTCTGCCTTTCCCTTTGTTCTGTCTGTAGTATAAATGTTTAATAGTTCAAATAAAATGTCCAAAATACAACCAAGAACTCTTCTGCTTCATCATCTTATCTGATGACATTCAGAGCAGTTCTTAACAGATATTACATTTACATGCCTGAAGTTATACAGTGTGAATACCCATGTTAGCATTTACTTTTCGTAAAGTCCATTTGAAGCAAGTGTTGTAAATAAGTACAGAATGTGCAAGTCATTCTTAGCTGTCTCTCTGTTAGAAACAATACATTCATGGAGCAAAAACATAGCATGTAAATGAGCCAGAACACATTATAAACATTCAAAACGAGTATCCAACCAACTATTGTCTCAAAGCTGCTCAACCCTACTGCTGCTATTTGCTGAATGTATATTATACTAGACCACAGTCAATCACATAAATGACAATAGAAGAATACTTAATAGAGAAAAAGGAGTACTTTTATGAGATTTATTACATTCATAAGTAAGTTTTATTTGCCTCGGTTACTCTGACTGAGCAATCGGTATCTGGAGATAGTTAAAGTTAACCGGGAAATAAAATAATTTTGCAACAGGATTGTGGATTGTCTAATTAAGTATGAATTATGAAATTAATTTTTTTAATGGCATAGAGAAATAATACGTACTTGTGTAATGCAAAATAAAAAAAATAAAAATCCACAAATACAATACAAGTTAACATCCTATAGATCTAAGGTGTCTTTAAAATGGGATAGTGCAGAGAATATAATAAAGTATGCAGAGAAAAAAATATGAACAAATCTGCCACATCAAGCACACCTTTTTTAAAACACACTACTCATTGAGAATGTTGAAATTATGAATTATTAAAAGCCAGTCAAAACACTCACAAAATGCACAGTAGGACTGAGGTGAGTTCTCAAAGTCAAAGCGTGAAGAGAATCTTAGGAATACATTCAGACACTGCACTTGATGAAACCTAGTTTACACACAGATTGCTGTCAATAGTGAACCATGCAACAGGATGGTTTGGAGGAAGAAAAAATAGCATTAAAATGCTTCACAACGGAGGAGAAATTCTCTATGACATAGTCAATAAGACAAAGAGTAATTTCTCCTCAGTTATACAAAGTAGTCTGAAAAATGCCATTCTTTGTCTATGATGATGAAGAGGTTCTTGCTAGCTAGGAGAGAAAAGAGAGAAAATGAAGCAAGGTTGTTCAGTAGGAACTGAAAACTTTTCCATGACTTTTGATATGATAACCACTCTACCTTTTTGAGAAGATCCTTCTAAGTATGCATTATTAAGGTACTCAAATCCTTCATGTATTTTATTTATGCCATGAGAAGGGGAATATTCTTCACATTCAGCAAGCATATAATAACTTAATGCTCATGTAAACTACTAATAAATGGACAAAATAAAAGCCACACAAATAGTCCAGCTGCACATTACAAAATAACTTTGTGATAATTTAATGCTTAAGCAAACACTTTTTTCAATTTGTCAACAGGCCACTTCTGTTTTGTGTAGGTAAAAGTAAGGGCTTATTCTACCTTGCTGCAGGTAAACACTCTCTGGATGTTTATAAAGGAGTATTATCCAAGGATGTTGTTAAAAGTCATATAGAATGAAAGAGTAGAAAAATTAAGAATATAAAATCTAGAAATGGTTTAATTGGGAAATGAATTGCATGTTCCTTTTAGCTATATAACTCTCCTGCACCATCATCAAAACTGATTTTCACCCAAGCAGTCTGTCTCCAGACCAAATAAAAGGGAAGACAGGAGTCTCTGATAAAGAAGGAAGGCACTATTAAAAAAAGAAACCACACACCACAAAAAACCACTTTGACATTGTGGTAGAACAGGAAAGAAAACAGTTGGTAACCTCAAAAGGAACTAATGCAACCATGAATAGAAAACTGGAAAAAACAAATTCCAACTGATCTGCCAAGCTACAACTGTTTTTCTAGAGTAGTCAAGTCGGTATCTTTAAATAATTAAATAAAAAGTGAAAGCTCATGTAGCTCAAATGCCTTTAGATGGCTATTGGTTCTATCAGGAAAATTCAGCAAAGCATCTTTGACAGAATTGTCTGAATATTCTGAATGAGAAGAGGAATTTCTTCATTAAAAAAAACAAAGTAAAAATTTGGCATGCTGCTGGGGAATTTTTCTGATCCTTTGGGATCCCAAACAGACGTTGAGAAGTTTAGGATTCTCTGCAGTAGAAGTAACAAGTTGTACAATACACCAGGTAAATGCAGTGCTTTTACAAATCTTCCTATTCTTTAAATATACCTTCCCTTGCCCCTTCACTTAAAATAATTTTCCCATTTATAGATTATTTCCTGCATAGATTGAAATTAGGCATATTTAAGATTATTTTTCTTATTTACTTCTCTAAAAAAGTAGGACTTTTCAATATGTAAAATTATTGTCCCAGACATACACTTTTGTGAACATAGGCTCATGTTCTCAAAAAATATTGCATTATCAATTCACAAAAGTTAGTCACTTGGATATAAATTCATTAACTACATCTTTATATATATTTTTTTTTGCTCTTGAATATACTACTGAGTAGCTGATTTAAGAAGCCTGTGAACTGAAATAACCTCACAGAGATTCAGCCGCTTCTGTAGGTGTTGGCTCTGAGCTGGAAACCAATAATGTCAAGCTTTGCAGCAATATAAAGTGTAAAATCACAAGAGAAAGGTATTATATTCTCCACCTTATAGACATCAAGGTTGTTAGAACTGTATAGAATTCAGGTTTTTGAAATAATACAAAATTTTATGCTAAAATGAAGCAGATAAACTCTTCATTATTTTAGAAGATATAAAATAGCTTCAGAATATACTTTGTACATCCACCAGACGAGAAATACACCATTTACATTCCTAATAATACTGATTTTATTTAGTATGTTTCCACTGTGATTTTGGTAACTCATGTAACTAAAGTCGTTTCAGAGCAAATATTTTTAGCTTAGAATAACAACATTCTGCAAACATTCTGTAAATTCTTATATGGTACTAGACATACAAATCATAATTATGCTGGAAATGCTTTTAGATATGTATGGTCTGGCACCAATGTTTTAAGCAACTGAGTATGTCTGAGCTCCTAAACAATATATACAGAAGAAATAAAATCAATGCAAATAATTGGGCAAATAAATGTTAAACACTAAGTAAAGAATGACCAGGGAAGTCTTCCTCACAACCTAACTTTTCTCCCATACTATTACTCCTATTCAACTTCAGCCAACTACTGCTTTATTAAAATAAACTGGGAGGAGGTCAAAATAAATTTATAGTTATTCTTGTTCCAGTCCAATCAATTTGAAATTTAATTCAAATTTAGTGTTCTAGTATTTCTAATTGTCCTCAGGAAGTACACTAGGAGACAGTATAAAAAGCTATGAATTTGTTTTTTCGGCTGGTGGTGTTATTTCTTGCAGTTTTCAAGAAAAAAAAAAGGTTATTAGCTGTTCAAAAAATTACTATGGTTCCTTCTGAAAGGTACATAGTGCATTATCCATTTTCATTTCAGGTTATTGACAATTCGTCTGATACTTAGTCCTTGTATTTGTCTTTCGTTGAACAGAATTTAAGGCTTATTTAGTCGTTTTGATTTCTACTTGCTGGTAGAGAAAATGACATTACATAAGCAAAACTGTTACCCATACAGTTATCTGAAAATTACTGCAGTAAAGGCTTGTGTTTCCATTTGGCTGTTTTTCACACATGCTTCAAGAAAAAAATAATCCTCCTAAGACAAAGATTTTTTGATGTTGTTAAATTTACACATATTTAACTACATAATTTATCTCTTGCTTTTTTCTAAATAACTTCTAATCAGTAGAGTAGGAAAAATAAATCGTATTAACTAAATTACAT